>ML782740.1:539881-550094 GCA_009831015.1 Picea engelmannii | reverse complement strand
GTTGATGCCAAGGAAGGAGCACCGAAAAGTAAAATCATCGAGATGCAGACCCTTTTCCGAATTATACCAGTATGCAACACGAAAATAATTCAGTCACCAGTTTCCTTTACTTTTTTCTTTAACATCGTTATTTGCAAGCCCATTATATTTTAAGAGTTAAGGATTACCTTTCAGACCCATTGTCATTGATTTTGAGAAAGAAAATATGCTTGAACTAGGGTTTTGGGTCTTAGTCTCAGAAACCCTCTCTGTCATAATTTCCTCTGCGATTAACAATGCGTATCTTAGTCTCCTCGCAGTATACTAGTCTTTACAGTGGAGATATTTGTATGGGGCCTATCTTTGAAACCAAGCTTCCTTTTTCGACGCCTGTGGGTAAATCTTCTATTCATCCTTATTTGAACGTATGACAACACTTGAGAAGGTATTGAGCTCCCTTCGGATTATAAAATTTAGGTGAATTATAAGAGCCATATTGACGAAGCTTTTATGCCAATTGGGATTCGTTCATTGGTCAAGGTAGTGGGTCTTATGTGTTGCTGGTTTGTAAGCTTGAACCCTTAATCATTGAGGATGCATTCATTGATTTCGGGAATGAGAACCTTTTTGGATCCAAGAAGGGAGATTTAAATTTCTCTGGGAGAAATCTAATTAATCACCTATGTAGAGAGTTCATATCCTTTGAATTTGTTACATCAATCAAGAATTCATCTGGTTTTCTTTTGGCAAGTGGTGCTATTTTGTTTGCTCCCTTTGGTGCTTTGAATTTTGGGATCTCTATTGAGAAAATTAGGAATTTGGGGAGCCCTCTTCATCTCAATATGGACGCCTCCTGGAGTGATATCAAGAGCATTTTGGGAAGACACACAGAAATAATTGAAGGCAATAAGTTGAACTTTAAGCAAGTTTCAAGTAAGGTTAGTGAAATTGAATTGATTATGACCGTAGTCCTTCAATGTTAAACCTATAAAAGCATCATTTTATGTGTAAAACCATTTATTAAGCTCTATATATTTAATTATTACATTTATAGTATTACAATTGTTTGTCGGCTAGAATCTTTCATGGTACCCTTTCATTATAATTATATCATTTGTCTCATATATATATATATATATATATATATA
This sequence comes from Picea engelmannii, assembly GCA_009831015.1. Taxonomy (NCBI): domain Eukaryota; kingdom Viridiplantae; phylum Streptophyta; class Pinopsida; order Pinales; family Pinaceae; genus Picea; species Picea engelmannii. The sequence continues at coordinate 548,967 of ML782740.1, read as the reverse complement.
TATATATATATATATATATATATCAAGGAAACCAGTCTTAGGATCATATTATTTCAATTCATATTGTATTATGAATTGGATATATTGTAAAATGAGGCTTCCTCCTCAAATTTAAGTTTAATCATTCATGATTTATCATTTCTTAAAGTGTTGGATCATAACATTTGGTATCAGAGCATCGATTCTAGGTTATCTCTTATCCAAGAAATTCATCTTAGAATTTTCTCTATAAAACGTTTTTGGGGATCTTCAATGAAAATTTCAACGTATGTATCATTATAATTTCGGAGATATACCCCGTGGAAGACAGGGTTTTTGACTAGTGCTATAATTAGTCTCAAATAGTTGTTTCGGGTAAAATAATTGTATCTTCTTCAGAGAATCTCCAAATTTAGTGAGACCAGTTGAATTTGAAAGAGGACAGACCACAGTATTTCTTGTAGAATTTTCAGAATCGAGTAATAAATATCAGACACATGGCATTGTGTACTCCCCGAAAGGACAAAAATCAACAAGGTTTGGGAAATTTACCCTAAGTTTCACTTGGCACATCCAATTTTGGTAAGACATGTGGTATTGTAGAGAACATTTTAGAGTAATATAGGACAAAATTTCACTCTCAGAAGCACTGAAATTGCAGAAATACATTTGAAGGGAGGTTGGCTAGAAGGACAAACTCCAAATTAAGTGCTTAAAAGGTATGCAACTTATAATTGGAATAAATTTTTATTGGAAGATATGTTTCTGGTGATTCAAAATTTGTGATAAAGAGGAAAAAGAGGAGAACTATCATTTTCTCACATGGATCCAAAGGCTCCTCCAAAATTTACTTCACCATCTAAACCTTCATAGAGTTCAACCATGACTCAAAATGAAATTGATGAGATTTATCGCCAGATGGAAAAGAGGATCACTAAAAAGAGGGAACAAATGAAACATAAGATGGATGAAACTATGAAAAGAAATATGGATGAAATGGAAAACAATATGTATAAGAAGATTAGTGAGAATAAGAATGAGATGAAAATAAATATGGATGAAATGGACAATAAGATAGATAAGAAGATGAATGAAATGGAAAATAAGATGGATAAGAAAATTGATGAAAATAAGAGTGACATTAAAAGGAAGGAATTGAAAAATTCCATATCTTACATGATATTTCATGCTCTAGATGAGAGAATCTCTAAAGGAAAGATCAAAATGCAAGGAATTCAAGTAAATAAAGTTAGTATTTTAGTTGAACAATTTGTCGATAATATGCAATTTTCTAGTGTATTTAACTAAAATAGTGGAGTTAATTACGGTGGGGGTACTAAAATCGTCTTTCCCAAGATTGAATTAAATAATTTTGATGGAACATAGGTCTTTAACTAGGTGAACCAAATAGAGCAATATTTTGAATTGTCTAATATTATGGATGATAAGAAAATGATTCACATAGCAACCTTGAACTTTGAGATAAAACCATATCGATGGTATCAATGGGTAGTTAAAAGGAATTCCCCTCTTTATCATCATACTTGGGGTTTATTTACAAGAGACTTAGAAGCACAAGATGGGGAAGTGTGGGAACAAGACTACTTAAGTCAATTAACAAGAATCAAGCACTTAGGTGTTATTGAAGACTATAATTCAGAATTTCAAGTATTAGCCACAAGGGTGGATAACATAAGTGATAAACATTTGTTGCAATCTTACATGGGTGGATTAAAAAAAATATTTAACACAATATTTTTTTAAGACATCCTACAAATATTATGGAAGCTATGAAATTGGCTTGTCATATTCAATACAAAAATAAGGCTACACACAATTCTACCATTGAACATACACAAGAAGAAGAGATCGTTTTTCGGTTCATAAGACAAGCGTACCTCAATTGAAAAGGTTGACACCTCAACAAATGGATGAAAGAAGAGAAAAATGACTATGTTTCAATTGGGACATCAACTACAGTAAACATTTCAATGAAATGTTCATTGGGACATCAATGTCTTTAAAATGGGAGGGCATATTACGATCCTATCCTCACCCCATTAAGTAAGTATGTATATGTGTGTATGTGTGTGTTGTAACACACACAAAGACACACATATACATACTTACTTAAGGGAGTATGTATATGTGTGTTGTAACACACACAAAGCCACACATATACATACTTACTTAAGGGGGTGAGGATAGGATCCTAACATTCCCTCCCATGTGTGTGTGTGTGTGTTGCTATATACTGAGACCATCTATATTAAATAAGTCCCATGTAGTAGATATAGTGTAAAAGCAATAATTGTAAGAAGTCTTGCTAGAAGGTTCCAATTAATAGAAAGTTCCTTCACTAGAAAGTTCATAAGAAGTTAGATAGAAACTATATAAAGAAGTAGAAGCAAGGTAATGAGATGTATTATGAAGAATATTGTAATTGGATCTCTACTAAGTTAGAGGTTTCCCCCTCAAAAAGGAAAGTGAATATTTCTTTCATTAGTAAAGGAATTGCTAATTATGTTATTTTGGTTTTCCTACATGCCAATGGGTTGAAATGATCTTGGCCAACAACAAGGGGTTACCGGGCTAACAAAAAGGGTCAATTAGGACTCACAACATTTGGAATAAGGAACTCATTTGGAATCTAGCCTGACAACCATTACTAAATTAAATGTGGTGTGGTGATGGAATATGTAGAGTGCAATGTGTAGTGTGAGGCTAATCTAAGTGTTGAAAGGAAACTATTCTAACATATCCTAGCTTGGAGCAGACTAATTAAGAAAATATAAAGTTAATCATAAAATAAAGCTTAGACTTGTGACTCGGCATGAGGGGATGTTTTTTTCCGAACTCGGTTTCTTCTATTGTTTAACGGTGTTAGACAATATGGAAGGAATTTTTAGTTTCAACATGTGAGAGGGAATTCCCATCTTTGTACCATTTCCTAGACATATTGGTGCCATCGTTTTATTCATTCACTTGGTTAATTGTGTCTCACGAGTCCTACTAGGCTACTGGTAGAGGAGATAGAAAAGGAAATGGAATTTGGCGATAACCACGATTAAAAAGGAATGGAATTGGAACAACAACTTGAGGATGTGGTTGTATGGGAGTATATAGAAAACACAAAAACAAAGTGGAAACCTATTGCGAGGATGCCTCCAACAATGTTTTCAAAGAGACACTTTATGATAGAACCTATAACACTTCTTCAGTGCATTAGAATGGGGGATTTTGTCTACTTCATAATACAAGGAGTTAGATTCAAGGAGGTGGCCATTTACAACTTGACCCAAAATTCATGGAGTATGCTTCCAAACTATCCCTATCCCATAACTGAAATTTTCGATAATCTTGCTCTCGTCGGCTTTACACCGAGGCCCGACATGAAGGTGCAATGAATGGCCATGGATGTCGATTGAAAGACATAATTTCCATAAAATTCAATTGAAAGATAAGAAAATAGAAAAAAGAACAAAATGTTTTGGTCTTTGACCATTTTATGTAATTGCAATGGTGAATATATGTGTCGTCAGTTTGAAAAATTGAAGTTATGTGTCGTCAGTTTGAACATAAGATAAATTGTGATTTTAATGGGATGTATGCTAAGATTTATATTATTTATATTCCTATATATAATTATGTTGTGAAATTTACCGTTGTGAATCTTTGTAGATCTCAACATTGATATTTTTCTAACCACTCTATGTTGGTCCCTGGAGCCCAAGAAAGAGGTCTGATAGTTGAAGGGATTGCATTATAGATAAGAAGATATACTCTTTGGGTTGTGAAAACTAAAGGGGGAAAGAGACCTAGTGTTTTGGGATTGTTGTGTGAGTGAACATGCTGTGAAATTAGTGGAAATTAGGCCGAGAGTGTGCCCATTTATTCTTGCGGACTTGTATCCCCATCTTGAGGGTGGCATGTTGCAGAAAGACATGGTGAAATATTTCCAATGACTTGGAGGAATGTCCCACATCTACATCCAATCAATGCAATTCATCATTAAAGATAAGTGTTATATTATATGTGTTTATGAGTTTAATTGTTTTTGTTAGCTTAATGAATGTTCTTCATGTGTGTGTGTGTGTGTGTGTGTGTGTGTGTTTGAAATGAATTACATAATATTTCATATCATTTGGTGATCTATATTGGATAATTATATTTTTTTTCATCTATCTCAATCCTTTTAGAGTGGAAAAAATTGGAGGATTCAACTTGCAAGGCCATTTTAGTGGCAAGTCCCATTTTGGAAAATTGGGGTCTAGAACCTTCAGAATCCATTTTAAGGAATAAAAAAACATTTTTTGGGGTTCTAGTTTATAAAAATTCTGAAAACCCCTTTGATGGTGTTTTACACTATGATACCTTTCCAATGGTGCAGACCGTGCGTCAAATAGAGTTCGTATGCAAAATTTATGCCTCCCACAAGTCGATGTATTGGGTTGACCACTATGGTACAAGAGGATGCCATGTCAGCCCCAATTACTCATGCATGTCCGACTATCCACATATTTATTTTCAATAATATTCTAGAAGGTTCAAAAACCTATCACAACTGAGGTTTGAGGAAATAAAAAAACCTACCCCTAGATGGCTATCGGGATATGTTAAATACCGAGCCACTAGGAGGAGAAGGGGTTCAATTATTTTTCATTGTATCTTGTTCCATAACTAAGAAAAATATTTGAGATTGGTATTTTGTGAGAATAATAGAAGAGGAGATATTCTATAGCAGCCATATAGGCCACATGTCAAAGGAAACTCCATAGAGAGTGCTTCTTCTTTGTACTTGCATCATTTATATACTGGAGTATAGAGAGCAGAGAAACCTCACGTTCTATTTGGGTTTTCTTTTGCATTGGGTTTCCCAAGTAATATATTGTGTTTGTTTGTGGATGTTGTGTGTATTTATTTATGTTATCTATTTTTCGCATTTGAACTATTTCATAAAAAAAAAATATAAGAAGAAAACCAATAATTAAGAGTCTAAGATCTAAAAGAAAAATAACCATAATAGTAAAGATTTCAGTTATTTATCATATTTGTACTCACTAACTATTCTAGTGGAATATCCACAGTAGTTTATAGATCATATTGGTATCAGAGAAGGTTTTTCTTTGGGGTATTTGTTGGAAGTTATAGGATCCGAGAATCAACTTAAAGAGAAGTTGTAGAAACCATAGCCATGGCAGATGAGTTTGTTCATAAAAACCCATCCAACAAAAGAGAGATTTGAGAGGTTGGAAGTGAAATTTGTCGACATTATTCAAAATATTAACCCCCATCATGGCATCCCTAGAAAGAAATCTCGGACCATACAGAGATGATGGAGGCTCTAACTCGGAGATTATTTCAGAGGGGAAATCGGGAGATCAAGAAGACTTGGGAAATGAGTCATGGAAATAATATGAGAAACAGAAGCCAAGTTCGAGTGTCATGAACCCTTCACAATCCCTATTCAAGATATAATCTAAAGTGGACATAAATCCCTATGAAGGTGAGATTGATGAATTAAAACTAAATCATTGGTTGCAACAACTAGAAGTTTATTTTAGGGTGAAATCATGAAAATGGGTTACACTTTTGCTTGTTTTATGAGAAAAATAACTGTATTTTCACAAGTTATTCAACTTCCGACATACAAAAGTAATTTTTTTATTTAGAATTTCACTTTACAATAAAACCAAAACTTGTGAAGAATTGTGTTAGCTTTCCAATGACTATTTTTCAATTTTCTTTTATCACGATTTGATATGTCAATTTGACAATTGTTTAATAGTATGTTCTTTAAACATGAAATGAATGATAATGAGTTACTTATTTCTACAACAATGTATCTATTATTAAACTTATGTTTTTAAGAAATGAAATATACTGCGACAATCTACAGAGACTCTATTTTATTATGACTATAATTTCGAATCTAATGGATGAATATTATAATTTCTAGAATTTTTTGAAGTTGACCAAGCTGAAAACGTTGCATATTTTAAACACGTGTTTTTCTACACGTTGTATCTATCTTAATTTTTACTTAAAACTAAAATCTAAATATACCCTTTTGAAAAGAACAGTTTAAGGATTATGAATATATTTTTTTCCAAATTTTTCACTGTATACTTTTAGAGATACCGATATTTCATTTTACCGAATCATAATGTCTGCTGAAAATATTATGTAGTGATTTTTTTTAAAAAATTAAATAAAAATAAATAAAAATAAAGAAAATGAAAACAAATTATAGGAATTGAAAGTAGATTCAATTTTGGAAATGCTGGTGTCATTTTCGAAACCAAATTCTCAGTATTTGCAAGAGTCCGCAACCTCTGAAGTTCAGTTAAGCTTGGGGCAATTCTCTGGTTTTAGTTTTCAGTCTCAATTTCCTTTTTTCGGTCGAAATAATATTTCGGCCGAAAAAATAATATTTTGGCTGAAAGACTAAAATCTAACAGAAACTGTCAAAACTAAATGGTTTCCAAGGTTTTCGGCCGAAAAACCATTCTTTCGGCCGAAAGACTGTTGAACAAATTCTGTCCATCGGAAAAAATGAAACGACACGTTGTATCGTTTTCTTTCGCGCCAAATTGTATAAATAGGCTTTCGGCTGAACACATTTAACACAATTCATCGGATGGATAGAGAGATATAAGCTCGAGGATAGGGATTTCAAAGCATTTCTATTACTGATTGCAGCTGTATTCTTTTATTTCTTTATTTCTTCCTTCTGTTCCATAGGCTTAATCGGAGGATCGATATCGATACATGGTGGTTTTCTAGAGCACTTAAACAAAGTTTCGAATCATCTTTTTGGTTTTTATTGAATAAGGTAAATGATGTTTGTTCAAGTTTTTATTGGAATAACAATTTATATGTTGAAAGATAAATGTTGAGCATTTTTTCAAGGTGAAGTCTTTGTTGAACATATCTTTTACAGATAACTATAAAAGTCATGGGAGACAAAAGTTTTTGCAAGAGAAAATATGATCACACTCGAGATGATACTCGCCAAATCGAACAAAGGAAAGAGCTTTATTGGAGAAAGAAACAAGAACGTGCAAATATTGAAGAAAGAAATGATGATAATGTCAATAGAGATTTTTGACAAGAAGAAGTTCAACCAAGTATGCATGCACATATGATGATCGAGCACACGACACACATTGGGACTATATTCAAAAAGTACAAAATTCAAAGTATAGAATTCAAATAAAAAATATTGTAAATAATATAATTGATTGTAATTACAATTTGATGTTTTTCAAAAAACATAAATAGATTTGTCTCATAATGTCGAAGAAGACATTGAAACTAAAATTGAATCAGAAGACGAATCACCTATAGGTATGTGTACATAAATTTAGATTAATACAAGATGAACACTCAAGTATATATAACTTAGTGAATTTGTGTTCGGGTTATGTTTTTTAATATAAACTTTAAATTGAAATATGCAGGAGAATCTATCAACATTGATGATGAAATATTAGAAAATGTTGGTACTGACAAATTTGGGAAGAAAAAAGCTAAGCATTATATAAGATATTGAACTAAGAATATGTATAATACTTATTTCAAAGATGAATCAATAACAATACAAGCTCAACTTTTACTTTCTCTATTGAAGTCAAGAAAGTTAAAAGAAGCTACATCATTATTGGGTATTCAAAATTCGACAAAAGATACAAAGGTGCAACAAAATATCTTTAACAATATAACTAGTGTATTAAAAGCTTTTGGAAAATCTTGAAAATAAGATGTATGTGTTGCACGTAAAACATTACAAACAACAATTGTTTCAGGGAGCAATATAAAAGATCGTTTGACACTACACATGGAAAAAAATTTGGGAACGTCAAGAAAAACATTGCACAAACATAGAAAATTGTGTTTCCAAATAGATGTAAATGATGAATTGGCTTGTTGGACAGTGATTTCTAGACAACTCTACAAAGATAGACTTGCAGAAAATGTTAAAGAATTGGCCCGTAATTGTTGGTTGGAAGAATCTCGTGTTTCACCACATAAAAGGGATGTGTTGCGTCGAAGAATAGCACGAAATCAATATGAAGAACATCCAAAACATATATTGTCAATGACACAAATAGAGTTGTTTAATAAGTTCAAAGAAGAGAACAAAGAAATTAAAATTCCTATCAATACATTTATGCAACAAAAACCATGGTTTGTTAGACCCATCACTATCCGTGACACATGTTGTTGTCGTTATCATGTGGAGTTTGAGTTGTATTATGACACTTTTTTGGATTTTGGTAGAACTTTATGGCCAGGTTCACCTCCTCCTTCCACAATCCGTGTTTTTATATCTGAAATTCTATGTGAAAGAGAAGATGATGATTTATTTTACAAAAAAAATGTGTTGGTGGAAAGAAATGTGATCGTTGTGGAAATATAAGTTTGTTTCATTCAAAGTATCATTTTGATATGAATGATCTATCATTTTCTAATATAAGAGTCAATTGGAAGAGATATGAATATTTGAGCAGCACGACTCCACATTCTTCAAATGTTATTTCCAAAAGGCTTGATTTGAAGGTAGATAAAATCTGTTTGATAGAGTTTTTAAATAAGTTTGAGGAAGAAATCTATAAATACACCAAACATTCACATAGAGTTCGATGACAATATCTACAATTCAAACAATCCCGTGAAGTATTTACACTAGGGACAATTTTTTCTTTAGTTGATTTTGCAGAGAATTACACATTCGCTGCACAAAAAGAAATACACAGTGAATACTATCATTCTGATCAAGTCACCATATTTGTCCATGTTCTATATAGACATGCTCAACGGAGTCTTCCAAACATAGAAAGCACCAACGACAATCGACATGTTATTAAAGAATATCACTTTTATATAAGTGATGATCGAACACACGACACGCATTATGTACAACATTGTTTTGATAAATTTTATGATTCATTGAAAGAATGTGAAATCATATTCGATCGACATTGGATATGGTCCGATGGGTGTGCGGGTCAGTTCAAATATGCACGATCATTCTATTGGTTATGCCGTCTTCATAAAAAATTAAATATTACACATTGTTGGAATTTTTTTGAGACTGGTCATGG
>ML782740.1:481895-491976 GCA_009831015.1 Picea engelmannii | reverse complement strand
TGGGGGGACAATGGAGGAGAGAGAGGGTGAGGGAAGTGGGACACAATATAGAGGGGAAGAGGGGCAAGAGAGAGAGCGATATGGAGAGAGAGGGGGGGGAGAGTGAGCTAGGGGTAGGGAGAGTGAGGTCGGAGAGAATGAGAGGAATATAGATGGAGGGAGAGAGAGGGGGAAGGGGGGTGGTGGAATAGAGAGAGAATTTATTTGTATTAACATTAACGCACACGTGTTCTTGTTTCTAATAATGCATGCACATTTTAGGAACACACGCACATTCCTAAAGTGCATGCGTGTTATTTGAATTCCAATTTTTTTTGGCGGGAGTAACAACTCTAGAATATGTATTTGTTGAGTGTGTTGCCTCAGATTTAGGTTTGGGATGAAAATCCTAGTGGTTTGGTCTACAAATACATAAAAACCTCCATTTTTATGAATTCCTCTCCATATCTCTATTTTTTACGTTATTTTTGTATAGGCTACACAATTCAGTTATTGGTGAAAATACAGACACATATAGAGTTGGCTATGTAGATTCCAAATATATATATATATATATATATATATTTAAATTAATAATGTTTACTATTTTTAATCTATTTTTGTCTTCACATTTATCAAAATCCAAGAATACATATATCTCTTATTTCTGCTATAACTTTTTGTCAGCTTAACCATTTTTCGAATGCATTATATGCAGAACTAGAGGAGAACGATATCTACGATCTAAAAAAAACAAATTGTTTTGATCATGTTAAGACCCTCTTATCCTCATGAACAAAAGACGTTGTAATTTCAGGAATATGTTGACTTTGATAATTTAAAAAATATATAAAATTAATATGAAAAATTTTCAAAAAATACACAACACAAGAAAAATGGGCTCTCTACAAGTATACAAATTTTTGGAATGAAATTCCATCTTTAAGGTACTCAACACCTACACGAACAAAAAGATATACCTTATATTTTGTTGGAAAAATAAGATACCATTGTTAGGAAAAATAAAATTTAACATAGTTATTCACAATTTCTATAAATAAAAGTTGTATATTCAGAAATTTAACTCAATTTATTACATTTCATATTATTACACCATATTCAAATTCATTGTAAAAGTACCTTGAATAATACCTCCAAGTTAATTGATTGTTTTTTCTCCAAGTTTGCATTGCCACTAACGCATCATGAGAGACCATCATTTGCTTGCACTCACTCGAACATCACAATATAAAATAACCCTTGATGCTACAATCCAACATAACCATAATCCCTTGATGAATATCTCAATCCAACATACCCCTTGATGAACATTTCTATCTAACATAATCCTTGACATCACAATGTGATGAAATTCAATCATAATCCCTTGACGAACATCACAATCCAACATAACCCTTGATGAACGTCACAATCTAATATAACCCTTGATGTCACAATCTAGAATGTCACAATGTGTTGCAATCCAACATAAGCTTTACAAATTCCACAATTTGACTAAGATATCTTAATGTCTCAATATCATGAACATAACCCAACATCACAATGTGACGAACATAACCCAACATCACAATCCAACACAACTCTTATTGAATGTTGCAATGGGACGAAAGTCAACCATACTCAACTATGTCCGTAGTGAACCATGGCCAACTAAATTCAACCATGGTTGACATAAGTCAACCATGATAAATATTTCTATATGAAATAACCATTAAGTAACATCACAATCTAACCTAAACCTCGAGGAACATCACATTGTGACATAAGCATTGAGGAACACAACAATTCAACATAAGTCAACCAAGATAGATGTCACAATGCTACATAACCATTGAGTAACATTGCAATCCAACATATCCTTTCATGAACATCACGCAATTCAACATAACCCTTAAAAAAACTACAATTCAACATAAGTCCACCAAGATGAATCCCACAATGTAACATAACCATGAAGGAACATCACAAATGTGACTAAACCCTTAATGAATGTCATAATGTGATGACCATTACATAACATATAAATTCCATATAAGCTTACCAAGATGAATATCATAGTGCATCATGACCATTCAAGAACATCTCATTGAAATATAATCCTTAAGGAATGTCGCAAGGTATCATAACCGTTAATGAATGTTGCAATGTGACGTAACCATTGAGGAATGAAGCAATTTGACATAACATAATGAAGATGAACATCACAATGCAACATAATCATTAGTAAACATCACAATCCAACATAACCTTTGAGTAACGTCACAATGTGACATAATATGTGATGGACATCACATTTTGACACATCCATTGAGGAATGTAGCAATTCGACATAAGTCAACCATGATGAACATCACAACGCGGAATTACCATAGTAAATCATGGTTTAAAAACATAATCAATATGGTCATCAATAGTCAACCATGGCTAACCATGTCTAGCCATGGTCAACCAAAGTGAATCATAGTCAACCTAAGTCTACCATGTTCAACCATAGTTGAACACAGCCCAACATGGTTAACCATAAAGAACAAAAGTCAACCATAGTAAACCAAATTCAACCAAGGTCAACCATAGTAAACCCAACGTAAACCAAAGTAAACCATAAGTCAACAATGGTAAACCAATGTCAACTATAAGTCGACTATAGTAAATCAAATATAAAACAAAATCAACCATATGTCGAGCATAGTCAACCATAGTAAACCAAAGTTAAGCATGGTTAATTTTGGTCCACCATGTTCAACTGTAGACAACCATGGTGAACCATAGACAACCATGGTCAACCAAACATAACCATAGTAAAACATGGTCAACCATGTCATCCATAGTTAACCACAATCAACATGGTTATCCATAGTCAACATTGTCAACTCTAGTCGAATGTGGTCAAGCAAATCCAACCATGGCCATTAATTGTTTAACATAGTCAACAATGGTCAACAATAGACAACCATGGTCAACTAGAGACAACCATGGTCATCGTGGTCAACCTTAGTCAATAAGAATCAAACATGATAAACCATAGTCAAATGTGGTCAAACATACTCAACCATGGTCCACCATAGTCAACCATAGTTAAACAAGGGAAACCAAAATCAACCATGGCCAATAATAGTTTAACATAGTCAATGAAATTCAATTATGGTTCACCATGTTCAACCATAGACAACCATGGTCATCCAAAGATAACCATAGTGAACATGGTTATCCATAATCAACATGGCCACCCATGGTCAACCAAATTTAACCATACTAGACCATGGTTTACTAAAGTCAATCATAGTCACACATAATCAACCATGTCTATCCAAAGTCAACTATGGTCAAACTTAACCGAACATGGTCAACCGTAGTCAACCATGGCACGCCATAATCTAACATGATCAACCATACTAAAATATCTGCATAGATATTTCATTATTTATTATGTTGATATTTTATTTCACAAATATACTATTCCTAAACTAATGTAGCCATAACGAACCCATAGTAAACCATATTCAATGAACCTCAATTGTAGTAAACCTAACTTAAATAAAATTCAACCATAAGTCAACCATAGAAAATAAAATAAAATAAAGTCAACCATAGTAAATCTAACATAAAACAAAGTCAACTATATGTCCACCATAGTCAACCGTAGTAATCCAAAGTCAACATTGGTCAACCAAAGTTAACCGTGGTCAATTATGGTCCACCATGTTCAACCATAGACAACCATAAGATAATCGTAGTAAAACGTGGTCAACAATGTCATCCATTGTCAACCGTGGTCAACATGGTTATCCATAGTCAACATGGTCACCCATGGTCAACCATAATTAAATGTGGTCAACCAGATTCAACCATGACCATTAATAGTTTAACATAGTCAACCATAGTTAACCATGATCAACCAAATTCAACCATGCTCTACCATAGTCAAGCTTGGTAAACCATAGTCAACCACAATCAAACATGGACAACATCATTAATCCAAAACATCATAAGGGTGTTTACATAATACCATGCTCATGTGGAAGATATTATGTTGGAGAGACATGAAGATCGCTACAAATCAGAGTCACAGAACATTGCACAGACATGAAACATAATCAGATCAAGCGATCTTCCTTGGTTGAGCATTCACAAAACATTGGCCATCTGTTTGTATTGATATTGCTAAAATTATTGCGAAGATGAACCATTATGATAAAAGAAAGGTACATGAAGCCCTTGAAATAGAATTAAATGTTGCAAACATCAACAAACATGAAGGCTTCAAAATTAAAGAAGCATGGAGGCCTCTGATACAAAGAATTAAAGAGGAAGATAATAGCACCTCGAATAATACTTACGTTGGTCGGCTCTCTCAGTGATATCAATGTCTATTTATTTAGGGTTTGAGAGACCACTAATAAATTGAACTTAAGAAACACCCGAGGATGATCCCAACTTAGGGATCGAAACTTCGAGTCAACCAAAGTCCACCATGGGCAACAATACTTTAACATAATAAACCATATTATACTTTATAGTAAAACATGGTCAACCATGTCATCCATTATCAAGCACAATCAACCCGGTTATCATTAGTCAACATGGTAACCCATGGTCAACCATAGTCAACCATGGTCAACCATGTCATCCATTATCAAGCACAATCAAAGTGGTTATCCTTAGTCAACATGGTAACCCATGGTCAACCATAGTCAATCATGGTCAACCAAATTCAATCATAGTAAACAATGATTTACCAAAGTCAATCATGGCCAAACATACTCACACATAATCAACCATATAACCAAAATCAATATTGTTCAAGCATAACCAAACATATTCAACTATAATCTAAGGCGCTCAACCATCCTAAAATATCATATATTTTTTATTATTAATTACATTGATATTTTAATTCATAAATCTACTATTCCTCTTCCTTTTCAAATAAGTCGGCCATCAACTAACATTATTCTATTAGTTTTGGAAGGTGGAGAATGACACCGATACCACTTTTTTTTGTGGTTGTGATAGTATTTAAAGAATAAACAAATAAATTTAAGCCCAGCAAATCTCAATTTAAATTTGCAGCGAGAATAGGATTATGATTTTGCAGATATAAACTTGCAGGAGTATAAACGTTTTACTTTTGGAGGTTTTCGGACAACTTTTTCGGTTTGATTTTGATAGAAATCCAGTCGGACAATTTTTTCTGTGTGATTCGGACAATTTTTTCGGTTTGATTTTGATAGAAATCCAGTCGGACAATTTTTTCTGTGTGATTTTGATTTTGATAGAAATCCAGTTTGATTTTGATAGAAATCCAGTCGGACAATTTTTTCTGTTTGATTTTGATAGATTTTGATAGAAATCCAGAAAAGATAAAACGTTTAACCAGCGCCTACAAACTTGTCTTGCATATAGATATATCTATAGAACTTCAGTTTTGAAAATTGGCAGTGTTATTGTACTAAATTGGCGGTGTGATTATCCTTCTGAAAATGGGCGATGTTAATGCTAGGGAGGACGAGTTCTCACATTTCTGTGAACTGCCAAATGATTTGACCGAAGATATATTGGCGTGGCTGCCAGTGAAATATCTGTGTGTCTCCAAAGAATGGAACACGCTGTTTTCGTCAACCAGATTTATTACTACACAATGGGCTGATACGCCTCCTCACAAAAATGCATTGCTGTTGGTAGGTGCCGTGGACTACAATTGGAATTGTTTCGCACACTCCTGCTTCACACGGAATTGGAAGGCGTCCCATTTACCCCTTTCCTTTCTAGAGGAAAAAGAGGGTGCAGCTCAGGATCCCCTTCCCTTTCGTTACCTGGCATCCGGCGCAGGCCTGTTCTTGATTGAAGGCACTTGCACCAACTCCATCTATGTCTGCAATCCTCTGACAGGTAAGGGTTTCACACTTATACCCCTGAGATTCAGATCCATGGGGGAGATAGGCGTCGTGCAGGAAGGAGAAGATGGGTACAAAGTGGTGGTGGTGCACACCTATAGGATGTTTCGACGGAAGATAGTGGAAATCTACGATTCCACTGACAAGGCCTGGAGGATGGCGGGAGTCTTGCAGGAGAATTTGTCGTATTTAAATGTGAAAGAGTATGAGCAGATAGTTTTTTCTGGACTGGGTTTCTTCTATTGTTTAATGGTGTCAGACACTGTGGAAGGCATAATGAGTTTCAACATGCGAGAGGGAACGTCCACTTTTGTGCCATTGCCTGCATATAGAAACGATGCCAACATTTTCTTCAGTCACTTGGTTAACTGCGGCTCGCGGATTCTATTGGTGGAGGGGGTGGAAATGGAAACTGAAACACAAGCTGAGGAGGAGGTGGTTTTGTGGGAGTATAAAGACGACGCGGGCACAAAGTGGGAACCGATTGGGAGAATGCCTCCAACAGTGTTTTCGAGGAGGCACGATATGGAAAATCTTCAGTGCGCTGGGATGGGGGACTGCGTCTACTTCAAAATCCCCATATCGAACGAGGTGGCAGTTTACAACTTGACCCAAAATTCATGGACGATGCTTCCAAACTGTCCCGGTCCCATTGAAATTTTCGTCGCCTTTACACCGAGGCCCGACATGAAGGTGAACTGAATTGCCAGGAAGTTGGATTGAAAGATAAAAAAAATCCACGAAAGAATAAAATGTTCTGTTTTTTAACCATTCTATGTGATTGTATTGAATGTAATTGTACTGAGAGATAGAGGAGTATACAGTGCAGTCTAGCTAGATGTTCCATCTCTTTTAACGTTAATAAAGTTAATTAAAAAATAATAAACTTTAAAAACATTTAAATAAATAAAAACTAGCATACCTCGAAAGAGAACGCTGAATTGTTGTAATTGAAAGACACATTTGATATCACTAATTGAATACCAAATTCAAAAATTTAAATTAATATATATATATATATATATAAAAAAAAAATTCTTTCTTAAAATAAAAGATTTAGTTTAAAATTTATTATTCTAAAATAAAATTCTTCATTTAAGAAAAATATAAATTGAAAACATATACATGTCTTAAAACATAGATTCTTGAGTTCAAGTCTATTTGTCTTCACTACGATTGTTTTAAAGATATAGTAATGAGTATAGCCCCAAAACTTATGGTATCTATGACAATATCTATGTTTTAATTAAGAACAAAATCTATATGAGCTAGGATGAGCAATTCACTAATTGTGGAGAGGTAAGATAACCAATTTAGTAATAGCTAAAGATTAAACTCTTGATTAGCAATTGTTATGATATGGGACGATAGCATTTAATTATTTAGTATGTACCAATTTGTCTAATCACAATTGGGGTCATGACAAAACTATCTTCTATTACTTCACAAAATTAACTTTTATTACTTTAACATTTAAAATGCTTTTTTTTTTATCTTCTATTACTTCACAAAATTATCTTTTATTACTTTAACATTTAAAGCCTTTTTTTTAAGGTTTTTTACATGATTTTGAATTAAGGTTACACATACATTTATACTTATACCAAAGAGAGGTAGACACAAACGTATCAAATTAGGGTATATAATCCAATAAGATATATGATTTCAATGTCTTGGGATATGGTTTAAAGGTAATTTGGGATAATTATTATAAAGACAACTTAAGTTGAAATTTTAATATGTAGGTTTTTTTTATATAGTGTTTCTAGGTCTCACTCAATAAATGTCAAAGTAGGTGGTGTAGGTTATGCATGGTGGACTCTAAGCTTTCCTAGGCCTCACTAAATAAATGTCCAAGGATGTGGCATAGGTTATGTATAATGGACTGTAAGTACCTTGAAACTTCTTATATGTAGATAAGTATGATTGGAGACTCAAGAGTGCAAGGAAGACAATGTCCAGTAGCCATGGTAACAATTATTCACTTTTTTAGTGGTTTCATTTATTTTTCTCCTTTCATTTGTATTATTAGGTTTGCTCTTTGTCCTTTCATTTGTATTATTAAGTTAGTTCTTTGGTAGGTTTAGTGGTATTTCTCCCAAAGGTTAAATATGTTTATAGATGATAAGGTTAAGTATCAAGATAGAAACTTCATGCATGTAGCATTGTGAAAGTATAAGAAAAATATTTTTTGCTTCAGGTTTCTATTATTCTTTTATTCTCTAAAATCAAGGTTTTTCATGTAGAAACTTGAAAGCATAAGACAACTAATTTTTGCTTCATCTTTCTATTATTCTTTTATTCTCTAAAATCAATGTTTTTCATAAGTAATTTATAGATGACGGACTTTAAGTCCCTTGGAACTTCTTATACATAGATAGGTATGAGAGTGCAAGGAAGACAATGTTGGGTAGCCATGGTAACAATTTTTCACTTTTTTAGTGGCTTCATTTATTTTTGTCCTTTCATAAATGCATTATTAGGTTTGCTCATTGTTCTTTGATTTGTATTATTAGGCTTTCTCTTGGGTAGATATAGTGACAATTCTCCCAAAGGTTTAATATGTTTCGATGCTAAGGTTAAGAATCAAGATAGAAACTTCATGCATGTAGAAAATTGAAAGGATAAGACAACTATTTTTTGCTTCAGGTTTCTATTCCTCTTTTATTCTCTAAAATCAATGTTTTTCATGTATAAACTTGAAAGGATAAGACAACTATTTTTTGCTTAATCTTTATATTCTTCTTTTATTCTCTAAGATGAATCTTTTTCATAAGTAGGTTATATGTATGGTGGACTCAAAGGCCCTCAAAAATTATTATAAGTAGGTAGATACTTATGATTAGAGACTAAAGAGTGTAAGGAAGACGATGTTGAGTAACCATGGTAACAATTATTCATTTTTTTTTGTCTTTTCATTTATTATTCGGTTTTCTCTTTGTCCTTTCATTTGTATTATTAGGTTTGCTCTTGGGTAGATTTAGTGGCATTTCTCCCAAAGGTTTAATATGTTTATGGATGATAAGGTTAAGAATCAAGATAGAAACTTCATGAATGTAGAAACTTGAAAGGATAAGACACCTAATTTTTGCTTCATGTTTCTATTCTTCTTTTATTCAATAAAATCAATTTTTTTCATGTAAAAACTTGAAAGGATAAGGAAACTATTTTTTTCTTCATCTTTCTATTCTTCTTTTATTCTCTAAAATCATGGCTTTTCATGTGTGGGTAAGACAAAAAAGTGAAAATAGTGACAATGGATATTGTAATTGTAATATCAACTTCACTTTCTGATTTTGAAATTTTGGCTCAACTTAGAATTGACACACACATACAAAATTAATTGGTTTCTTTTAAGAATTCTAATCTCTGGCTTGGGATTAATAGTTATTTATCACGGTTCCTTATTCATAGGGATGGTATGAAGAAAATATGACGAATGGCATAAAGTTAAGATGAAAAAAGGAAAAATAAAAGATAAAGATTAATAATGAAATTTTAAGATGAAAAATGATATGAAGTTAAAATGAAAAGGGAAAAAAGAAAAAATAAATATTAATAATGAAATTTTAATTTTAATCTGTTTTTTATCATTCCACGTTATCTATCACCTCCAACTCCACCTCCACCTCCACCTCCAACTCCAACCTGAGCACATCTATCCCAGGAAATATTTCGTAAAGACAGGGCACGAAGTACGGCTCTCGTTGGGGACAACTGAAATGAGTGAGAAGGTAGTATGGATTACTATCATGAGATCATTTCTTTCTTCAAGATAATTGAAATAAAGTTTAAATATACACATAAAATAAAATAAAATAAATAAATAAATAAATAAATCAAAAAATAAAAAAAATCAAAATTCAAAATTCAAATCTCTTTGAATTTGGATGAGGATGAGACCATGTTTATCTCAAAATAAAATCTAAACATACAAATAAATAAAAAATTAATATAAATAAATAAAACAATAAAATTAAAATTTAATAAAATTTAGAAAGTTTGAAAATTCAAATCTGATTGAATCTGGATGAAGCAACCTTTATGCAAGATACCAGATATATAAAATATGCAGAACAGAGACGAAATGCTAGAAATAACAGAATAACAGTGAAATATCCAGCATAATCTTCACAATACACAGAAATGATATACGAAATAGCAACAGAAATAGCACTTGAACAGAA
>ML782740.1:405627-477056 GCA_009831015.1 Picea engelmannii | reverse complement strand
GATCCTTCTAGAAGCGGAAGCTTCTATTAGGTCTTCTTACATCCGCCTTATTCTATTTTATTGAAAGGTCTTATTAATATTGACCTTTATTACATCCGAATACATTAATCTACCTATGTGCGGGTTAGGACCTTAACACTTTACCTCGAAAACATACAAATGAAAAAGAATAAAATGAAGAAAAAAACAATTAAAATTAAATAATTTAAAACAATTTAAAAATCATCCGGGGCCTCGCATGAGGCCCACATGAGGGCAACGTATGGCCTCGCATGAGGCCCACATGCCTCGCCCTCATATTTCTGTAATAAATACCCACAAAAACCTACCCTCGGGTTTGGTTCGTCATTTTTCCTAGTTTTTTTGCATTTGGAGGTGTGAGTTTAGGTGCCCACATCTTACTTTTGTTCTACGCGGGGTTGGATAACCAGCACGTTGTTGTGTTAGATCTTAACATTTGTAACAAATATTAGGGCTTGGTTCAGCTGAAGGTTGGCATGATGAGAGGGGTCGGCCCCTTTGGGCACATGGCCATGGTTATGGTGCTCCATAACTTTGCAAAATTTTTTCTTTTATTTCTAATTTTAAAATTGAGCGATAATATTCACCCAATCATCTTCAATTCCAAGTTTTAGAGGGGTTTTGGAGGCATCTCTTAGGTAGTGCGAACCATTCCCTCTTGGAATTAGGATCCGTGCATGCCACTCTCACTGACTTCCCCTCAAACAATGTCCCCACTAGCAGGGGCTCCATGGAGAGAAACAAACAGTTATCATTGCCATGAGAGTTGGACATTCCCTATGTATAAATTAGTCCAAGATGATATAACAATGCTTTCTTAGTCTGCCCTACATCGGCCCATGATGTTCAACTATTAGAGGTGTTAGAGGGCATTTAACCGACTTCGACTTCACCGAATGGTGGTTGGCCCCTTTCGCTTGGTCACCTCCTAAGAGTCTGTTTCTTGGTCATCGCCCAATGGTCTGGAGAGGCAAAGAGATCTAATGATTGTGTTGATACCCTCATTATTCACATCCAAGGGTTCCTACCTCTGACCTAGGGTAGCAATAATATGTATAAATATGAAAGCCATTACACTCAATACTGAAGGAATCTATTAATTCCACCCTGCAAAACAACTGTAGTATATTAAAAAAACAGGGATTATTGCCTCTTCAATCTCTCAAGCTCTTGTACAACAATTTGTTGAAGCACTATTGTATAAGAAAGTGCATCGCTATGGCAGTTGTTGTTGAGGACCTACAAGAAAAATGTGTGCCAGAGTTGATCAACAATCCATCTCTTACGAGTTTGTGGATACAAGAATGCCTCCGTGAAGTTGTCGAGCTAGGAGTTGAGTAGTTGTCCATGTCTTGTTGGCATCCTTGTGCAGACAACAACAACATTGTCTCCATGACGTTTTCAATGCCAAGAGTTGAGCAATAGTGGATCTCTTTGTGAGCATCCTTGTGCGGTGAGAGAGGAAGTGGGTACAAATTTGGAGCTTGTGTAGACAACAATGTTTCAATGAAGTTTTTGATGCCAGGAGTTGAGTAGTTGTCCATGTCTTTGCGATCATCCTTATGTGAACAAAGAGCCCGTGGGTAGGTGGGTACAAATTTCGAGCATGTACATAGGTGATGGGTACAAATTTCAAGGAGGAATAGATGGCGCGTTAATACAATACCATGCCTCCTCTTGGATTATCCAGGCTTGTGTCGAAATCCACAGAGGAAGTGGGGGACAATGGAGGAACATTTGGCCAAATTGCATTGCATACGTGTTGTCCATTGATAGGTTATGGACAAATGACAAAATTCTTAAGCAAACCTCCCCTTAAAAGAACTCATTTGGCATAATAAAAGAATCATTCAAAATCCATAGACCACCACACTGAAGGTGATCAATATTCTCCTCCTAACTATTTAATGACATTTTTAGGGTTATCATTATTAATTACCATCAAATATGTGATGGTATGTGATCCAGATGATTTTCGACATGAAATGAGAGCAGAGATATAATAAATAAATGTACAAAGATATCTCAGATATCCAATAATTAAAAAAAATATATCAGAGATGAAACCATAAACACATAGATATAGTAATACAAAATTTATATTAATGAGCGAAATGTACAAAACTGTAGAAATACAAAGTGAAAGACTCGCTAGAATGGTGGACACTTATCTCCGTGAAGAGATGTGACAACTAATCACATTTGCAAGAAGATGATTACAATGAGTCTCTCAAGGACTTTTTAACATAAAGAAAATCCAAAACCCCAACCCTAGAAGATTAAAAGCCAACAATTTTGTGGACCCCATTTTGGGTAAGTTTGTGTTTCAACTTCCTGGGGGCGTAACTTTGGCATACAATCTGTGTTTGGGGCGCACGATAGATTGTTGGAAAGGTATTGTCGAGGAGATTAATTTTTGGGGCTCGATAAGAGCCTTTAGATATCATTGAGGCACTTGATCCCCATAAAACTTCATTTAGGCCCTCAAAATGGCCCCAAAAGTTTAGCAATCGAAAAAATGCTAGAAATAATAAGTTTCCAGAAGACTGTTTTGAGCCAGTTGGAATAGGTGGGTGGCCACTGATATCCACCTAGATCAGTCCTCTCTCCTTAGGAAGTAATGGTCTCCGTTGCATTGAGTGCCCGGGGGAGAGGGAAAAATGTTTATTGAATTTGCATCTTGATGAGCTGCTTTCCTTACTGGAGAAGTTGCGTTGCTTAGCTTGTTGAAGTTTGTCATGAACCTGTGGCTGGAAGGGTTGGACCTTTTTAACCAGTCTGGCTACATGAGATGCCTATGTGCAGAATGAATCTTTACACTTTGCTGCAATCTTGTCGACCTGCTTCTGTTGGATAGAAGGTGCTTGGACCGAGGCTGCAATGGTTGTAGTGTCCTTTTGTTCTCCTTTTGAACATATTGTGAAGATGTTGAATTTTTTAGTATGAGATACTACCTTACAACACTGTTTAGGTGGGATAGTAGTCAGAACTACCTCTGGTATCTTGTAGAGATGACTCCCTAGAGTAACAATGACATTACAGGGTCAAGACTCATAAATAACATGGTGCTTACACATATATGGTTGGCCCAAGAGAACATCACAAACATCTAGCGGGGCAACATCACATAATACCTCATCCTTGAAGGGTTGGATGTTGTATGACAATCGACATTGCTGGCTGACACAAAGATCTTTTCCTTGGTGAAGCCACCGGATGTTGTATGGCTCTAGGTGTTGTTTCATCGACAATCCCAATTGTTTGATGACCTCTGTTGAGATGAAGTTCTTCTAGCTTCCACTATCAACAATAAAATGACGTGGGGTACCCTTCAACGACATATGTGAATGAAAAATGCGCTATCCCTCTTTAGGATCTTCTGGTTCTTCTAGTTGAATTATTGTGGTTGTGACAATAACAGTGGGGTCTGCGTCGATGATCTACCTTCTACTAGTATTTTCTGAATCGGATTTTGAATCAGGGTTTGACTCCTTGTCTTTGATCTTTTCCACCCATGAATTTTTTGAGCGACATTCATCAATGTTGTTCCAAGGGATTTTGTGGAAATTACACCATTTTCCAGTGTCCTTTTTCGTCTTTCCATTACCCTTATTTTCCTATGTCTTGGACTAGTTTTCTGAAGGTTGGTTGTTAGGGTCATCTTTACCATACTTTGGTTGCTGTGGATTTGAAGACCCGAATTAACACTTGTTCTGCTGCTTAAATTTTTGTTCGATTTTAACAACTTATCGATAAGCAACACCCATTGATGAGATGTCCAGAAAATACATTTTAGTTTGGATGTATCTGTATAGAGCCCCATGGTATTTCGTAACCAAATCTCGCTCGAAGTCTTTGATACCCATATTGGTGCACAAGGTATGGAAGGTATTGGTGAAATCTGGCACTACTTGGCCCCTCTCTTGTCACAGTGGGGTCCATCTCATGTACTGGTCATCAAAGTTGCCAATGAGGTAATATTGTTCCTTGATCGCATCCACAAAAAAATCCTAAGTGGGATCGACCCCATATATTCCCGACTCCTCTATGGAGCTTTTCTCCCAGTATGTTTCCCACCAATTTTTGACATGAGGGAGAGACTTAAGAAGTGAAAATGGATCTTTTCCCTCTCAGAGAAATTATGAATAGAGAAATAACTTTCTAGCAGATTTAACCATTTTTCTAGGGCATCTGCATCTATCTTTCCTTAAAATATGGGAATATAAAAATTAACGTGTACCTTGAAAGGAGAGGTGCCTCCAAATTTTCCTCGTGATGAAGAAGCATTTGTTGTTATCGGTAGGATTTGAAGGATGTGGGAAATATTCTCCATCATTTCGTCCCTCTGTCACGTGAGAGATTACTCAAGCAACATATTAATAGAATCATTTGTTTTGTCCTTTTTCTTTTCTTCCACCATGGAGGGTTTCTTGGGTGTGCGAGAGAGATATTCCTCAAGAGAGACAATCTCAAGACCCAAATTTCTAGACTCGGACCTCATCAGGGAAATGCACTAAAAAACAATCAAGAGTAGCCTACTCTAATACCACTGATCTAGTTTATTTTTGACACAAAATGAGAGCCGAGATATAATAAAGAAATGTAATGTATAGAGATATCTCGGATATCCAATAATATAACAGAAATATATCATAGATGCAACCATAAACATAGAGATACAATAATACATAATTTCTAGTAATGAGTGAAATGTACAAAACTATAGAAATACAGAGTGAAAAACTCACTAGAAAGGTGGAAACTTATCTCTGAGAAGAGATGTGATGACTACTTACATTCACAAGAAGATGATTAAAATGAGGCTCTAAATTCCTTTTTAACGTAAATAAAATCCAAAACCCTAACCCCGGATGATGAAAAGCCAATAGTTTTGTGGACCCCATTTTGGGTAGTTTGGTGTATCAACTTCTTGGGGGCGTAACATTGTCATACAATCTCCGTTTTGGGTGTATAATAGCTCGTTGAAAAGGTATCATCGAGGAGATTCATTTTGGGGGATCTTTAAGAGTCTTTAGCGATATTTTAGGCACTCGATCCCCCAAAAAAATTCATTTAGTCCCTCAAAATGGCCCTAGATGTTTAGGAACTGAAAAACAACTAAAAACAGTAAGTTGCCAAAAGACTATTTTGAGCCAGTTGGAATAGGTGGGTGGCCACAGATATCCACCTGGATCAATATCAATTTCCATATAAAGAATCTTTTACATCTACCACCTCTTTGAATATTATTTGTATCATGTAACCAAGTATTAATAATAAAAAATCTTTACCAACTCTTCAAATAGAAATATTAATGATCTTATTTAAATATATTAACGTCAAATACATATTTACTTTCCAATTTCGGATTATGAGATTATCATGGGACTTGATTAATGGAGTTAACATTTAGTTTCTTGCTGACCAAGACTTGATCTTGGAACATTTCGCACACCATCACCCATATAAAGGACACACCAACATTCAATATTTGGTGGCCTCGAGTTTTCTCCATGACAATAGTTGCATATAAATGTAGACTAGATTTGTTTGTTTCACCATTGAACCTACCCAAATTGAAACAAAGGAAACTAGGCCTTTCTATAATTGATTCTTGGTTCTGATTATCTAAAGAAGCCAATTTCTAGTAACCATGAAATTTGAATAAAGCTACATATATACATATAATTTATGTATATATGGTTTATACATATATTTATGTTCAGGTTTTTTTTTGTTGAAATGTTTTTTTTTTATAGTCAGGGAGATGTGTAATTCCTTCCATACTCAACATGGAGTTGACAAGGGTCATTAAAAAAAATATTGATAATAAAAAAAAAAATCATATCGATCCTAAATAAAATATAGACTTCACACGTGGCCATAATAAAAAATAAAATATTTGAATATCAACTATATATATATATATATATATAAAGCAATTGAAAGTAAAAAATCTTATGTTTAAACATTTCAATGGTGTGTTGTTGCATCCAAAGGAGATGTATAATTATTTTCATGCTCAACATGGATTTGACACTTGGCATTAAAAAATATTAATAACAAAAAATATATTTCAATATCTTCATATGTCATTTTTATGAATATGAGAGATATGTGTCATTCCTTCAATTCTTAATATGGCTTCATAAGTAGCCATAAATAAAATGCATTTTCCAATATATATATAAAGAACTAATGTAGATCCATCTTAACTCTTGATGTATCATGCATCCAAAGAGATCAAGTCTCTTGAAGTGAAAATTTCTTTTAGATTAAAAAAACTTATGGACTTGATCCCTCTATGTGTATAATATCTTTGAAGTTAATATGGATCTACACTAGTTTTATTACATTTTTTTTGTGTGTATTGTTCCATTCATTGTGAATTTTGAATCTATGTGTATTGTGATCATGGGATTTATTTCTACATCAAGTGATATCAAATCATAAGGCTCTTTCCTGAAGTTCTCTTGATTTCAATGTAAATATTTTTAACATTGTGCAGAGCATTGTGTTGTGTTTGATGAACATCCATTGATTGGATATTTTTGGCAAGGTTGTTCCAGATTGAAAGCACTTCCAACAAGAGGAATTGGTGATTGTGGTGTATGGAAATCAGATTGGGGATTTTCAATCATATTGGAGTAGATAAGCCACTATGAAGGAATCAGAGAAAGTAAGCGAATTGGGAGAATGAAGAATTGAGACAAAGATCGGAAGAGTCGCAGGAGAGACAAATATCACATTTAAATGATGAATGTGAATTCAAGGAGGTAGAAGAAGAAAACACACATGAAAAAGAAGATCCAAGAGTGCACTTGATAAGACTCCTATGAGATCAAGGTAATCTTAAAATAGAAATGTCTAATTATGATGATGGTGGTAGACTCAAACCTCAAAATCTAATTGAGTGCACTAATGAAATTGAGAGATATTTTGAATTTGAAATGATCAGGGATACAATTTTTTGCAATATTATTGTATGAGGGTGGGAATTTTTACAAAAAGAAAGACCATATAATCAAAGAGATAAGGTAAGGACATAGAAATCTATGGTTCAAACACAATAAAAGGGAAAAAATTAAATGTAGCAAGGTATGCTAATGGTTTTAAGTTCCAAATTCAGGATGAGATGAGTACTCATCATTTTTCATAATGTTGATGAAACATATCATAGTGTTATAAATGTGGAAGAGAATCTAAATAAAATACAAAAAAATACAAGAGGAAGAGGTCCTAGATCAAATTTTGCAATAAATCAAACAACCACCAAGAAAGATGACAAAGAAAACAAAAGTCAAGGTTCCAAATGAGGTTACTACATTGATAGAGGCCATAAAGGCTTTAGCATATGTAGAGGAGGAAGGTACATCATCACTTGTAAATGTGAAGTGGATCATAAGGAACCATAATGCTTGAGAAATCAAAATGATAGTTGAAGAAGTGAGGAAAGGAAATGTATTACTCAAGCAAATGAATCATCAATTGTAGGTGACAACATAATACATATCCAACATGAAAAAGGAAAAAGTCTCATGTTCAAATAAATTTTCCTCTAAACCATAGAAAATGATTTTTGAAGAGTTTGAATGGAGGAAGAGTATTTTCAAAACATACTAAAAAATATAAGGTATGTATTGTGACCTAATCATAAATGGTAGAAGTATGGAAACTCATTCTTTTCAAAAGTAATAAAGAAGTTGAAACTAAAATGCATTCTTCATCCTAGTGCTTATAGATTTTCTTGTCTACAAAAGGATAACCAAGTTATTGTGTCAAAGCAATGCTTGATGAATTTTCAAATGGGTAATTACCAAGACCAAATTATGTGTGATGTAATTGACATGGATGCATGCCATCTATTTTTTGATACGCCATCGTCATTTGATAGAAATACTTTTATGATAGTATGAGAAACACTTAATGAGATTGAAAAGGATGGAAAGAGTTTCAGGGTGTTACCTATGAAAGAAGAGAATGAAGGATAGGTTAGTAATATCAATGAAAAAATAATGCTATGTTTAGCAGAGGGATTTTTTAAGGAGTAAAAGAATGCAAAGTTTTGTTCCTTAGTCCTATTACTAAATAAATTTTGTAAAGAATAAGAAAAGAGGTATGTATGAGTTTAAGTTCATAAATTGTTGGATAGGTATAAGGAACTAATTTCCAAGGATTTGTATATTGGTATACCTCCCATACAAAGCATTTATCATTAAATAGCTTTGATACTTGGGTTAATTCTGCCTAATAAAGCTCCTCATAGAATGACCCTTGTAGAAAGTGAACAAGTGAATAGGCAAGTGAAAGAATTACTTAATAGAGGTTTAATTAGGGAAATTTAAGTCCTTGTGTTGTTCCTGTATTTTTGGCATCGATAAAAAGGGGTGAGTGGAGACTGTGTACTCACTCTAGGGCCATTCATAACATCACAATCAAATATAGGTTTCCCTTACCCCAAATGGATTGCATCATTAAATGTTTACGTGGAATAAAGTACTTCTCTAAAATAGACCTAAAGATTGGATATCATCAAATTAGAATAAGAGAAGATGATGAGTGGAAACTTACATTTAAGATCAAGGATGGGTTGTTTGAATGGTTAGTTATGCATTTGGTTTAGCTAATGCACCTAAAACTTTTACGAGGTTAACGAATGAAGAATTTGAAACGATTTGTTGGAATTTTTTTGTCGTATCTCTTGATGATATTTTGGTGCTTGTTAAGTCTAAGGAAACATAATTGACTCATTTGGAGAAGGTATTGGAAATATTGAAAGATGTGAAGTTACTGATTAATTTGAAAAAGTGTACACTCTTGTAGGAAGAACTAATTTATTTTGGTTTTGTAGTTTCTTAAGAAGGTTTTAAAATGGATTCTCAAAAGGGAAAGGAAATTGTTGAGTAACCTACACCTAGATACACTAATACAATATGAGTTTGTAGCATCTCTATTTTACGTTATCACAACCTATTTCCCAATTTTCATTTTTTTTTGCTATTGTGGATTAGGATTTGGTGATGTGAATTTGAAACTCATTTGCATCGCATTTATTCAACTTGATGATGCTAAAAACATTAAATTTGGTATTTTGTTTTGCATCAATTTTATGTCATTCTTGGGTCAATTGGTGTTATGGTTTCATGTTTTTTGTGTACAGTGGATGTTGCTAAAATTTGTCACATATCGTAGGCATCATATTGCATCAAATTAGCATTATGTATATATATAAATATATATCATCATATTAAAGTTGTATTAACATCCTAAGATTATGTTCTATAAAAACTATGTGCTATGAAATTGTTGTCATATTTGCACAAAATTTTGACATCATTCTTGTAGGGAGTTCCAAATGGTCATTAACAAGAATTCAATTTACATAACCTAATTTGAGTAATTGTAAGGTCACTTTGAGGGGAACGGCATAAATTGATGTGAAGAATCATAAGATAAATGTGAAGGGAACAATATTGAACAAGAGGTTACAAACATACATTTATTTACTTAAGCGATCATAGATCATCCTTGAAATCCATCTCTTCTCTTCAAAGTTCAAGATAATACACTATATTAAAGACAAAAAACCATCATTCAAGATGCTATTAAACACCTAGTGTTTACATATACAACCTAGCCTAAATTTATGTTAAATAATTCCTTCCTATCATATTTTGTTTTTGGGTTGACCAGAAGGGGAGATGTGGGATCTGGAAGCATAACCAAGAATGGTTTTTTCTTTTTTGTAGTTTATATATTGTAAAGTATAAATCATGTTGGGGGTAGTTATGGAAGCTATGTCTTGGATCTAGGTTTTTATTCTCACCTGGGTCACTCCCATTGTGTTATTCATGTTGTTGAATGTGATGGATAAAACCATTATTGTTACTTCATGAATGTGCCAAAACAACAACACGTATAGGGACCTTAGAAGAAACCCATCTCTATAATGTGTATAAAATAATCACCTTCAATTTATCTAGAGATAATTTCAAGGGGAAAACCAGGAAGAATAAGAGAAAATGGTGGATAATGTAGTAGTAGATAAGAGAAAACAAGGGTCAAAATAGGAAAACAAAAGTGGAGGCCATATAATTCCCAATATTTTTGTGAATATAAAATAGTTCATAGTTGTTAGTATACTAAATGAATATATGGATTCAATGTAAGGATTAAAGTGAGCTATACATTTTAATTTTTTTATTTTTTTTATTGACTAGGAAGGGACCTATGGGATCTAGAAACAAAGCCAAGAAAGGTTTTCTTTTTCTTGTGGTTTGTATATTGTAGAGTAGAAATAATGTTGGGATAGTTATGGAATCTCCACCTCAGATGTTTATGTTTTTTTTTTTATATTATCAACATGTTCACTTTCATTATGTTATTTTTCTTTTTGAATGTGGTGATTGCAACCATTGTTATTATTTCTAGAATGCACCAAAACAATAGAATATACACAAGCTTGAACTCTTGTTGCTACATAATCTAAACTAGAAATTGTATGTATACAAAAACATACCTATTTCATGTTGTATTCATTAACATTAAAGTGTCCAAGGTATTGCATATCTTTCTTATGAAAATGCATCTTGTTAATAGTATTGACATTGTTTTTTATGGCGATGGTGTAGTATATCCTCATCATTTTCATTAACATTAACATTGTTGTTTTATGAATTTACTTTTAAGAGAAAATAAAGGCTAACTCTTCCCACCATCTCATCATGGTCAAGTCCACACCTTCATTGCTACCCACATGTGTCTATTGGACTCTTTTAGCATGAATAACAAGTATACTATTCCCCATCTATTTGCAATAAAGTTTATCTAACATGCCCCAATTTTCTTAGGTATGATTCCAATACAATATTCAGTAGGATTTGGGATGTATATAATCAACATTAAAAAATGCCATTTCTAGTGAAAATATCATCCAAGGCCAACAAGACCAAATTGATTTGAACTCACATATATTTTTAGTATGATTTCAGTAGGAAATGGAATGGAATTTGGAATGTAGGATACATGGAATTAAACATAGGTTCTTTGTATAAGGTTCTAAAATGATTTTTTGTGATTGTGTCGAGTCATATATACCATATTTGAATTTTGTTCCTTGGATACCTAAACAAATTAAATCCAAAATTTGAGCTATGTTGTCATGTTTGTAGATAAATATATTTCCAGAATTAGTTGTGAGACTTGGCAGAGTAAATGCAAGTCCATTTATGAGCATATAGATATGGTGAATGGTTATATACATTAGTTTTAGTACATGATTTTGAATGGATTAGATTATTGCAATAGAATCAAGAAACATATGTTAGACTTCTATTATAGAAATTTTTGAAATAGTGTTCAAGGTGTTTGAAAAGATACATATTGATCTGTAATCTGCCATTGATATTCCACTTGAATAGTTCACCACAAAAAATCTAATAAAATAATAAAAATATTTACTATTAAGGCTATTTTCCTTTATATCTCCAAAATATTTAGTTATTGATTTTATGCTTATGCATGAAATAGATAAAATGTGGAAAATAGAGAACAATAAAATACAATCACACCATCCACAAATAAACACAAGACATGACCTGGGAAACCCAATACAGGAGAAAACCCAACTAGAAGGTGAGGCTACTCTACTCTCTTTTCTATTGTATAAAAATGATGCAAATACAAAGAAAGAGGCACTCTTTGTGGAGTTGCCATTGACCTGTGGCCTACATGGCTACTACATCCTCATCTCTTATGCTCACATAATACTACTCTCATATATTTTTCTCAGCTATGGAACAAGATAAAATGCAAAAGAATCAAACCCCTTCTCCTCCTAGTGGCCCGATATTTAGCATAACCCAATAGCCATCTAAGGATAGGTTGTTTTACTTTCTCAACCATCAATTGTAGTAGGGATTTAAACCTTCTACAATATTCTTGAAATACCTCACGTGGTTATCCCCATATGTATGAATAATGGTGGTTGACATGGAATCCTCTCATACCATGGTGGTCAACATGATAGGTCACTTTGCGGGAGGCATAACTTTTTCATACGAACTATGATTGATGCACGATATGCACTGTTAGAAAAGTATCAAAGTGTAGAACACAGTTAAAGGGGTGTGCATAATTTCCAAACACAAAACCCCCCAAAATATTGTTTAATGTCTCAAAATGGCTCCAGAAGGTTCCAGACTGGAATCTTCCAAACTAGGACTTGCCACTAAAATGGCCCTGAAAGCTGATTCCTACAAACTATTTCACTCTAAAAGCATCGATATAGATGAAAAATAATATAATTATTAATTTGAATCATACCTCCCCATTTAGGGAGGCTTTTGGCCCCCAAAATATTTACTGGATGAGGTGAGGAAATTGTTCCTCTACCTTTTCCCTGGAGTACCACCTTGCTTTTCTTGGAAGTTGTCCTTTCAACCCAATATACCAAAGGCCATGCTGCCCTTCTCTTGTATCTATGGACTTCTTCTGCAAAATTGTGTCCTCTTCTAAATCTGCCTGAGCATCTGGTGCTATGTCCTCTATGGAAAGTATGACCTTCTTATCCTCTTGATCCAACATGGAAGGCTCATAGAGTTTGAGATTATCCACATTCACTATTGATTAAATCCACATATATTGGGGTGGACTAAGTCTATCGGTGTCATCTCCCACCTTTTCCAATACCTCAAAAGGAACATATTGTAGATCCTTGATCTTATTACCAGTACCTTGTAGCCTTTCCTTATTCAGTTGTAACCATACTCTGTCTCCCACTCTAAATGTTCTCTCTATTATGTGTTGGTCATGCCTAGCCTTATACTTTTCTTTTTACTTCTTCAGTGTCTCTTATACTCACAAAAGGATTTTCTTGATCTTCTCAACATTTGTTTTCTACTTTTAATGCATCTCTTGTGAGGTCCTCCCTCACTCCTCTTTGTTATCCATATACAAAATCTACGGGTGAAGGTGAAAAATACCCAAATAAAGTTTCAAAAGGTAACTTACCAGTATAAATATGGAGTGCTCTATTATAAGAGTGTTGTATATAGATCAAATTTTCATCCTAGATCTTTGGATGCTTCTGATTTTAACGCCTCAAAAGATGCACCAAAGTCATGTTGAATACTTTTGTTTGTCCATCTTTCTGTGGATGGAATGTTGTATACCTCTTCAACTTGGTGTCCATATTCTCCCATAATGTAGTCCAAAATGCACTGAGAAATCTAGTATCCCTATCTGAGATGATGCTCCTTGGTATCCCAAAGTGCACCCAGACATGTTCAAAGAACATGTTTTCTTCCTATTCTCCCTTGATGGTATTTTTACAAGGAATGATAATGTACATTTTGATGAACCCGTCAACTACCACAAATAAATAGTAATTTCCCTTCTGTTTGGTTGGTAAACATCCCACAAAATCAGTGTAAATGATTTCCCAAGGTTGAGTGATTACAGGTAAGGGACGGTATAGACCTTGCTTCCTATTATTGGGCTTGTTGGTACAACAAATTATACATCCTCTAATATATTGTGCTACATATTATTTCATTCTGGGCCAGTACACATACCTTTGTAAATTGACAAATGTCTTCCCAACACCAAAATGTCATGAAACCTTGAAGTGTGATCCTCTCTCATAAGCTACAGTCATTCACCTTTAGGGACACAAATCTTTTCGATCATGTGGAGTAAACCATCCTTGAAATGATAGTCATCCTTTCCATCACCTTATTATACATGAATTTGTTCCTATAACTATTGAAACACCTCCTTCAAGTCCTCATCTTCCATGTATTCCTCCTTGCATGCATCATGGGTAAAAGGATTCATGTGCATCAAATTTTCCAAAGCTATAATCTTGGATTTGGGTGGCTGTGAAAAAATGTTGTCAACTTATTTTTCCTTCCCTTCTTATACTTGATGACTAGATGAAATTGTTGTAAAACCCCCATCCACTTGTAATTCCTAGTTTGTTGTAGCTTACTGTGGGCCTACAAATATTGTAATGGTTGGTGATATTTTTGGATGATGGTCTCCTTTCCCATCTGATCATGCTTCCACTTTTTGACATCTTGTACCAAGTAATAGAGCTCTTTTTCGTAGCTAGGGTACACCCATCCAAGGATTTCTTAACTCTCATTGCCTCATCATCAAACTAATTTTTCTCTTAAGAAAAGAAAAATATATTTCTTACTAGAACTAATGAACTTCTTGGCCTGGTTGGAACTTACTAATGAGATCTTTGACTTTCCTTTATTCATGTTGATGATGTAGGACTTCCCATCCTTGATAGGTCGGTATTGGTTGACCCTACACATGAATATTTCATCCCTCATATACATGTATGGGATTTCAAATACTACTCTACATACATCAAGCAGTACTACATCCAATTCCACTTCATCAATAAAATCACCACTTATAGAAAATGTATTCTAACACTATTTCGTTACCTTTGTCTCTGCATCCTTGTTTACCCTACCCAATGGATAGGGGCTAGGATGATTACGATCCTCCAATCCAATATTTCTTACCATATTTGTTTCTACGAGATTATCCTGTGAACTAGAGTCAGACAAAGCATCTATCTTGGTCATATTGACCTGAATCTTGATGTGGAAGACCTTGCTCATCTCCTTCTTTTCATGGTGATAAAGGCTACTCAGATTCACCTCCTTTCTACAGAGATGTGAATAAAATATTGTCATCCACATTCAAGCTACTTTCAACCTGATTGCTTGAATCTGTGTCTAAAAGGTTCTTTTTCTTTCCATCCTTCATGTGCTTCTTCAAATTCATCTCTAGATGTAGTTTCCAACATTTTCCCTCAATGTCTCCATCAATGTTGCAATGATTGTAATGGTTGTTGGGATATTTACTCTATTGTGTAGTGTTTTTTGTCTTCTTATATTTTCCTCCTTTCCACTTATTATTCCCCTCCTTGGAAGCTTCCTAGTGCTTTTTCTTCTTTGAACCACTTGGTTTCCCTTTCTTTTCGCCTATGTTTTCCAGGTGTTCTGCCTTTACACAAGCCTTGGCTTGAAGAGGATCACCTTCTTTCATAGATGGATGTGTAACCCCCCCAATTCTTGAGGATTACATACGGGTTCTTGGGAGAGATACTTAACATCATGGCCATATTTTTGAACTTAGTCATGTACTCCTATTCACTCTACCCTTGTCTCTTCCTGAAGTAGTGCCACTGGATCCATTGGTCCTCTACATACTCGATAGAGTAGAATTGGGACTTGATGAGGGTTTTGAAATACTCCCACCTAGTTACTGGTGGATCAGCCTCCAACCTAAGTGTTTCCATGTTTCTTTCCCACTAGGTTAATGCATGGCTATCTAACTTTAATCTAGAAAATGAAATCTTCTACTCTTCCTCTATATCGTGAATGTTAAAATAAACTTCTATTTTTTGCAACAAATGATTTAGTTTTAATGCATCAATATGAACTTGGTATGACTTTATTTCCGCTTTCACTTCCATATTGAATAGGGATTGTAAAGGGTTAATTCCACTTGAACTCGACTTCTCTTTCTCATATTCCTTCTATGAATCATTTCCTGGGTCTTCTTGATATTTTGATTTCCCCTCCGATCCGATCTTTGAGTTAGAGCCTCCATCATCTCCAAATGGTCCAATATTTCATGCTAGAGCCACGATGAGGAGGTTTGTATTGAAACTAATTTTGGTGACTTGCACTTCCAACCTCTCAAATATCTCTTCTGTTGGATCATGAGGGTTATTATGAATAGACTCATCGACCATGGATAAGGTTTTTATGACTTCTCTTTAAGTTGATTCCTATATCTTGCAACTTCCCAAAAAACCTAAACAAAAACTTGATTTGATACCAATATGATCTGTAAAATTCCATGGATATTCCACTAGAGTAGTTCATCACAACATATCTAATAAAATACTTAGAATATTGACTATTAAGGTTATTTTTCGTTTAGATCTCCAAAATATTTAGTTATTTATTTTATGCTTATGCATGAAATAGATAAAATGTGAAAAATAGAGAAAATTAAAATGCAATCACACCATCCACAAATAAACACAAGATATGACCTGGGAAACCCAATACGAGAGAAAACCCAACTAGAAGGTGAGGTTTCTCTACTCTCTTTTCTCTGGTATAGAAATGATGCAAGTACAAAGAAATAGGAACTCTTTGTGGATATTCCTTTGACTTGTGGCATGTATGACTACTATAGAATCTCTCCTCCTTTGTTATGCTCACATAATACCACTCTCATATTTTTTTCTTAAGTATGGAACAAGATACAATGCAAAAGAATCAAACCCATTCTCCTCCTAGTGGCCCGATATTTAACATATCCTCATAGCCATCTAAGGATAGGTTTTTTTACTTCCTCGACCCTAAATTGTGGTAGGATTTTTAACCTTCTACAATATTATTGAAATCCTTGATGTGGCTATCCCCAACTGACATTGCATCCTCTCATACCATGGTGGTCAAAATGATAGGTCAACTTGTGGGTGGCATAACGTTTTCATGTGAACTTAGATTGACACATGATATACATCATTGGAAAGTTATTGAAGTGTAGAACACTTTCAAGGGAGTGTGTGTAGGTTCCAAACACCAAAACCCAAAAAACACATCATTTAATGCCTTAAAATGGCTCTGAAAGGTTCTGGGCCCCAATTTTCCAAACTAGGACCTGCCACTAAAATGGACATGCAAGCCAATTCCTCTAAAATTTTCCACTCTAATATCATTGAGATAGATGAAAAATAATATAATTTTCCAATCTAGATCAAATATCTTCATAATTCAAGAACTGTTCATGTAGTAAATATTTCCAATGTCATTCAAGAAATTGTTGTGACATTTGCACACATTTTTTATGGAATTCTTTCAAGGAGTTCTAATTGATTATTGACAAGAGTAGAGTCTACAAAAAATAATGTGAAGAATCATAAGATCATTATGCAAAAAAATCCATCATTCAATTAAGCTATTGCTATGTACCTAGTGTTGTGATATACCACCTAGCCTAGATTCTTACTAAAAAATTCTTCCATGTAAAAATTATTCCCTATAAAAATGTAGTTTGCAAAACTTAATGTGAGGAATCATAAGGTCATTGTGAAGGGAATGATAGAACTTGATGTGAAAAATCACAAGGTAACTATGAAAAGGGGTAATATGATAGAAACAGATAAACCAAGGGAATATTCTCAAGTGTTGTAAAAATCTAATTTTTTTGAAAAAGCGTTCTTGAACACTCATTTTTAGATAAGAGCTCATTTATTAATATAATACAAGGCTATAAATATCATTAATTTATGCAATTGTAGCCCTCAAATCCTTTGTACGATTTTTTAATGAGCATACACTATAATTTAACGTCATGATTTTATGTTGATATTTTTGTCATGTGTACAAAAATCAAAACATCAAAAAATAATATTTTTATTTGCATCACTCTTGCATCATGTTACATCTAATATTTTTCACTTATACATAGATTGAATCAATCATGGATCAAAATAATCAATTTTGCATCATATTGCATTGAAGTGGAATCTAATTCATGGACATAGAGCATTGTCTTAGCGACATATATGATTCACAATTAAAAAAATCATTTTATGAAATTATTGTCACATTTTCACACAATTATAGTGTTCTGCTTCCAAGGATTTCCAATTGATCATTGACAAGAGTGAAATATATGTAGCCTAATGTGAAGAATCAAAAGGTAATTGTGAAAGTAATGATAGAACTTGAAGTGAAGAATCATAAATTAACTATGAAGAGAATGATATAAACTTATGTGAATAGTCATAAGGTGATTGTGATGGAGGAAAGAGAAGAGAAAACAAATAAACTATGGAAGGGAAGACTTTCAAGTGTTGAAAAAGTCTAAATTTTTTGAAGGATTCTTTTTAAATGCTCATTTTCATATAAGAAATCATTTGAAATAAAATTAATAAGTCCTCAATATCGACCATTGCATCAAATGCATTCATCTCATGTATTCTTATTATATAGAAGAAATATTTTATTTCTCAGGTGTGGATGAAACATTGTCTATTTAACCAGTTGCTTTAAAAGTGATGTATCATGATTGTGTTGAGTTATATATGTGATATTTGAATTTTGTTTGGTGGAGACATGAGCAAAATATAAAATTCAATCCATGTTGTCACATTTGTAGATAAATATATTGCTCGATTTGTTTTGCAAGACTTGGCATGGGTGAATGTAAGTTTGATTGCACACATATACAGATGGCTAACGATTCTCTACATGAATTGTCTCCTATGAATTTGAATATATTAGAGTACCATGAAATAAATGAAAAATGTATGTTAGACTACTTTGTGTCAAATGTATTTCCAAATATTAAAGATGTGTAAAATACCTTTGTTCTTTGGAAAACCATTGTAACCAATTGTAGTTGTATTGAAGTTTGGGTGTAAAGGCATAGGGAAGACATGGATAGTGTTGCCTCTATCTCTTTTCACTCTCTCTTCTAGTGCAAAAATCCATTTTCATTGAAAAGTAAGAGTTGATGGTACTTCTTGGTGTGGGCTCTATTGCACTTCATGCAACAAGTTGAGAAACTCCTTCATACCTTGGTTGGGTAAGGGCTCCATTCTATTACCCCCAAAATGTGTTTATGTGAATTTTAAATGTTTTGATGGGGACTACATTAGCAATTGTAGTATCCTAAAAAACAATATATCAATTGAAAAATATCGCCACTAACAAGTACATACTTGAAAGTTTTGCAAGTACCTACTCCCCTAACTTGATTTTTTGGTTTATATCCATTAAATCTAGAGGAGAACTACCTTGTTGTATTTTACTATTAGAATCATGTGGCATTGTCTAAGTTGTATTCTCTCATCCTTTGAGTTCATTATTATACTTTATAGTTTAATATAAAATCCATGTCCCAGGAATAACAACAATGATTTATTGTACCCTTGGTTTCCTACTTTACTTGTCAACTCATGGTTCATACCAAATTAAGAGGTGTTATGCATTGTATGTGCAATATGCAATTGTTTGTAGAGAAGGTTTGAGACTAATCAAAGGCTGAAAATGTGAAGGAAAATCTAGTGATAGAAAACACCTATGAATTAATTGTTTGAAGGAAACACACCAATTTGAAAGTACAAATAATCTAGATTGCATGAAAATAAATTATTCTAACTGCATTAAAAAGTATTGAATCAATAAAGTTAAATTGAATAAAAAAAGATGAATACAACATTAACTATGACAAGAAACTATGATATAAGTAAAGCTCTAAACTATGACATAAAATTGTAATGGAATTAAAGTTACACTAATGCATGAATAAAACAATCTAACCCTTTGATCAATATCAATCTAAATGTCCTTTTATTGTTTATTGATGCTTTCAGGAAAATAATATTATGATAAGTCAAAATATGAATCTAAAACCGACCTACAGGAGATTTCTACACTGTGTAGTTGTACAAGAACTATACAATTTCTATAGGAAACCCCTACAGGAAGCAAAATGGAGTATAAAAAGGTGGTGCAAGTCCTTAAAAACATGAAAAAATCTAGAATATAAATGAATGAAGTGAATATAAGGTTCTTATCCTTGGGAGGAACCTAAGAGTGATCCAAAATGTTATTGACCATTTCTACAAGATGCTGCTACAACTGTCCAATTAGTCATAATCTTAACAATAATGAAAATGATCATGAAAAACAATATCAAACTTTAAGAGAGAATGAAATACTATCTAGGAACTAACTAATATGCATGAAAAATATAGAAACAATAATAGGTTCATTGAGACCTCTTTGATGGGCCCTACCCAAGAAGAAAAAGGAGTGTAAAAGAAACCTTAATAGATTGAAAGAAAAACCATATTTATTTCATAAATATCAGTAATGTATCAGGAGTAGGAAAGATCTAAGTTCTTGGTACAATTCTTCACAAATATCCACATAATACTTCTCCAAAATTCTCTCTATACCCCTCTCCTAGACTAGACACCCATATATAACTAGAGAGTTTGACCTCCCTTCCTAAATCAAGGAAAGAAATGAGTAAAGAGGGATATCATCCCTTTACATATATATTTTTGAATTGTTGTTGATCAAAAGTGGTCATAAATGCACAAGGATATCTCTTGGAGGTAGATATAGAAAATTTCACTTGATCTTTGGTTGGAAGCTCATTTGAGGAGACAAAATCCCTTGTTTCTAGGAGGTTGGTGCCCTTGACTCCTACAATTCGATCCAGTTGGAGGAATACATGTATTTTGACAAAAACATTAGTGAAAAAAGGTATATTATACACAAAAGTCCACCTCAATCATACATTCATTAAGAAACATACAAAATACCCATGAATGAATATTAAATATGGTCAAAAGAAAACATTAAGTCATTTTGTGGTGGAAAGATGTGCCAAAGATGAGCCTTTAAAATGAACAATAATGAGTCTCATTAGGACCTATAGGAGACAACATGTGATGATAATCACATGTTATCTATAGTGCAACACGAGACGATCCATGTAACCTTCTAGATTCGATGCATTACAAAGAGCTAAGTGATGGGTGAGTTTTATCTAGGTGGTGTGAGCCTAGGAACTCACATCATTCAATTTTCTATTGGGTTCTAAAAGATCTAGAAGCTCTCCCAAGTCTCTTCCAAGGATCTATATAAAGAAGGAAATTCTTTAGTAAGGAGAGGAAGAATCATTTGCAGAGTTATGTTGTCAAATTGCAGAGTTGTTTTTCCTATTCAGAACAAGCAACATCAAATTTCCTAGTTTGATCAAGAAGTTGAGGAGAAGCAAGGAGAAAGGAACCAAGGAGGATGCATCATCACATTTATTTGTTGAGATTTGGGACTTTTTTTAGGGTTTTCACGTGACCTATAGGAGACAACACACTGCGATAGTCACATGTTGTTTGTAGTGCAATAGGAAATGATTTGTGCAACCTTCTAGATTCGATGAGTTACAAATAACTAAGCGATGGGTGAGTTATGTCTTCATGGAATGAGCCTAGGAACTCACTTCATTCAACTTTCTATTGGATTCTATAATATCTAGAAGCTTACCCAAGCCTCTTCCAAGGATCTATATTAAGAAGTAAAGTCTTGATTAAGGGGAGGAAGAATCATTTTCAAAGTTATGTTGTCCAATTGTAGAGTTTATTTTCCTATTAAGAACAATCAATATCATATTGCCTAGTTTGATCAATAAGATGAGGACAAGTAAGGAGAAAGGATCCAAGGAGGATTCATCATCACTAAGGTATGGATTTGATGTAATTCCTTCTTACTAATGAATACATCATTGGGTTTCCCCTACCTTTATTGTGTAATTGAATTGCATAAAATAGACCTGGTTTATTTCATTATAGACCAGGTTAGATTCATGTTAGATCTAGGATTCTAATGCCAATTAGAGAGGTAGAATGGCATTTTTTTTCTTTTGTGTGCAAAAAGTAGGTTGTGGAGATTGGATTTGGAACTTCATATCTACAATATTCGGGATATACAAAGGAAAACTTGTAGTGAAAGGTATGTTATCTCTACTACTCCTTAGGTTAATTGTGAATCCATTTGCTTGACTTTAGGAAAACCTTAGAAGTTTATCCCCATTTTCTGGATAGGATCAATAAGTAGGTCCTAGGGAGATCTACTTAACATACTGGTGAGATTTATCCAATAACATTTGGGACTCTAGGAATTATTTATTGTTCTAGGAGTGTTCATGCATCCTTCTCAAGGCTCTTGAGCCATTTCCTCGATAATAAATGTCACTCATAGGCACACATCCTTCATAATATGCCTACAACCTCATTTTTAGCACGAAATTTAGTGCAAAAATGGTTGACCTTATGCATACCATGGCTGGTGCTCTTTTCCCATCACTTATCCCTCCTCATGCTCTCCAAAACCAACATAAAAAAATTACCCCAACATTGAACTCGAATTTCCTTTTCTTCTCATGCAAGCTTGAATCACAAATTTCCCCAAAAGTAGATGTACTTAGCCGATGTTATCATAAGTTGGATGATTTGACCTTTCCCACCTACCACTCTTACATCACTTTAATATCTCTCTTGATATTTTAAAGGTGGATGAACTTTATAATGAGATAGATGAATTAATACAAATGGGTAACCCATTGGACCCCTCTTTAGCCCCTGTCTCTTGTGGAATCATAGCCCCCAGTCATTATCATCGCACTCGTACCATAGCCAATTATTTTTATTTATTAATTAGGTTAATGTACAAAATACATAATTCAACCTTTGGCCATATTATTCAATATGGGCTATCCTGCTCAACCATATTGGATCACCATCCTAATTGATATTTGCACAATTACATTATAATTGTGGGGATTATAACTAGCGATATTACACCTTTTCCCTTTCTCCTTCTCCCTCTCCCTCTTCTTTTCCCTCTTCCCATATTATTTTTGCTTCCCCCAATCTCCCTCTTCCCATTTTTTTGCACCCCTTGTCTTAATTTTCTTCTCCCTCTTCCTTCTCTCTTCTATTATCATTCATTCCTCTCTGTCTTTTCTCTTCCTTCTTCCCGTTTGATATGGAATAATACTTCAAGTTAACGGTCCCCAAAAAAATTCGTGGGCTTTAAAAGTTGTTTTATTTTGTTCTTTCCATTATTTTGTTTTTTTATAATCTTTTGTTTGTCTACTACAGAAAATATGTAAAGTAAGGAGTTTGGAGAAATCTATTTTAAGGATAACCTATGGAAACATTCAATGAAAACTATCTAAGGATTTTGATTCTTGAAGAAGTAATTCCACTTAGAACATATTATTCATAAAATATTATCGAGGAAATAATCAAATAAATAACAACATAAATAAATAAACTTATAACAATAGGACAATCCTAAAATTTTGAATAGATGTCTCTAACATTTAAACTTACTTAGCAGTCCTGAAATTATAAATAGATGTATGTAACATTTAATCAGTTGTAGAATAATCCACAATGATGAATAAACACAAAGAATTTCAAAAAACCAAAACAAATTTAATCCAAAGAGTTTCTAAATTTAGCCTTGAAATAGTTCTCCACCTACGATCCTCTATAAATTGCTCCAGATATCCCATACCCTTTCCACACATGTTGATCTTTTTATTTATAAGATAAAAACTAATATATTTATGAAATAAAACTAAAACCTACCTTGTAAAAATGTGTGCAGTATTCATCTTCAATGAACAAAAGTCTTGATCAAACGACCATGCAAAATTCCATGCATCGACCACTTCTCTAGTTAACTGCCAAATTCAATTCATGCATATCCAACCTCATAAATATTTCCTTGATTAAATAGTTTTCCTTGTTGTTCTTTCTTTAGCAATCTCATCCAATAACATTTTAATTTTGTTTTTTGTTTTAGGCATAGTGAACTCCATCTGAGATATTTTTCAATATTTACTAATTATCCTCCACTAAAATTGGAATGGGCATGCACCTAGTCAA
This sequence comes from Picea engelmannii, assembly GCA_009831015.1. Classification (NCBI taxonomy): domain Eukaryota; kingdom Viridiplantae; phylum Streptophyta; class Pinopsida; order Pinales; family Pinaceae; genus Picea; species Picea engelmannii. Next base: position 453,514 of record ML782740.1, on the reverse strand, counting down.
AAATTCCTCCAACTCTACTCTCGTTGTTTTGTTGGTCAGCTGACAAAAATATATCATTTTGGAGCATACCACATTGAAACAATTCTCAACATGCTATATGATTTCCCTTTCCTATACCTGTATCACAATAGATGTATAATATAACTAAAAAAATCTTCTCCTAACAAATTTATGAGATAAAAAAATCCATTGATATTGAAATGAAACATTCAAGTCACTTCCCTTAGCCTAATTTCATTTATTTCGTAAACCTAAAACAAAATATGCAAAATCAATAAAAGTTTATAACATAAAAGTTGTATATATTGATGATACCTTTCCAACGATATAATGCATTCTCAAAGAGACGATAATATTCAAACATTATCATGAAAATAACGTAATATTTTTCCATACTATATATTTGTTTCACGAGCATGAACCAAACAACATCGAATCAAGGAAACCTTATAAATACAAATTTATATAGTTTGATGAGACCTTTCCAATAGTGTAAGGAATGCCCCAAATGGAGTTTGGAATAAAATATTATCATGAAAATACCAAAACGTTATTTTTTTCTCATCGACGAACTTTTTAGAATGTTTTCAGTGCTTGGGAAAAAATGTCGTTTTTTATTACCATGGATTCATAAAATATTATATTGGGGGTTAGAAAAATCATTTTGGGGTTTTCGAAAAAAGTATTTCAGTGGTTTTGAAAAAATTATTTCGATGATTTGGAAAAAATTATTTCGGGGGTTTCCAAGAAAGTCTATCTAGGGTTTGGAAAAAAGTATATTAGGGGTATGGAAAAAATTATTTCAATGCTTCTGAAAAAGTGATTCAAGGGTTTGGAAAAAATACTATCGAGGGTTTGGGAAAAATTCTTTCGGGGATTTCCAAAAAATGTCATTTTCCTTTCATGGGTTTCCAAGAAACTTCATTTTCCTTTCAGAGGTTTCTAAGAAACTTCATTTTCCTTTCAATGTGTTAGCACAAAAAATTGCAGTAGCAAATTTGGTCATTTTGTAGAACCGATGAATCGAGATATTTTGTAGTGCATCTTGAGTGCATATTCCTTCATTACCATTATTTCATTTATGAAGCCTGTGTCAGACGATCTCATTGTTTTCAACATCCAGGTTTTAAAAGGAAATAATTGAGATTTGGTCATTAAAGCTGTCTAACTGTTTTATCAAATATTTGAATTCTACTCCTAATTCGGATAGGTGTTGCGAAATCTGGTGCAGATTGGATGGCAGAGGGAAATTGGAGATGATGATGATCCATTTTTTATGGTGATTAGTTTTTGCAAACTTGATGTGTTAAGGAAATATTCTAATTGCACCTACTAGAGGCATCTACAATCTCATAATCCATCAACTAAGATTTTTTGTGTTTTTGAAGATTTGTTGCATCACACAGAAAAACAAAGATATTTGGTCTCACCTAGCACTATGGAATCACCTAGACATACATAGAAAAGAGACTATAGAATATGCATAGTAGTTTTATAGGAGGGCGCTACGAAATTTCCTGTAGCGGTTACTGTTACAAATTTGATCATAAAACCAAAACGACGAAGTGGGTTTCTCTGAAATGTTTTTTGGAGGAAGATGATATCCATGTTGACTTTCTCACCAAATTTCAGCCTGACCCAGTTTGGAATTTGAGAGAAACAATTAAATCACCAGTGTGCTTCGTAATGTGCTGCAATTTCTCTGTTTTGCATAGCTGATTAGATATTTGCCTTATTGGGAGGTTTCCACCTGTCAAGGAGGGTTCGAATGGATTCTCATGGATCATTTATATGTCAAGGGACAACTGCACCTAAGGTTTATCTCCATTAAATACCTCGTGCAGTGAGGTGGAAACAATTTATTAATGACTTCCAACAATTTCCTAAAAATTAGTAGTTTGTTGTATTTTTGTCTCTTTGACTGTTGCCACCTATCTCCAAGGCTTAGAATCCAATGAAAGGGATGAGATTCAACCTCCTAAGGATTTTTGGATGTTATTTTCTATTTAAGAGAGGAGGGAGCTCTTGGAGAGGGGTTGGATTCATGATCCAAGAGAGGAGAGAGCTAGAGGAGCAGTTTAGTTGATCAATTGTAAGCCTGAGGGCCTGTTGTAATTAGCATTTCTTCCATTAGAGATTCATGAAAGTTTCTTATCAGAATTTGTGTTATTTTTTATCATTTTATCTTGTCATATTGCTTGAATGTAATTACAGGCATTGAAGATCAATGTTGTTCATGAGGTAGGAGATTCATGAGTTGCAAATGATTTGTAGTAATTGCCTCATTTCATGATCTCTATTCTAGTTATCTTTTAAGTCATTTTTGCAGAGAGGGTATTTTCTTGATGATATTTTTTTTATTTTTATTTTTCTTATACCTCCATCCATCAATTATATCCCTTTTGGTCTAGTATGAGCTTGAGTGCCTTTGATCTGTAGGATGTGTTGACTCCATTCCCAATGGAATGCTTCTGCTGACAGTTTGTTTCCCTCTACCTTTCTTTCTCTTCCTTGTTGATCCACCCTTTTAAAATTGAATTATTTTTTTAGGTTCAAATGGTTGATGTAGAAGACCTTTTTAGTGATGTTAATGAAACATAGCCTACTCTGGTTTTGATGTATCAGATCTGATGAAATCTTATTTAATGGAAGTTAGATTTCTTTTTTCCATCTTAATCTCTCTCACTCTGAAATTTTGTTGTAATTGAAGGATTCAAATGATTTTCTATATCTATATGACAATGGATGTTTGATTGTTATAATGTTATAGCTTTATCAAAGTTTTGTTTGCTTGGATTTAAGAATTTCTTGTATTTGAAGCATTTCTCTTCTTTTTCTACTGGCACAACTTGAAGCTAGTGGTAGATTCACTTCATTTTCTTACGAAGTATTCCTCCTATCCACACTAATCCTCAAAACCCTGACCTAAGTTAAAACAATACCTCTTTTGTTGATGCACTTCATCCATAATTTCCTGTGTTTTGACATTGTTGAACTGAGTTCTATCCATTTGACACCACATTTAATACTTATCTCATAAAAATTTATTGGGTACTGGGATTATCCTCTAGCAGTCTGAAGGTGATTCTCAGTGCTAACACAATGGTTTCTAAAAAATCATTTTTTGCATTGTTGAACTAAAAATTGTTTGTTTAGAAATCTTAGAGTTTTTTAAAACTTCCCCGATATCATTTTTTATCATTTTAAACTTGGTTTATTTTGTATTTGGAATTTTTTAAATTTTTTATCTAATTCAAAACACTCGTCAACCTATATGAGATGCATAAAAATCAATACACTCAAACTATATGAAATCTCTTAATAACAATCAAATAAAAGGTGGTACTTAAAAAATTAAAATTTTAAGGTGTGTTGTGTACTCAATACCACACACATCCAATATTATAGATTTGGGAACTTTGATGCACATTGATCCTTTCACCAATGATGGATACAAAGAGGCATACAAAAAATACAAGGACTTTAAAGAGGTGTCTATGCAACTAGAGGGCTAAGTTTTTGTAGAAGAAGGTGATAGTGAGGTTGACTATAATCTCCATAATGCGTTTCTCTACAAGACATATAAGATCTATGTTCCTAAAGGTGACATACTTTATCTTATCAAAGAGGATCACACATCCAACGTTGCAAAAGACTTTGGTTTTAGGAAGATGGTTGCTAACTTACAAAGGTATGTGTATTGACCTATAATATAAGAAGATGTAGCTCAATATATTAGAGGATGTATGCTTTGTTGTATCGACAAGTCTAGTAATAAGAAGAAAGGTCTATACCATCCCTACAATATTCTTGATACAATATATTATGCAGAACATAAAATATCTAGTAGGAAATGACAAAATAATAATGATATATCCATAAAAATATCAGAAGAACACCAAAATAATCACCAGAATAATCACCATGAAGAGAAACTTTATTATGATAGCAATGTTCACTTGCCTCTTCGAGGGGGAAACCTCCACTAGAGTAGATATCTATTACAATAATATCCAAGAAAAAATGTACAATTCCTCCTACTCTTATTTATACTAATTCACCTTCTAAGGAAACTTCTACAGGAAGATATTTCTATAAGTGGAAGGTTCTATTAGGTATTCTTACATTGACTTATTCTTCTTTATTTATTAGGCCTTATTAACTAATGTTGACCTTTATTAAATATAAAACATATCCTACTAACTAATGACCCATGGAGAGGGGTTAGGATTGGATCCTAACATGCTCTCTCCCTTCAAAATAAACCTTGTCCTCAAGGATGAAAGTGCAAAAACCGTTGAAGTATGGCCACGGGTTTCGAGTTTGCCTCCTATAGGGTTGTGTTCTTCCACTTGATTAACACTTACTTGATAGTTTTTTGATGTAGATGATGTTCACGGTTATTGAGGACTACTTCTGGTTGGAGCCACAGGGAGCCTTCTTCATCTAATTCTGATAAGATGGTTTGGACTTTGCAATTATGTCCCACTACTTTCTTGAGATAAGAAACATGGAACACTGGATGGATTTTGGAAGTAGCAGGAAGGGCCAATTTGTGATATCCCTGAGCTTTGAGATATGTTTCCTTGTAAGGTTGGAGCCTGAGAAACACCTGATCACCTTCCTGAAAATCCCTTTATGAACGATGCTGGTCTTCTTTTTGCTTCATGCAATTTTGGGCCATGTGGAGGTTATCCTTCAGAGCCGCTAGAGTGGTTGTAAGACCTTGCAACATTGTATCAATAGATTGGACATTGGATGTACCAGGAAGATAGGTAAAGACTGTCAGTGGCCTTTTTCCATACACCGCTTCATATGGGGTCATTTTAGTGGTCATACGCTAGGAAGTATTGTACCACCATTTTGCAAGGGGAAGCCACTGCACCCACTGGTGTTGTTTGTCTAAAGAAAAACATCGCAAGTAGGTTTCCAACATTTGTTGATTACTTCCATTTGGCCATCAGACTGGGGGTGATAAGTTGTTGATCCATATTTATGAGAGGAATGAAATGAATAACATAATGAATACAATAACACATAGATATGGAGAACAACAATAGATATCAAGTGAACAATAACTTCTATTGAATAAATAAAATAGGATGAAACTGCAAAACTGTAGAACTGAAAACAACTTGCTCGAATGGTGGTATCCATATCTAAGAAGAGATGTGGTTGCTACATGCATATGTCTAAGAAGAATGATTACAATGAGGCTCCAAATTCCTTTTTAACATTACTCGTGAATGTCAAAACCCTAGACATCCAAAAACCTAACCCTAGGAGATGAAACACCAAAAGTTATGTGGGCCTCGATGGGTAAGTTGGTACCTCAACTTCTCGGGGTCGTAAATTTTTCATACGACCTATGTTTTAGGCGCATGATAGCCCATTGGAATTTTTTTCTTGAGAACTACACATTATGTCGTCAAACTCTGACTTAGTCTATAGTTTGACTATGGAAAGAAAAAAAAAACACTATTTAGGGCCCCAAAATGGCCCTAGAAGTATATAAAGATATACTGACATGAAAACTTACAAAATAATCTAGTTGGATTAGGTGGGAAGCCACAAATATCCACTTGGAAGTTGTGTAGGGTTTCATAAATCCCTAGAAGTGTAGAACCCACAACTACAAAGAATTACAGAAGAACGTGTTGAACTAAAAATTGTCAAGGGGATCCGGTTGGAATAGTTGGGTGGCCACCAATATCCACCTAGATCAATCCTCCCCCCTTAGGAAGCAATGGTCTCCATTGCATTGAATTCCCCCATCAAGTGAGGAAATTTATGCTGAATTTGGCTCTGGGTGAACCACTTTTCTTGGTGCAGGAGCTGCCCTACCTTGACAACCCAATAAAGTTGGATCCTCTGTTGGTGAGTTCCCTTGACCTATTTTTCCACTATATGATGGGTGGATGGTTGTTCCATATAGTCAGGGTTGAGCTCTGTTGGTGTCAACTATTATGTAATCTCTGAGGTGTCCAATAATGGTGGAAAATATGGTTAGAGGAGGTCCACATTGAACACTGGGTGAAATCCAAGGAAGGGGGGAGTGTTGATCTCAAAATCATTGTCACCCACAACCTTGGTGATAGTGTGAGGCCCATAGTGAAGTGGGCAAAGCTTCTAATAGGGCCCGATAAGGACTTCTTTCTACAAATATAACCAGACCTTGTCTCCCACCTGAAATTTGTGCGATACCTGATGTTGATCATGGCACTGCTTGTACTTAGCATTGGATTTCTCCAAAATCTCATGGACCTGTTGGTGGATGTGCTGAATCCACTCAATGAATTTGGTGGCTTTTTAGGCCTCAAACTGAACATGGGAAGAATCTTTATGTGTGGTTGCAAGAGGTAGTGCACCATCAATGGGACCCAAGGGTTGGAATCCTAGCACCTCCTTAAAGGGGCTATGGTCAGTGGAGCTATGGAGAGCCCCGTTATAGTTGTGTTGAACATAGGGAATACTCTCATCCTATGTACATGGATGCTTAAATTTATACATGCTTAGGATGTGCACAATCATCCGATTGATGACCTATGTTTGGCCATCGGTTTGAGTGTGGAAGGAAGTGGATTTAGTGAGCTTGGTGTCCAACATTGACCAGAGACTCAAACAAAATTTGTTGAGGAAACTATTGTCCTGATCAGAGACGATGGTCTGCGGTATCCCAAAATGGACCCACACTCGTTCCAAGAAGATCCTGGTAGTATTTTCCACTGTGATGCTCTTCTTGCAAGTTGTGAGAATGGACATCTTTGAAAACCAATAAACCATCACAAATACACAATCATTTCCTTGCTTGGTGGACGTAATACCAGACATGTAATCCATTGAGATGGATTCCCAAGGCCTCTCGAGAGTAGTAAGAGGGGTGTATAAGCCTTGCTTCTTGATGGTTGTCTTGGAAATGGAACATGAAGTGAAAGATATGATATACTAGCTGACATCCTGTCGAAGTTTTGGCCAATAAAAATGTTTATGGAGAATGACCACAGTTTTATCCATGCCAAAATGTCCTGCCATCCAACTGTTGTGAGCCTCCCAAATCATCTTTGCATTCTTTCTTGCAGGAACACAAAGATGGAGAAGATGGCATAACAATCCATCTTGAATGTGAAAATCGATGACATTCATGCCTGTACCCAAGAGTTGATAGGTGGTGGTGAAGTTAGGATCTCGTTGATAAAGTTAGGGCCACTCAAATGCCTCATGCCCATAGGGATGGATCACGGTGGTGAGTGAAGCCACGGGAGGTTGACTGAGGTAGTGAGCGACACGATTTGTGCTTTGTGTCTTATACTTGATGTTGATATGGAATTGTTGCAGGTATGTGGACCACTTTTGATGGCAATCATTCTACAACTTTCCTTGTGTTTGTATGAACTGCAAAGGCTTGTGATCAGTGTGGATAATTATCTCCTTTCCAAGAATGTAATGTTTCCATTGACGACATGCTTTCACAATAGAATACATTTCCTTGTTGTAGGTGGGGTGTTTCTGGATGGTATCTGAGATTGTATCACTATGGTATGCTATTGGATGATCGTGCTGAGTGAGAAATCTGCCTACAACATAGTCTAATGTATCAATTTCAATATCGAACGGTTTATGTAGATCGGGTAAGGAGAGTACTCGATATGAGCACAAGTGATGCTTCATATCATCAAATTCTCATTTTTGTGCCTTCCCCCATGCAAACTTTGCCTTGTATCTGCCCTTGGTCACTTGGTTGAGGGCCCATGCAATATGGGAGAATCCCAACATGAACTGTCGATATAAGTTGGAAAGTCCCAAGAAGCTCCAAAGCTCGGTTAGTGTGTTCGGGCCTGGAAAATCATGGATGACTTGGATCTTAGTTGGATCCATATCTACCCCATGCTCATAAAAAATGTATCCCAAGTATTAGACCCTGTTCATGCCAAAGGAGCATTTTTCCAAATTGGCATATAGCTTGTGCTACTACAGAGTTGTAACATCCCTAACCATCCATGTTGAACCATGCTACACCAGAGAACTCTTTCATTCTCTTTGCATAACATACTGTAACATATCCAACATCCAACTGAGTTATGCCACATAATTTTTTTTTTTTGAACTGCATGTAATTAAAATATATACACACAGAGCTCTTGCTGAAACATATATATAAAATGTAAACAGACAAATACATCTGTAAATGCACGGATTCACATTGAAATAACATTAAACATATACATGCAGCATATACAAGAATACCCATAAAAATAAACACAGTTATAACTGCACATATGATAACCCATAAGAGCAAGCACGTAAATAACAATGCATCATGTAAATTTATCACACAATTGGCACTTATCTTGGTAAGAATGTCACCAACTACATGCAGAAATTCCACAAACCTCCCATCCTTAGACCACAATGTTCATAACTCTCAACAGTGAGTCACCCCCGAGCTGGGACTAAACTCCACCTGGGTAAAGGAATTCCTAACCAGGATAAAGGCTCATAGACAACAGAAAATACTTTGTATCAGGTGCCAATTCAAACTAATAGCCTACAGTCCCTCATTCCCCACATGCCTGCACCACCTCAGGAAGTGTGCCCCTTCTCTTCTCAATAGTCCTTTAGCTACCCCACTTCCTTTCCGGGCTTCAACAACAGGCCGGATAGGAAGTCTCAGAGCACTGTAGCTGCAGTTGAAACCTTCAGGAAATCAATTCCCAACAATTATCTCACCTAGAGAGAAATTTCTCACGGGCCTAACAACCCGCCTCTTCAATATCCCACGGGCCTGACAACCCGCTTCTTCAGTCCAGCTCCCAAGATAACCAACTACACGAACACATAATGTCTATGGATACATGTTCAGATACAATCATGAAGATATAAAGGATAACTCAATGGGTGTTTTCATGATCATGGATGAATGAATGAATTCCTAAATGATGGATAGAATGATCGAAACACCAACAATATGTAGCTACCCCACTTCCTTTTCGGGCTTCAACAACAGGCTGGATAGGAAGTCTCAGAGCACTGTAGCTGCAGTTGAACACCTTCAGGAAATCAATTCCCAACAATTATCTCACCCAGAGAGAAATTTCTCATGGGCCTAACAACCCGCCTCTTCAATATCCCACGGGCCTGACAACCTGCTTCTTCAGTCCAGCTCCCAAGATAACCAGCTACACGAACACATAATGGCTATGGATATAGGTTCAGATACATTCATGAAGATATAAAGGATAACTCAATGGGTGTTTTCATGATCATGGATGAATGACTGGATGCCTAAATTATGGATAGAATGATCGAAAAGATGAGAAAATGAACTAAGTCACAACAATATGTATGCATGTCCCCAACTTGACACTTGTCATGTTGGGAGCTACTTTGGCCCACTTGTCCCCAACTTGGAACTTAGGATAAAATAATTATCCATACTTTGTGATTTAAGAAATATTAATATAATATTCCTTTTTGGCTTAAGATCCCTAGCTTAGCCCTTTTCCTTAACATTTAGGCCCCTCCCTTTCCCTAACCAGTGGAGTTTAGTCCCACATACTCTTTTATCGTGGTCAGTCTGCGCGCAACAATGTATTTTATATTAATGATGAGACATATACAAAAATAAGTGCACTGGCCTTTAACATCTAGGCTCTCTGTCCTAATCAAAACATAAGCATCCTAGCTTATAATAACTGGCTCACCAGCCTATAAAATGTGGCATATACACAAAGGCTCCCTCGCCTCAAAATCACGCACACTTAAGTTGCTACACACGGTATCCAAGAATATGCACACTTCATCATTTTACTACGCAGTACATGTGCACACTATGACATGAAAGGTGCATACAAAAATGATATCAAAACAACTCACCATATTAAGTACATTTGCATTTACATTTACAATTGGGTTCGGCCTTAGGGATATTACAATCCCCTCCCCTTATTTATGCATTGTCCTTAGTGCATCATGTACTCATACACAACAAAGTTTCACAAATCCTCAAAAATATGTGGGTATTCTGCTCGCATTGCATCATCATGCTCCCAAGTAGCGTCCTCGGGACCGTACAAGGTCCATTGGACCTTTACAAGCCCTATGGCTCGATTGCGGCGCTGTTTGATTTTCTGGTCCAGAATGCTCACCATAGGCATTTGGAAAGTGCCTTCTTGCTCCACCTGGATCACATTCCAATCAATAACATGATTAGCATTAGGTATATATTTCTTGAGCAATGATACATGAAATACATTATGAACAGACATAGATGTAGGCAATGCAATCATATAAGCCACTGGACCAATCCTCTCTAGGATTTCAAATGTCCCACAATAGAGAGCTGCCAACTTTGAACAATTTCCCAATTTCTGGGAACTTCTATTGGCCTTCACTTTCAAGAATACATGATCACCCACCTTAAATTCCCTGTGAGTTCTTCCCTTATCAACATAAATTTTTTGCCTGTCTTGGGAAACGTTTAATTTTTTTTTTTTTTAATCATTTGCTCCTCCATTTCTCTGAGAAAATATGGCTCGACCACTGCTCTATTTGCTGGGTTATCCCAACTTACTGGTGTGTTTCACTTTCTGCCATAAAGTGCCTCAAATGGGCTCATATTTAGATATGCTTGGTACCCATTGTTATAATCATGATCTACCAAGTGTAGGTAGTCTTCCCATTTTGATGGCTTATCCATCACATGCATCCTCAACATATCTTCAATCACTTGATTCACCCTCTCTGTTTTTCCATCTGATTCTGGATGATAACATGTACTAAAATTCACAATTGTTCCAAATCCATTAAATAATCCTTTCCAAAAATTTGAAGTAAATTTTGGATATCTGTCAGACACAATTGTCTTGGGTATGCCATGTAATCTAGAAATTTCTTTCATATAAACATCAACAATGTTCACTTCCTTGTAAGTGATCTTAACTGGAATAAAATGGGCAGCTTTAGTAAGCTTATCCACCACTACCATGATAGAATCATGTTGCTTGTTTGTTCTGGGTAGTTTGGTGATGAAATCCATTGTTACAACTTCCCATTTCCACTCAAGAATGGGTAATGGATGTATCAAACCAACTGGGTGTTTATGGTCAACCTTTACCTTTTGATATTCCAAACATTTGGCAATAAAATCAGCAACCTCTTTCTTCATGCCTGGAAAATAATATTGGCTCTTGACAGCTGCAATAGTTTTCTGATATCTTGGGTGCCCAACATAAGGCACACTATGCATTTCTCTCAATATCAGATTTTTCAACTCCTGGGAATTTGGTACATAAATTATTCCCCTGTACATGAGAATTTCATCATTATCTAGCTTATAGTCCTCAATTTTCTGTTGCAAAATACCTTGCTGTAATTTTGCCACTAATTCCTTATATTGCAAATCTGATCTGCCAACCTCTATAATTCTGTCTTTCAACTTTGATTGGTACATGCTAATGGATTTATCATGCAATTCATGTACTCTTCTGCTGATTGCATCAACCACTTTGTTCTCTTTCCCCTTGATATGATTTATATCAAAGTCATATTCACTTAGAAGTTCTAACCATCTGCTTTAGCTAGCATTTAGAGTTGGCTGATCAAATAAATATTTCAGATCATTATGGTCTGTTCTTAGCTCAAACCTTTTCCCCATGAGGTAGTATCTCCATTTCCTCAAGGCATGCACTATGTCTTCCAACTCCAAATCATGAGTGGCATAGTGTCTTTCATGCTCCTTCAACTTCCTTGATTCATAACATATAAAAAACCCATTTTGAGTCAGGACTCCACCAAGTCCTTTTTTACATGCATCTGTGCATACAATGAAGTATTCATTTGGGTCTACAATCTTTAGTATTGGAGCACTTGTTAATAATTGTTTCAATTGTTGGAAACTCTTTTCACAATCCAATGTCCACTGAAACTTCACACTCTTCTTTTGTAAGGAAGTGATTGGGTGTCAAATCTTTGAGAATCCTTCAATAAATCTCCTATAGTAGCCTGCAGGGCTCATGAATGATCTGACCTCTGTCACATTATTTGGCACTAACCATTCTCTAATGGATTCTATCTTCTCAGGATCCACTGCTATCCCCTCCTTTGAAATGATATGTCCCAAATAATGAATTTTCTTCTGATAAAATGAGCACTTGATCCATTTGGCATACAAATGATGCTCCCTTAATAATTGCAACACCATCCTCAAATGATTTTCATGCTCTTCCTCTGACTTAGAATATATAAGAATTTCATCCAAAAATACAATGACAAACTTGTCTAAATATTCTTGGAAAACACCATTCATTAAGCACATGAAAACAATTGGTTCATTTGACAACCCAAATGGCACCACTGTGAACTCATAATGACCATACCTTGTCCTAAAGGAAGTCTTGCTGATATCTTCCTCTTTAATTCTTACATGATGGTATCCTGACCTGAGATCTATCTTTCAAAATATCTTTGGATCCTTCAATTGATCAAAAAGTTCATCAATCCTTAGCAAAGGATATTTATTCTTCACAATCACTTTATTCAACTATCTAAAATCAATGCACATTCTTAATGTCCCATATTTCTTCTTCACGAACAAGACTGAGGCATCCCAAGGTGACACACTTGGGCATATATACCCCTTCTGCATAAGTTCTTCCAGCTGCATTTGTAACTCCTTTAGCTCTGCTATACTCATTCTGTAAGGAGTCTTTGACACTGGAGCTACTCTAGGCATTAAATTTATAGATAAATCAATATCCCTCTTTGGGGGTAGTCCTGGTACCTCCCTGAACACATCTTCAAACTCTTTCAGGACTGGATGATCTTCCAAATTTGGCACCTTGTCTTTAGGTGTCTCTTCCATATGAGCTACAAATATTTGACACCCTTTTTTGTAACATTTCTTCAGCTGCAATGATGAAATTTCTCTGATGGTTACTGCCCTCAGAATTCCCTGAACTCTCCTTAGGTTTCCTTCCTTATCCAAGAAAGTAAATGCCTTGTTATGAAAGTATATGATAGAATGATGCTGGTCCAACCATTCCATCCCAATTAGATAGTCATAGGAACCTAAAGGAAAGATGGTCAAATCTACCCTGGTGTTCAGTCCATTCATGTCCATAAGACATGACTTAACCATCTCATTAAATTTTCTTTTGGCTCCGATAGCCAGCTTCACCAACCAATATTTTCCATGATTGCTTCTTGGAAAATGAAAAATTTCCACCATCCTAGGATCTATATAACTATGACTAGCTCCTGAATCAATTAAAATAGCAATGGTTTGGTTGTTGATCATACCTTCCACTTCAATCATATGTGATTGATACTCTTCTTTCTTGTTGTCTAGGGCTGCATAGATCCTGGGTACATTTCTGCCCATGTCCTCCACTGTTTCATCTTGTTGTACATTGTGAACAGTTCTCACTTTTTCACCTCTGAGAGGACAATCTATGTACATATGATCTCCTTTACAACCCCAACATTGAATACGTGGTTGCCTTGGCCTTTGACCCCCTATCTCAATTGTTTCGGGCTTTCTAGGAGTTTGTTGTCCCTATGGATTATTTTTGAAGAATGGTGGCTTAGATCCCTTCTTCCTCTGATCCATCTTGAACTTCTTTTTGTCTTCCCAAGATTTTTGGAAAGTTGGACTTGATTTTTGCTGATCATAAAGAAATTTAGCTCGCCTTATGGTATCCTCCAATGTCTTGGGATTATAATACTTTATTTTGTCACTGATAAATGATGACAATCCACTCAAATACCTTTGAATCTTAACTGTCTCATCCTTGATGAAAGAGACATACTTCAACAGCTCTAAAAACCATCTCTCATATTCATCTATTGTCATACTCCCAAGCTTGAGTTCAACGAACTCTTTCATTTTCTTGTCATAATATCTCTTAGTCAAGTATTTCTTCTCAAAATACTTCTTGAATTCCCTCCAAGTGACACTTTTCACTTTAATGTGTTGCACCTGCACAAGATGATCCCACCACATGGATGTCTTTCCCTTGAGTTTATAGATAACAATTCTACCTTCTGCATGAGAAGAATAATTATGCAACTGAAAATACTTTCTCATGCCCAACAACCATGTCTCTGCATCTTCATCCTTCTTGTGCTCACCATCAAATGTAGGAGGTTTGATTTTGTTCATTTCTCCTCGTAGCTCATCCACCCTAGACCCCTTATGCTTCCTGACAGGGGATGGAATTGAGATGCTATGTGTTCTCTTATTGGAATTCCTCGGGGAGTGGTGGTGATGTCTAGTAACACTTCTGGTTATTCCTTTCTCTTCAGGAGGCCCGTGACTTCCAGATTTGCTTGAGCCACTCTCCTTGTCCAATTTCTTTTATATTCTATTCAAGCTCTACAATAACTTCATATTGAAGTCATCCTGCTACTCCTTATCTCTCATAATCCTTTCATTATCATCTTTATGGATTTGGAGATCCTTCTGCAAATTTTTAATGGTCTTTTCCATATTCATGTTTTCATCCCTTCCTTCTCCATGTCCATTGGAGTTTGTTCCTTCAATGCACAAATGGACATCCATCCCTCTAATCTCATCTTCCTGATTGTAAGTCCCTTGTGCCTCTTCCATTCCTCTGAAATATGTGTTGATCTTGGTTGATCTAGTTGTTGTTAACTTTGCAAAATGTGCAACCAACCAAACTTTGTTAGGATAAGTGTTTAAACAATTTCATGAAAAAATGAACCATTTTGGTTCAATAATATATCATAATTATTTCTTCTGCTTTCATGGAAATTTTAATGCCTAGATCAATTTTCTGGATGGATATTTAGATTCCACTATCCAATATCTTTCCAACATCTTCTCCCATGCTCAATTCCGAGTCTTGAGAAGAAAGTTATGGCTATTTAAAAATTGCCCATTAATTTGTTTTTCTGTTCATTTTTCAACTTGGCACAACTTTGCGTTGTAATTATGCAATTTTGCACTTACTCCATTGGATTTTTCGTAGGATCTCAATTGGGTTTCTTCATATCCATATTATGGACACTATGTCCAAGTTTAACCTATTTTTGGGTTCTGTGATGCTAGTTACAGCCTGCTGAAATTCTAGACCAAAATACCATATTGTAACTGGTATTCTACAGGTTCCTTATTTTCCATATTAAACACTTTTAACATGCCTAGAAATTTAATTCGGGTCTTGGAATGTCTTCTATGGTTCCATATATTTCCATTGACTATTCTTGTGCCTCAATATGATTCCGCAGAAGAAAGTTATGGTTCTTTGAAGTTAGATGGGTCTTAAAATTTACCCTTCACTGTTTGTGTTGTAACTTTCTCATAAAAGCTTTGTTTGACGAACGATTTACACCATTAGAAATATCTCTCCAAGATCTTTTATTTGAGCTATAAAAATAGAGTGTTCCTTGGCACACTCTATTCTCGTGGTTTTCGAGTGCCTAAAAACGCTCTTAAGGGTCTAAAAAACGCACTGCAAAAAGATGACGTTCAAATGATATAAAACGTCACAGAAAATCACTAGTTTTATGTTGTTGTTCACCCTTCAAACAACTTCACGCACACAAATTTCAACTTGCAACCCATATTTACCATTCGCAACACAACACAAGGTAAATCGTGCTTCACACACTTTAAAACCACTGTGTATCACTTCTTTGTCGCGCTAATAACTTGTGCGCACTACTTTTATGTCGCGCACCAATATCCACCACGCCCAGTTTTGGTTCTTGCACTATTACCTGTTGCGTGCATATTTCTTTTGTATCACGTGCTGACATTCTGCATGCATTTCACTCTATGTGCTGTACCATGCCAAATTTTAGTATTCCCCCACCGCGCACCAATACTCTGCGCACACCATTAACTAAACTATCGCGTGACAACTTATACCCACATTGCGCGTGCACCAACAAAGTTTCTTTGCGCTCAGCTAATACTGCGCACACCACATGCACCATTATTATATGTGTGTGCATTGCGCACACATTTTATGTGTATTCACACCACGCAATTTTAAATTTAGTGCGCGCACCCGCTCACCAACATTTTTTCGCGCGACGCCAAAATTTAGTGCGCGCACCAGCGCGCCATTATTTTTCCGCGCAGTGCCAAAATTTAGTGCGCACACCAGTACGCCAACATTTTTCCGCACGGTGCCAAAATTTAGCGCGTGCACTAGAACACCAATATTTTTCCGTGTGGCACCCAATTTTTACATATCATAATCGTTTTACTGTGCATCCTACATTTTTAGTGTGTCCACCTATGAACATTCATTTTTATGCACATCAATTCGTCGTGAATTCCGCTGCAAAAATTGAGGATTTTTCCTAAAATTTTCCCAATTTACCATAGAAATTCTGCAACTATGAAATTTTCTCAATTTCACCCCGATAAAACCCATTCAACCTTTGCAACAACAAATCCTTGTGGGTTGACATTTCTGGAACGAATTTACGCAAATTCAATTCACGAATTTGGAATTTTAATTACAAAACTCGCTCCAACTGACATGGCTTCACTGTAACTTCAAATTCGACTAATTCCAGGTCTAAATTTGATGGAACAGATATTAAATCAATAATATCTCACCACATGGCCGAATTTCTCAATTTTCCCATGAATTTAACAACATAAACTGGGGCTTTTCCCAATTTCGCGTCGTTGTTTCTAAAATTTATCATGGACGTTCTGCAACTTGAAATTTGGCCACTTTGAAATAAATTCTCTGTGAAAATTCTCTTCAACTCAACTTGCTCGGCCCATCCAAGCTTAGTGTTTAAAACTGCAGCTCTGATACCATATTTTAGCATCCCCGACCATCCATTCCAGACCACGCTAAGCCAGAGAACTCTTTCATTCTCTCTGCGAAACATACTATAACATACCTAGCATCCAACTGAGCTATGCCACACAATTTTTTTTTTGAACTGCATGCAATTAAAATATATACACACAGATCTCCTACAGAAACATATATATAAAATGTAAACAACCAAATACATCTGTAAATGCACGGATTCACACTGAAATAACAATAAACATATACATGCATCATATACAGGAAATACCCATAAAACTAAACATAGTTATAACCACACAAATGATAACCCATAACAACAAGCACGTAAATAACAATGCAATATGTAAATTTATCACACAATTGGAACTTATCTTGGTAAGAATGTCACCAACTACGTGGAGACCTTCCATGAACTTCCTAGCCTTAAACCACACTATTCATCACTCTCAATAGTGAGTCACCCCCAAGCTGGGACTAAACTCCACCCAGGTAAAGGGATTCCTAACCAGGCTAAAGGCTCATAGACAATAGGAAATACTCCATCTCAGGTGCCAACTCAAACTAACAACCTACAGTCCCTTATTCCCCACATGCATGTCCAACCCCAGGAAGTGTGCCAGTTCTCTACTCAACAGTCCTTCAGTTGCCCCACTTCCTTTCCAAGATTCAACAACAGGCTGGATAGGAAGTCTCAGAGCATTGTAGCTACAGTTCAACAACTTCAGGAAATAAATTCCCAACAATTCTCTCACCCAGAGAGAAATTTCTCATGGTCTTGACAACCCACCTCTTCGATATCTCATGGGTCTGACAACCTGCTTCTTCAGTCCAGCTCCCAAGATAACCAGCTACACGAACCCAAAATGGCTATGAATACAGGTTCAGATATAGTCATGAAGATACAAAGGATAGCTCAATGGGTGTGTGCATGCTCATGGATGATTGACTGGATGCTTAAATGATGGATAGAATGATGGAAAATATGGGAAAATGAACTAAGTCCCAACAATATGTACGCATGTCCCCAACTTGACACTTGTCATGTTGGGAGCTACTTTGGCCCACTTGTAACCAACTTGGAACTTAGGATAAAATAATTATCCATACTTTATGATTTAAGAAATATTAATATAATATTCCTTTTTGGCTTAAGCTCCCTAGCTTAGCCCTTTTCCTTAAATTTTAGCCCCCCCCTTTCCCTAAACAGTGGATTTTAGTCCCCCATACTCTTTTATCGTGGTTGGTATGTAAGCAGCGATTTATTTTATATTAATGATGAGACATATACAAAAATAGGCGCACTGACGTTTAACATCTAGGCTCTCCGATCTAATCAAAACATAAGCATCCTAGATTATAATAACTGGCTCACCAGCCTATAAAACACAACATATACACAAAGGCTCCCTGGCCTCAAAATCGCGCGCACTTAAGTTGTTGTGTGTGGTATCCAAGAATGTGCACACTTCATCATTTTACTATGCAGTACATGCGCACACTATGCCATGAAAGGTGCATACAAAAATGATATCAAAACAACTCACTAGCTTAAGTACATTTGCATTTAAATTTACAATTGGGTTCGGCCTTAGAGATATTACAAGAGTGCTCAAAACCTGTTGAATATGTTGCATGTGATCCTCCCAAGTTCTGCTAAAGATGAGGATTTCATCCAGATATACCACCACAAAAGAGTTGGTGAAGGGTCTCAATACATCATCCATCAACCTCATGAAAGTGGTTGGTGCATTTTTAAAGCCAAAGGGCATGACCAACCATTCGAAGAGACCTTCTTTAGACTTGAAATTTGTTTTCCATATATCAGTTGGTTAGATGGGAACTTGGTGGTAGCTAGACTTTAGGTCAATCTTGCTGAAGAACTTTTCCCCCTTGAGTTGGTCAAGAAGGTCATCAATTCAGGCAATTGGGTATCAGTTCCTGATTGTGATTTTTCTTAATTCTTTGTATTAATGAAAATCTTCCACGTCCCATATTTCTTCTGCACCAGTACAATCGAGATTTCGAAAGGGGAGGAGATGGGTCTAATGTTCCCCTTTTGAAGAATCTCTTGGATATGACACTTGATTTCATCATTTTCCATTAACGAGCGATGATATAATGGTCCATTAAGAAGAGGTACACTAGGGGTTATATCAATTGGATGCTTGACTTGGGTATGCATCGGTACCCTAGTGAGTAAGGAGAGGATGTCTTTGTACTCTTCCATGATCACATCCACTTGATTCTTATACAAAGAGAGGCTCTATGTAGAGGCTACATATGTGTTGGTAACCTTCTTCTTACTGTGAGAATGGATCACAAAGAAGGAAAACTTCCTGTTCTCTTAAATGACCTTACTGCATTGCCTAGCATAAATTAAAGAAATACCGGTAGGCAGAACTACCTCTGGTATTCTGTATAATTTTCTACCAAAGTAATAATAACATTGTAGGGTCTAGAATCATAGACAACATGTCACTTCCACAAATATGGTTGTTCTATAATAACATCACAAACTTCAAGGGGAGACATATCACACAATACCTTGTCTTTGAAGGGATTGATGTAGTAGGGAATACAACACTGTTGGATGACACAGATATATCTTCTTTGGTGAATCCATCCAATGGTGTAGGGATGTGGGTGTGGTGTCATAGACAAGTCCAACCACTTGACGACCTCTTATAATATCATGTTCTTTTGACTACCGCTGTCGACAATGAAATGAAGCGAATCCCCCTTTACCCACATCTGTGAGTGAAAGAAGCATTCCCCTTCCTTTGGTTCTTTTGGTTCGTTTGGATGGAATTTGGTGGTAGAAATAGTGGCACTAGATTCGACATCAATAATCCTCTTCCCTCCTTCTGGATTTGATTCAGAGTCAAAATATTCCTCTAACTCAGAATATTTTAGCTCAGCCACCAGTGACTACTTGGAGAAACATTCTTCAATGTTGTGCCAATGGATTTTATGGTATTCACACCACTTTCCTCTGTCCTTATTTGACTTCTCAATACCCTTCTTGTGTTGCATCTTGGACTGGTTGTCCCGAGAGTGTAAATCTATGCTCTGTCCCTTTTTTTGTGGGTTGGGGCCGCCTTTTCCTGTTTTAGCTGTGAGGATTTTTCATATCTAATCTCTCTCCTCTTCTTCTTAAATTTCTTCTCGATCTTGAAAACATATCTATAAGCCGCACCTAATGATGTGATGTCTAGAAAATTCATTTTTGTTTGAATGTATCTATGCATAAAATTGTGGTATTTGAGCATTAGATGTCGTTCAAAGTATTTGATACCCAATTTGGTGCACAGGGTATGGAAAATATTGGTGAAATATGGTACTGTTTAGTCCCTTTCTTGACACAACATGGTCCAACTTGTGTACTAGTCCTTGTAGCTTCCAATAGGGTAGTATTGTTCTTTAGTGGAATCCCTGAAGGAATACCATGTGGGGGATACCGAAAATATTGCATATTCCTCTGGGGCCTTTTTCTTAGAGTAAGTATTTGACCAATCCTTAACATAGGGGACGACCTTGAGGAGTTATAATAACATCAAAATCTTTTCCTTGTCGGAAAAATTGTGGACTGAAAAGTACCCTTTGAGAAGATTCATCCATTTATCGAGAACATCTGCATCTATCAATTCTTCAAATAATGGAATATAAAAAATTAATTGCACCTTGAAGGGGGTTGCATGGTCGCTTGATGAATATGCATCTCATGTGGGAAGTCGCTGAAGGATATGTGAAAATTCATCCATCATTTAGTTCCTTTGTCGCACAGGGGTTTCCTCGAGAAATTTTTTAAAAGGATATCCTACTCCATTATATTTCTTCTCATCCCCCATGGGTTTTTTTTGGGCTCAGTGCGACCAATCTTGCAAATGATCGGCTGGTTCGAGTCTGAACTTATTCTACCCACATCTTTTCAGGGACATGCATAAAGAAAAATAAATGAAGAGAAGACTGCTATGATACCACTGATCCAGATTTATGAGCGGAATGAAATGAATAATAGGATGAATGCAACAAAACATAGATACAGAGAAAAACAACAGATATCCAATGAACAATAAATTCTATTGAATAAATAAAATAGGTTTAAACTGTAAAATTGTAGAACTAAAAACAACTTGCTCGAATGGTGGTAGCTATCTCTGAGAAGAGATGTGGATGATACATGCATTCGTTTGAGAAGAATTATTACAATGAGGCTCTAGAGGCCTTTTTAATATCACTCGTGAATTCCAAAACCCTAGACATCCAAAAAACTAACCCTAGGAGATGAAACACCAAACTTTATGTGGGCCCTGATGTGTAAGTTGCTACCTCAACTTCTCGGGGTTGTAACGTTTGCATACGACCTCAATTTTAAGTGCATGATAGCCCGTTAGAAACATGTTTTCGAGAAATACACATTATTCCATCAAAATTGGACTCTATTTATATTTTGACTGTGTTAATCCAAAAAAATACTATTTTAGGGCCCCAAAACAACCCCAGAAGTATAGAAACATGTGTTGACATGAAAAATTCCAAAATAATCTATTTGGATTAGGTTGGAGGCCACCAATCTCCACCTGGAATCTATGTAGGGATTCAAACAACCCCAGAAGTGTAGAACTCACAACTACAAATAATTACAGAAGAATGTGTTGAACTAAAAACTGTCAAGGGGAGCCAATTGGAATAGGTGGGTGGCCACCAATATCCACCTGGATCAGTTTTTCTCATGTTCAGTTGGGTTCCTTGCAATTTAAACATCTCTTGCCAAAATGTGCTGGTGAAAGTTGGGTCACGATCAGAGACAATAGAGTTTGGCATGACATGTAGATTGAAAATATCTTCAAGGAAAACTTGTGCTACAAGTGCCAGTGTGAAAGGGTGAGGTAAGGGGAAAATGAGCATACTTGAAGAGGCGATAAACCACCATCATGATGAAAAACGTGTTCCTATATTTAGGAAGGGACATGATAAAATCCATGGATATTTCTGTCCACAGATAAGATGGAATGGATAATGGTTGTAGGACACATGGATACTTGACCATTTCACCTTTATTACGTTGGCACACCTCACATTCTATGACAAATTGAAGTATATTCTTCTTCATGCCTGCCCCCCAAAAAGAAGGAAGAGCATGAGAATATGTATTTTGGAAGCGTGAATGACCCGCTATAGCCGAGGAGTGAAACTCATTTAGGATCTCAAGCTTAAGTGTTGAGGAGGGTGAGAGAACCAAACGATCCTTATATCAGATAATATTATCCTACCAAGTGTATCCAGTGGGAGGATTAGGGTCCTCCTAAAGATGTTGAAATAATTTGGAGGTAGTCTGGTGCATTAGCTACTCTTGGTGCACTTCTTCAATCCAATCATGGGCTAGTAAGGATAAAGCAAAGAGGGAGTCTTCCTCCCCATGTTGTCTTGACAATGCATCTGTTACTATGTTATCTTTTCTCTTTTTGTAGATGATTTCATAATCATAACCCAACATTTTTGTGAGCCACTTATTCTTTTCTAGGGATGATATTCGTTTCTCCAAAAAATATCTCAGGTTAATGTGATTTGTTTTAATCTGAAAATGACATTGCAAGAGATATTATTGCCATGTGTGCAACGCATGGAGAATGGCCATCATTTCTTTTTCATACGTAGATCAACCCATATTATGACCACTCAACGGTTGGCTAGTAAATGCTAATGGTCGACCATCTTGGGTGAGAATTTCACCTATACCCACGCCAAAAGCATTTGATTCCACCACAAAGGTTTTGTTGAAGTTAAAAGTTGTTAGGACAGGGGTAGTCCACGTGTCCCTCTTTAACTCTGTGAAGGATTTCTCAGCAGTAGGTGTCCAATGAAATGCATTCTTCTTAAGGAGGTTAGTCAAGGGCTTAGAAATTTTTCCATAATGGTTGAAAAATTTTCTGTAATAACCGATGAGACAAAGAAAACCCCTTAGGCACTTTAAGGTCATTAGGTGTGGCCATTCTTGTATAGCTTGTATCTTTTTTGGGTCCACTTTTACCCCATCTCTGCTAACAATGTGCCCCAAGTATTCCACTTTGTTGGAACCAAATTAACATTTGGTATTTTTGACAAACAATTGGTTTTCCTACAACAAGTGAAGGAATTTGTCCACATGAAGAAGATGGCTATCCTAGATGCGGCCATAATTGAGGATGTCGTCAAAGAAAACTAATACATACTTATGAAGGTAAGGTTTCAATAGCTTATTCATGTGACTTTGAAAGGTGGATGTAGCATTGCAAAGGCCAAAAGGAATGACCAAGAATTCATAATGTCCCTCATGAGTTCTGAAACAAGTCTTCAGAATATCTTCCTCCTTCATCTGGATTTGGTTATAACTGGAGCGAAGGTATAATTTGTTGAATACATAGGCACCTTATAGTTCATCCAACAAATAATCAATGACAGGAATGAGAAATTTATCTTTGATGGTCAATTTATTTAGGGAATGAAACTTAAGGCAAATGTGCCAAGTACCTTATTTATTTAAAACCATCACCACTAGTGAAGAATGTGAGCTAGAATTAGGGAGAATTACCCCTGCCTCCAACAATTCCTCTACCATCTTTTATATTTCATTTTTCTGAGAAAAGGGATATCTGTAGGGACATACATTGGGGGGTTGACTTCCTAGAAGGAGAGGGATGCTATGATCATGCTCACCCATGGAAGGAGGTAAGGTTGTAGGAATATTAAATATCTTGGGGTACTTTTCAAGGATGATTTGCAGGCTAGGAGGAATTACCTGAGAGGCCTATTCAATGACATGGATGGAATTAAATTGAGAAATCACACCATGGTGGCCTTTTTTCAAGAGTTTTTCCATCCTGTGAGAGATTATGATTTCAAGAGAGCCCGCTTGGACACCCTTGAGAGTATAGGGGTGGGATTCTTGGGTGAAGATCATATATAATTCTTGATAACACATTGTAATCATCCCTAGAGTGTAAAGCCATTCCACGCATAATACTACATCACAACCACCCGTGACAATAGAGAACGTGTGGTTTTTCATATGGTTATAACCCATTTGGAGTTTAACATTATCACAATGGCCCCCAAACTTCATTGTACCACTATTAGCGATGCACATTTGAAAATTAGAAACAAGGTGGACAAAGCAATGGATCTCATCAGCGAGCCTGTGATGAATAAAATTATGGGTGCTACCACTATCAATCAACACCAAAACCAACCTATGTTTAATGTATCCCTTGATATTCAATGGTTGTGGGGTTGAAATACCATAGAGTGCATGAAGAGAGATGATCGGGTCCACGGATTCCATGATCGGGTCCACGGATTCCATCAATGTGACAACTAGATATTTGACGGGATCACTTGGTTGAGCCACCTCTTCGTCTGAAACCTCATCTAATGGGATGTCATCATAGGAAGGGGAAGCTGAGGAATCAATATGGAAGAACTTTTGTTGTCTACATTTATGCCATAGTGCATACTTTTCATCAAAATAGTAGCAAAGGCCTTGGACCTTCAAATTTTGGGTCAGAGTAGGCGTAGCCCCTGGGCGAGGACAAGTGGTAAATGGATCCTTTAGGGATGGTGCTTGTAGGATGGTCTCCACTTCCTTGGATAAATTAAATTCTTGCAACTAGGTAGTAGGATGATGTATGTTCACATGAGCCTTGATAGCTTCTTTTATACCAGTGATAAAAAATTCAAGGTAAAATTCATTGAATAATCCCTTGGTACAGATATCCAATTGTTCAAATGTCATGATGAAGTCTGTGACAGATCCAATTTGGCAAATCTTAGTGAGTCATCCAAAAAATTGTGATTCCCTATCAAAACAGGCACAAGATGCTTTGGAGAACATGTTCCAATTAGGAGGTCATGTATAACATTTATTATTCCACTTCCAACACTGCCAACGTTCTTGATCCAAGTACAACACCCCTACATGGAGTTGGGTCTCATCATATTGAATATCATGAAGGTAGAAGTATTGTTCCATTTGAGAAACCCACCTGGTTGGGTTGCAACCATTAAATTTATGCATGTCAACTTCGGGCATCTTATTCCAAGAAGGCGGAGAACCCCAAGGGGAGTGGGAGGATTGATTATGTTCATAATAAGAAGATTGAAGTTCTTATGGGTTTGTCTCAACATTCTTACCCCGGAAGAGTTGCATAAATTTGTTGAATTGTTGGTCAAGGGATGTGGTGAATTCATTGTGTAGGGTAGCCATGTTGTTATCAATTTGTTGTTCCAGGTGGGACATTCTATCCTCCAAGGTTTCTTTGGAATGAGAGTGAGTGGTAGGCATGGTGAAGGATTATGTAGAAATGGAGGTTTCAGGATGGAAAAAATGGGCTTAAAAATGATAGGTACCTGGGTGATCAAGACAAAGAGATGAAACTAGTGGGATAGGTGTCAAGAAAGGTGTCCCAGAGGGGGTTGGGTTCGCAGGAAAAACAAAGGCTTAAAATTGAAGGGTACCATTAGGATCAGAATGAAGAGAGGAATGTAATGGGATAGGTCGCAAATAAGGGTGTTGACAGGCCCAAATGTTCTTTTTACTCCTGCGAAGTTATAATCCAAACTGAATAATATTGTAGAGGAAGAATGGCCAAATTCTTAACAGGACAAAAGATGTAGTAATTTCACAACCCTAATGCAGACAACAAGGTTGCACTGTAATAGATCTTCTATTTTCTTTCTTTTTTCTGTTCCCAAGGGTTAGGGTTTTCATGGAATATACAGTCAATGGTTTTCCCTATTCTATGTCTCTCTTATATATGTGTGGTGTCCAATAGTAGTACTCAGCCCAATATCTCCGGGCACTAACTAAGGATTCTAGACCGTACCCTTAGTCATATTAGCTGACTACCCAGGAACTAGAGAGTCACTTCCTGAGTGTTATTCTTGGTGACACTATAGCATTCCGATGACTAATCGATTTATCTACAGAGGGATTCATGATGCCTAGGTTGATCCACATATAGGTGTTTTCTGATGTGATACCACTCGAAGGGGTACTAATAGGGGTTACAAGGGTGGCCAACATGTGTGTGCTTAAGAACCACTTTTATTTTGTACATGTATGAGTCCACGAATGTGGGTTTATGCATCGAATGAAAAATCTTTGTAGATTAAATATGTTGGAATATGTCTCTACGCTGAAACAATTTATCCCACATGTCTTTCCCTAGAAAGAGATCTAATACCCCTTGCAATACTTCTGATACAATATATTATGTAGAATAGAAAATATCTAGCAAGAAATGATAGAAAAATAATGATATATCCAAGAAAATATTAGAAGAATACCAAAATAACACCAAAATAATCACCAGGAAGATCAATTTTATTATGATAGCAATGTTCACTTTCCTCTTCGAGGGGGAAACCTCCAATAGAGTAGAGATCTATTACAGTAATCTCCAAGAAAAAATATCCAATTCCTCCTACTCTTTTGTATACTAATTTTACCTTCTAAGGAAACTTCTAGAGGAATATATTTCTAGAAACATAATATTCTATTAGGTCTTCTTACATTGACTCATTCTTCTTTATTTATTATTCCTTATTAACTAATATCATCCTTTATTAAATATAAAACACATCCTACTAACTAATGACCCATAGAGAAGGGTTAGGATCAGATCCTAACAATACCTTCCCTATACTCACTCGACCTTGGGAAAGTATTTCCATGGATTTTATGGGTGGTTTTACAGCAACTAGGAAGGGACATGACTATCTTCTTGTGGTATTTGACAGGTTCAACAAGATGTTAATTTTTATTCCTTATAAAAATAACATCAAAGGATAAGAATAAAAAAACATATTCTTTGAATAGGTATGGATGCACTTTGGCATAATAAGGAGCATGATCTTAGACGAGGATACCAAATTTCTCAGTGTCTTTTGGACTACACTTTGGGAGAGGATGGACATGAAGTTGAAGATATATGTTAGTCGTAGTATATTTTTTAGGGGGTTAAAGACCCAGGGTTTGTTAAGATTTTACCAACAAAACCCCATAGGTGCTAGCATATTCAATCTTTAGTCAAGGACTAAAGAATGTCTCACTTGACATGCCATGAGAATAATAGAGACCATTGGTCTTGTGCAGGGTGTGAAGGGACAACGCATACAATAAACCTCAAGTAGGTAATCATTCATTCATTTATCATGCGCAAAAATAATAAAACATAGACATACATTCAAACCATAAAATATTAATTGTAGATAAAAAAAAGTGTTCAAAATGTACTCATTCATTCAAGACAAATGCATTATGGTTGTAGCCTACTTAAAAAACATTCATATTCAATAACATAGGTGGTCCATGTGCTCAAACCTTGATCTACTTTCTCTCTTATGAAAAAACCAAACTAAAAAAGAAGTAACAACTAAAATTTCTTGATCCCTATCTTGTCTCCCTCTCAAGAAATAATCAAATCTCACTTTACTGAAAATCCCAACCCCCTACATATTCACATACATCCCCCCATATCTTTCATGGACCATGTAAATCATAACTACTTTCCCTCTCATCCATAACCTCAACCATGATCAATCAGGTTGTTACATAATCAGTTACAAAGATTCCTGAAGAAATTTTTTGATCTAGCTTACATGCAGTTTCTTTAATATCTCATGTGTGGTACAAAATAGGTTGGTGTGCATAATTAATCCTTAGTTAGCATGAAATATGAAACTTAGTGTTGCTTTGTATATAGTTTCAATGCAAACACATTGTTGACTTGTGGCATGTATGTGATATTCAAACCTTAGGTTCCAATAGGCCCCCAAAACTATTAGTTGGCTCCTCCTCAATTCAACAATGCATTTTCATCGATAGCTTGTAATTGGATTTGGTAGATCCACTAGCTAGACTTCCATAGACATGTACCACTGCTCCTGCTTGAGTAAACTCTATTGAAATGGGAGGTTTTTTTCTTCATACATTGGACATGGATTAAGTTGAGGATCCCCTAGAACTTAGATGTGAATTAATCTCTCCACCTTCAGGATATTGAACTCTCTCTGATTGATCTCTATCTGGACTCGAGGAGGATAAGTGTCTTTTAGCATATGGTCCAAAACATTTGGCACTATATGGGACAATACCCACCTATGGTACTTGACTATATCACTCCAAAACATTTCAAGGATTTGACCAGGGTGATGGCTCCATCGTTCATGACCATTGTCTTCTTTCTATATTTCTATGGTTGGCTAGTAGTGGATAAGACACGACCAATTGTAGGTGACAGAGGAGGTATCCTATGAAGTCGAACTACCTGATTTACAAAATATGTTTATCCATGATAATGATATGACCATCTCTTGGCCCATGTTTTTTTGGGTTAACACCAGATAAGATTCGAAGTGTAGTTCAAGGAACTGTTTCATGACCCATAGGTTACAATGGATGAAATATAGGCTAGGACCCCTACCTAAGAGATGGACCCAAATATGCATTCCATGTGGGAATTTAGTGGTGGGTCATTGGGCCTCCTTTTATATTCTATTGAATGGGGAAGACATTTCTTGTTGGAAGTATTTATGGCTAAGCTAGGTTTCAGAATTTGTCAGCTTGGAAATCAAATCCTTTCTCTGGAAGGAGTTTTCCCCCTACTCTCGAAATCGATGGAGAAAATTGGTGAAAGGGTGTCTGTAAGAGGTATAAATAGTTGAGGGAGATTGTTTTCTCACGTATCCTGTACCTCTATCTTGGGATGATGGTTTCCAATCAATTTGGTGTATGGAGTAGGTGTTTCCTTGACCATACTATGATGTTGTAATGTTGAATTTCATGTTGAGCCATGTAGTCCTAAACGTTTTCATGCCTCATACCTGTGAGATATAGATGAATCTAATTTCTTGAACCTTCACTATCATCAAACAACATGCATCACATGCCAAACTTGTGAGAGCCTCTTATCCTATCCTATTAGATGTATGTATGGTAGTTACCCCAAAATATTGAAGCATCTACTAAATATTGGCACACACCCATCTGTCCTATCCTGCGGATTACCGAACCCTATCATTTCCTACTAATTTTTGAAAAATAATATCTTCTAGATACCTACCTATCTAAATCCTACTCTACGCTAACTATAAAAATGAATTGTTTTTTTAGGGCACAATCAACCCTAGTGGGGTGTAATGCTTCTTCAGTCTATTATCATTAATTAGACCCTTGATAGGTTGACCCTATAATGTTTCTAGCTTTGTTTCCCCTTCTTCACTGATGTTTATGATGAAAAATGGTCCTAGCCAGCACATGCACAACTTACCAAGGTATTTGAGGAACACACTATCATATCATAATACCAGAGAATTGGGATGTAGAATTTTTTGTCGAATTTTATGGTTGTTCCTAGCCTTCTGACATCATTTCTTGTCCAATTGGATGTGACCGAAAATGGGTCGGTCCTCTTTGAGTTCCATAAGTTCATCCAACCACTTCTAAAGGGATTTATCATTGGACATTTGTGTCATAAGGAATATTTGCAAACTTGGTACCACAATATCTAAGGGCATGATCACTTCTTTTCCATAGACCAATCTGAAGGGGTTATCCTTATTCAATCATTTACATGTGGTTATATAGGCCCATAGTATTATTTGTATCCATTGATCTCAGTCATTGCGCTCCACATTACAAACCTTGGTTAAGGTATGCTCTAATATATTATTTAATGATTTGACTGTATCATTAGCTTGTGGGTGATACAAGGTACTCTCTTTGTGATGGATCATAAATTATTGAGTGACCACACAGATAGTGTCATTGAATAAGTGTGCACCCTGGTCGCTCATTAACACTTTTGGGCAGCCAAACCTGGTGATCGCATTCTCAAATCTGAATCACATTGCCATTTCTACAGTACTTTAATTTACTAGTGTGACTTCCAACTAGCGCATCAAATACTCTGTGGTGGTAATAATGTAGTGCACACTACCTCTACTATGAAGAGCTATGAATTGGGAATCACATCATCTAGGTTATGACTTGCTTCCTCGAACTCGATCCTTGAAATATGATCCCATCCCACATTATGTTTACCTAGTTAATGAATACCTCAAAATCAAATCTTGAAAGAGCAGAAGCAATAAACATATTCTCCCCCAAAACATTGGCTTGTTGGCCAAATATTTTATCATCAAATGGTAAATAAAATTTTTGAAGGAGGTGCCTAGTAAGTAGTGTCTAAATTTATGTAAGGCTTATACCATAGTTAGACCGTCGCCCTCCGTCGTGGTATAATTCCTTTTAGAGTATGAACATTTTTGGTTGGAAAAGTAAACAAGGTGATGAATGTTCCCTTAATTGGGTTGCATGAGTATGACACCCATTGAAATAGAGGATGCATCCACATGGACATGGGATATCTTTGTCCAATCTAGAAATACTAGGATCAACACAGTTACCAACTTGTCCTCCAATGTATCCAATGCCTCCTAACATTCATATGTCTAGATATACTTCATATATTTACGCAGTAGCTTCTCTAATGGCACAACAACCTTTGCATAAATATGGATGAATATTTTATAGTACCCTATGTGTCCCAATGTAGCACACAGTTCTCTAACTGATATGGGATCCAACAACCCTTCCTTACATACCACATATCTGAGTAGTGTCCCAAATGGTGTAAAAAATATAATTTTTTTCATTTTTAAGGAAATCTATAGCTGGTAGAATCTATATAGAATCAATCATAGTTCTTGCATATTCTCCTTTAATAGGATAAATACTTTCCATTCATCTAAGAACACTTCTATAAACTATGGATGAAGTCCTTAAAAGATATGACCACAATGTTGGAAAATATTGCAAGTGCATTCTTCAACCCAAAGGGAATTATTATGTAAGCAAATAAGCCCCATTTTGTCACGAACATTGTCTTAGTTTGATCTTCTTCTACTATCCACACTTGGTTATATCTTGAGAATCCATTGATGAATGATTAAGCCTCGCGTCCACCCATGTTTTCTAGTACTTCATTAGTAAATGGTGTGGGGAAATGATCATGTACGCATGCCACATTTAAGTTGTGCAGGTCGACATAATCCTTATACTGTGTGTCTTCTTTGGTTGTACAACCATCAGGATAATTCAATCTGATTCCTCCATGGGGACAATGATCCCAAGTTCCAATATTTGATATAATTATTTATGTACCTTCTCCTTGTAGTTTGGATTAAGGCGATAGGGTCTCTTATTGACTGGTTAAGCATCAAGATTTAAGTTAATTTTCATGGCACTGAGGGATATCATGCTCCCTTTCATCTCCAAGAAGCTTCTAGAAAACATGTATTCATACTCTTTTAGTAATTCAACCACATGTCTTATCATTTCCTAGTCCTAGTAGTCACCAATTATGGCCATATTTGGTGCTTCTTCCACACCCATGGTATGTTTCTTGGTCTTTAAAAAACATCCATTGTCCAATGTGGTGCTACTAGAGGAATTTATTTGGATTGTGAAATCACCCTTAGTTTCATTGGTATGTACTCCCCTGGGGTCATCTTCCTCCATATCATCACTATCGATATTCAATTAGTGAACATCAATTTTTTCATTGGCTTGTGGTAGGAACAGATGACTTTCGACATGGTGTCTTTAGTATAGAGATGTAACATGAAATACTTAATTCTTAACAGATCCTCCCTCTGCACTGGTATTTCTGTAGTGAAAATGAACGTTTTGCAGAGCTACTTTCTTACATATCCCTAGTCCCGAATTTTCCTTCTTGTTTCCTCTTGTATGTACCAACTATTGTGGGGGATGGATTCCCTTTAACTCAATAGTAAGGATTACACACAAGTATTAGGCCCAATTAGGAATAAGGATGGGACATAGAAACTTTGTATTGATTATAGAGACCTAAACAAGATCAAAGTCAATAATCGGTACCGAATTCCCCAAATTGATGATCTTCTTGATCAAATTAAGGGAGCCAAGTTTTTCAGTAAGATTGATGTGAATTCGGGCTACCACCAATTGCCGATTGAGAAAATTGATGTGTGTAAGATTATATTCAAGTCAAATAAGGTCTATTTGAGTTCTTGTTCATGCCTTTCAACTTGACTAATGGCCCGACCACATTCATGCAGATGATGGATGATATATTAAGACCATTCACAAACTACTTTATAGTTGTATATTTGGATGGCATCCTTATCTTAAAAAAAACCTAGGAAGAACATTTGAATCATATTCAACGGGTCTTAGGCACCTTGTGACAACACAAGTTATATGCCAATTTGGAGAAATTTTCCTTCGGCATGCAGAGAACCCAATATTTGGGGTACATCATGGATGAGAAGGGTGTACATGTGGATCCATCCAAGATACAAGTAATCCAAAATTAGTTGTCCCCGAAGACAATGACCGAGCTCCACAGCTTCTTGGGCCTCACCACCTTCTACCTTTAGTTTGTGTTGGGGTTCTCTAATATTGACTGGTCCCTAAGCCAGGTGACCAAGGGTGGATTGAAGGCCAAGTTTTTGTGCTCTGTGCCCCAACATAAATCATTTGAGGATTTGAAATCTCACCTCTTCTCAGAACCAATACTTTTTCTGCTAGACTTGTAACAACTATTTGAGATTGAGACATATGCTTCATATTATGCTATCGATGCATTCCTCATTTAGCATGGGCATCCAGTATCCTATCACAGTGAAAATATATATGATATTGTTCACAGATAAACCATCTACCAAAAAGAGATGTACTTCATTGTGTAGACATGTCAACATTGGAAGCATTACATTTTGGGGAAGGAAACGATCAACCACACTAATCACTAGCCTCCACAATTCATGCACACACAAGGAAAGTTACATAATGTCTGCCATCAGAAGTAGTCCATGTACCTGCAAAAATTCCACTTGAATATAAAGTATAATAAGGGTAGCACCAAGCATTTCACATATTTCCTCAATCAACCCTCAATGGAAGAATTAACCACATTTCTCAACTCTTGTGAAAATGAAACATCCAAATAGACAAAATTATACAATAACGACTCTAAATTTTCTACTTCCTATTAGACATTCAGCGTAGGAAAAATAGTTCTAGACTTTCATCTCCAAGATGGATTGCCATGCCATCTAAGTCATCTATGTTTTCCTTTAAGCGATCATGCAAATTTGGTCTAGGAATATTATTACAACTGGGAACAGGGACATTTTGGTGTAGAGAAAATAGTGGCAGTGTGATGTCCCAAAAAAAAAATAATAAAACAATTTTTATCTACTGGAAATTCATTCTGTTTTTAGTAAATTTGAATTGGAAAATTTTTTCCATTTATGGAAATTTCGAATTTCGAATTTGATGATTGTAATTAATGATTATGACTGTTGGGCAGAAACTTGATTTGACCCAACTGACTGTTTGACTATGACACTTGTATGAAAACAAAATATTTTATATTTATTGCAGGAGGACAAATGGAACAACCATGTTAAATTCAGCTGACCATGACTCCATGAGTGGGGAACACATTGGAATTAACACTGGGCTGATTGTTACAAGTGGCAAATTAGTGATTTGGCCATTGGCAACCCCAGAAAATTAGGGCTTTAGAAAGCTACGAAAATTACCCATGGGAGGGAAAAAGTCCTATGCAAATTAATAAATAACATATGTGAGGAGGCAGGACACTGCCAAGTATGCTTGGAAGGAAGACTATGGAGTTTATTCTTTGTTTTCTTGCTGTTATGGACATTACTGTGTGAGTGTGAGGCAAGGGAGATACTGCTGGAATTCAAGGATATTGCTCGAGAGGAAATTCTAATTCGCCCTCATGGACTCATGGTCAGGGTAGGGGGTGAATCAGGCAAGTAGATTGGCTACCCTATTCTACGGTTGGGAGGAATGTGGTTGTTCCCTTTGTCTTTCCACAATTTGACTCAGATATGTAACTCTACCTTATACTAGTCAAATGTCATGTGTGTAATCTGGTTGCTTCTATGTATAAATTCTGGTTGATGGTTGTGATGGAAATATCTATTATTTTATTTCATAATCATTGGCTGGAAATGGACTCATTATTTAGATTTGATGTCGAGTAGTTACTAGGGTATTGGAATGTACCAAACGATAAAAAATGAATTATGTAGTAGTTATTGATTTCATAATAGATTACAGACTACAATTAGCCTCTTAGTTCTGTTAAGTAAATGGAAAAAATTAAAATTGTTTGCATGAACACTTGAAGCCACATGCACCAATAACTGTGGTAGATTTCATCCTCCTACAAGTTGTTTACAGTATACAATGAGCCTCCTCTAATGAGAATACCAATCCAGTTTTTTTTTAAAAGGTAAATATACTCCTTAATACGGGGATATTAAGTGATATGTATATCAAACTGTGTAAATATATCATGAGCATATAGGTATAAATATATTGAGCATTCTAGATGATATAATATGACACTAGAATAGACTGACCTATTAAGGTATTCAAAAATACTAGATAGATATACATATAAACATCCACACAGGAATATAATTCAAAAAACTTATCCAAACCCCATTGTAGAAAACTGAACATATGTACTTCAGCATAGTAGTGTGGGTACTTTAGTAAGGACTCTATGGTTTAGAGGCACACCTACAACATAACCTATGTCGTAGGTTTAGAGGCACATCTACAGTAAAATTGTTGTCGTAGGTACAATGCTACAGGACATCTAGCATAAAGGAGTAAGGAAGCACCTGAAAGGAAAGTAAGCCCGAATCATTTCTGGAAATCCCAATCCCTTTTAACCTTAGATAGTAAACATTTCTTTTCCCTGTCGATTTTATACAAGAAACCCCAAAAGAATATGGACGGAGTCCCATAGACTTAAGCTACACGAAACCATTGCTTACAACTGACTCTTAAATCAAAATCATAAAAGGCGGAATAAGACTCAGGTCCTACTCCTACCAAACGACTAGTGTTATAAAAAGAATGCAAGTGTACAAAGCTTAAAATGAAATCTGAAAGTCATCACCCAAGCTCGGTGGAAGAAAAACTCTTATGCACAGATGTTTTATACTAGTTTTTCGGTATTACTCCATTACTAGTCGAATATGTTTGAGAAGAGACCGTGTACGTAATAATGAGACTTATTTTCTGGAACATAACTATAGATTTCAATTATGTAATAACAAATCATTTCGTAATTTCCAAGGAAAATGTTTGAAAATTGACATACGAAATCCTTTCACACATGAAATAATACTCAAGGCATGAATATCAAAATGTTAAATAGTACGACTATCTGTCTATCACAAGTCCAACTAGGCACGAGCTTGGCTTAAATTATCTTCGCACCAGAATGTTTATATACAAAAACCAGGGGCGTACCTCGTATCAACCGAATATAGAACTTGGAACAAATAACTTCAAACATTAGAGGTGAGACAAAGCCTTGACCATCGTTGCTTATAAACTCGTAATAGATGGAAGGGCACTGTATTGAAACCCGAATACCTCTTGAAGGAGTGAGAAGGGTGTCCCCATGCTTCGGCATGAACGCACCTACACAAAATGTTGTGGAGCATTACGATGTATTCAATAGGAAAAGAATGATGATTTAATTACATAATAGAATTTAGAAAAATGTTCGGTGAAAACTTAACTGAAAGGGTGCTCTTGCTGACTGCCATCACGCTGTCCTGTACGCCTCCTAGATCGAGAAGGGAGGAGGAGTCTATGTCACCCCGATGGGTACCCTCACACATTAAGGGGTCCATCATCCATCATTAGCGAAGGATACCAGTCTCAGTCAAAACACTACAAAAAAAGAATTTGCGTATAATGACCATAAAATGATATTAAACATAAAATTAATATGACTTTTCAAATATGAACAGGAAAGATTAAATGACCCCGGCCATGAGAACACCGCTACAATCATTATATGGCACTAGTGAAGTTAACACAGAAAACCTCTCAAGTTCAACAGTAGGCCGACAGGTCTGTTACACACCCAAGTAAGGGAAGACCAGACTTAACACTCACCAAAGAAAAACGACTGGGAACCAGGACTTTACCGAAGGTTCAAACAAGAAATATAGCATATTCCGAATGCACTCTTTTAACAAACAATCTTAGTAAGTCCCTCCAAGGAAGGAGAATAACTTGGACGATGGAAAGACTAGTACAGAGGAGGGGTTAAACCGTGAATAACTAACCCTAGCTAGGGTATCATCTACCCTTTCACACTGACTTCAAATATTACTACCAAAAGACAGACCGAGATCAGGAGCAAGTAGAGTCCTACCAAACAAGTTAAAGAAAAAAGAGATAGTCAAGGGTAAACTTACCCCCGCACAGAGTTGCTATCGAGAAGTTCCACCCAAGGCCTTCGCCCATCCAGTATAGGGGCCAAATCCTAAACTTATATCCATGAGGCTAAAGCCAAACAAAGAATGGTCTGAGACGTTCTCATCTCCTTCACTAAACCAAAACCGAAATGCAAACGAAAATGGACTGAGACAGGTTTTCCTTCTGCCCGAAACCAAAACCAGAATGAAAGTGAAACTACGGGAGTAACCTTTCACAAGGAGTAAAGGGGATGGGGTCTTTGTACCTGAGCCATGCGATTATAGGGTATGTGTCGACTTGTCATTAGGGCACGCCAGTCGAGCTCTGATCGCATAGACATTTTCCAGGTGCTTTAAATGTTACAGATAGGCCTTTAAGGCATGAGGGTTCCAGCCTGTATCGCTGGTTCAGAGTATTAATGGTGAGGTAACTGGATGGTTGACTTGCTACAACGATTATGTTAAACCCAATGACCTTTGCATTAACCACCCGAGGCGAATAGCCCTTGTCGTTACCTAACGAGTAAGTTTTGTGAACATGATTATAACCATAACTTCACAAGTTAACCTCTACGTAATTTATTTCCGAGGTGCAAGTTTAATGTTCGAATTTGTTTGAAACCAATTAAACTTTTGTTTCCAAATAATGTTAACCTCCTCATAGATCCTTTATAGATATCGGAATTGACATCATAAGGCCATACCTTGTTTAACCCTCGCATTAGTATGAAAGAGACTCAAGAAAGTTGTATCTCCTTAATATAAGGTGGCTTTGGAAAAATGAAACAATAGATAACAATAAGTTATAATGAAATATGATATCCCTAGCTAAGAACTTATGAGCACATGTAATCTCACTGCTGAAACAAGAAGTGGCGACTTTATATTAATTTAGGATAAGAGGAGTAAAGGGCAATAAGACTGTTGTACATGTACCCAAGATTTTTTTTTATGTGAATTTTGAGGTTCATTACATATGGTATCAGAGAAAAAAGGTCACAATACTGGACCTGAATAGGGCCACAATAACTGCTGAGTATATATATATTCCGATTTTTGTAAAACTAATAAAGTTCGTATGGTTACAAACATAAGGTTGTTTCTGTTTTGTGTGCAATATGGAAGCTCAGGAAGACGCAGAAGTCAGAATAGGAGAAAACCTGCAGCAAGGACCCCCTGGAGATCCAAGATAGAACAGTGACAGAAGTTCACCGATAGAAATATTAGAAACAATGAGGAACCTTATTGTTGAATTACAGATTTTCAAAGCGGACAATGAAAAATTAAAAAAGGAACAACAGGAGCAGCAAGAGATAAATGAAGTCCTGTTACGCAGTATAGTTACCAAGAAAATCCCAAAGGAAGATAATCATGAGGAACAAGTTAGCAAAAGGGCCTCCAAGAACTCAGGGAGGAAAACAGAAAAAGGAGATAGTTCGTCAGAAGGAACACCCTCAACTGAAGAGAAAACTAAATCTGACCGAAAAAGAAAACAAGTAGACCACCTCGAAGGAGAATTTAAAAAGATTAAACCAGCTACCTTTGATGGAGAATCCAATATAGGAGAGGAAGCTGAAGCATGGCTATTGGACATCAAAAAATACTTCCAGATCTACAACTATTCCAACAACATGAAGGTTAGAATGGCCATCTACAATCTGAAAGGGAAGGCTAGCATTTGGTGGCAGGACCTGAAATTGGCCAGGGCCTAAAGGAAAAATAGTTGAAATGGTCTGACTTTAAAAAGTATTTCAAAAAAAATACCTTTCGGAAAGTTACTATGAAAGGAATACAAAAGAGTTCTACGAGTTATGACTTGGACAAATGACAATGGAGGACCTTATAAATAAATTTTTGGAGTTGTTAAGGTTCGTACCGTACATCCGTGAGGATAAAGTGAAAATTCAACGATTTCTAAGATGTCTACCACAGTCCTACAAGGACAAAATTGAGTTTGACAACCCCAAATATTTGAGCGAAGTATTCAGGAAGGCACGAATGTGCTACGATCAGTATAAACATCGGGTAGATTTTCCCAAAACATGGAAGGATAAGAAACAATAGCAAATGAACTAGCGGAAGAAGGGGTACCAGCCAGCTCCTTATCGGAATACAACAAAAGGTTTTCCGAGAAAGGATTTTCACTCCAATCATCCAAATACGCAAGGCAGTGGTAAACCAATAAACTTGGGAATGAAGAAGTTTGGAGACAACCCCCACGATCCATTAAAGTGTTAGGAATGCGGAGAACCTCATCTAAGGAGGAACTGTCCGTGTTTGAGTTCAACAAACATAACTGTTGTTCATAATCTGCAGGAAGCCTCGACAGTGGGAGATGTGGGCAGAAGCCTACATTGGATAAATGCAGCCATAGATGGTCGACAAGCTGACAACCAGTCCTCGGTGGTGGAAATTGAAGGTAAAATCAATGACACTCGAATCTCTGTTTTAATTGACCCTGGAGATACATTAAGTTATATTACACCTAATGTGGTAGAGGAAAACAAACTTAAGAAACTGAAGCACGCAAAATCTTGGCTTGTACAATTAGCTACTGGTACTAAAAGGAAGGTAGTTGAGTTTGTTCCAGATTTTGAGTTCAGCTTAGACGGTCAAAATATAAAGACTCATTTGAACATCCTACCACTAGGATCTTACGATATGATTATCATGATGGATTGGTTGGAACAACACAAAGCAGTATTGGATTGCTATACAAAAATACTTAGCTATAAGGACGATTTTGGCACTATTAGAACAACCCAAGGTATACCAAAACTGGTATCAGTCAGACAAGTTTCAGTAATGAAACTCAAGAAATGTATGAGGAAGGGATGTCAAATTTATGCCATCCAGGTAATGAATGTGCTAGGAAAAGAGGATAAGCCAAAATTAGAAGACTTTGTTGTCCTACGTGAGTTCAGAGACATGTTTGTTGATGAGATACTAGAATTACCCCCTATAAGGGAAATAGACTTCTCCATAGACCTGTTACCTAGTTCTACCCCTATATCAAAGGCGCCTTACCGGATGAGTCTACTAGAACTGACATAACTAAAAATATAATTACAGGAATTGTTGGACAAAGAGTACATTAGACCGAGTGTCTCACCGTGGGGAGCACCAGTCCTCTTTGTGAAAAAGAAGGACGGTACTCTAAGATTGTGTATCGATTATAGACAACTGAACAAAATGACTATTAAGAATAAATACCCCTTACCCAGGATAAATGATCTGTTCGATCAAGTAGGGGGGGCCAAGATCTTTTTAAAATCAGATTTACGATCCCGTTATCATCTAGTTTGGATAAAATATGAGGACATAAACAAAACAACATTTCAGACAAGATATGGACACTACGAGTTTGTAGTCATACCTTTCAGACTCACTAACACCCCATCCACATTTATGTGCGTAGTGAACAGTATTTTCAGTGAGTACTTGGACAAGTTTGTGGTAGTATTCATCGACGATATCCTAGTCTATTCAAAGATGGAGGAGGAGCATGAGGAACACTTAAGAATAGTGCTGCAAACGTTAAGGAAGCACAAGCTGTAAGCCAATTTTGACAAGTGCGACTTCCATCAGAGAGAAATACAATATCTTAGACATATAATTTCAGCAGAAGGCATTGTTGTAGACCCGGAAAAGACAAAATCCATTAGGGAATGCCCGATGCCTAAAGATGTAGCAGATATACGGTCATTCATGGGAATCACTGGATATTACCATAGGTTTATAGAAGGGTTTTCCAAGATAGCCTACCCTATCACATCATTAAAAAAGAAAGGGACAAGGTTTAACTGGTCAGAGAAATGTCAAGACAACTTTAGGAAACTAAAAGAGTTATTGACAACGACACCCATCTTGAAAGTAGTAGATCTAGATAAAGACTTCACCGTATGTGTTGATCCGAGTAAAGAAGGACTAGGTGGTGTCCTAACCTAGGAAGGACACGTTATTTGTTATGAGTCTTGGAAATTGAAGGAACACGAGTGGAATTATGTCACTCACGACTTAGAATTAGCAGCGGTAATACATGCCTTAAAGATGTGGCGACACTACATAATGGGCAGAAGATTCCTATTATTAACGGACAATAGCGGGGTGAAATATTTGTTTAACCAACCAGATCTTAACGCAAGTCAAGCAAGGTGGTTAGCCTTCCTGAGCAAATTTAACTTCAAGGTCAGACATATCAAGGGAAAGGAAAATAAAGTAGCAGATTCTTTAAGTAGAAGAGTCCATGGGTTATGTTAGCACTTGGTAAATTTCCTAGAGGTTGAAAAAGAAGAAATCTACAAATGTAACCTTAACCAACCGCTTTTAAAGCTGGGATCTAGCCCTTCCAGCTTCAGAGAGGGATCTCTCTATAAGATTTAGCTTTGTTTTAACTTCAGATATTAGGCTAGGTAAAAGGAACAAGTATGTTTTGTTGTAAAAAGGGTTTATAAATTGGTTGAGACAACTTACACATCCATTGGGCTATGGGGTCTGTATTTAATCAAATCTGAGAAACAACCATAAACGCTAAAGAAATCCTTCACAGGGCGAGATAACACACTCACTAGATCTTTAGTAATTAAAATGATGGACGAAAGAAAAGATAAGGAAAATAACTCCAACTAACAAGCAGTTAAGAATTTCTTAATTGAAGATATTTAGAAGATAAACATTAAAATCTTTAGAATCGGAAACAGGGTATCAAAGATAAATACTGCAACATAACGCTATTCATAAATATTAGTTATCGAAAAACAATATGATTACAGAGCAAGAAAACATTTAACTGAGAAAATCACATCACCAGTGAACATGCGCAAGAATCCTGTAAAGTGCCTCTTCTTTATTAATGGTAGATCTCTTAAAAAATAGTACATTTTGATGGCAATAGGGTGTGAAAATCAACAACCCTCAATACATCAAAAGTTGAAGTATTTATAATTCAAAAATACAAACTTTCCTTTCATAATTGATCAGGACGTGCTCATGCTATTTTTAGTCTAACTAACTTAACTAATCAAAACTGCTTGATGACTCGATACAACTGTATGCTGAATTTCTGGGGTAGGCCGTTGGCGAGGTGCCTTCGCAACCTCTTCTGACTGGACAGGTGACTGGATGGTGACAGATCATCTGCTAATCTAGTAGATCACACGGTTCTTCCCATCTGATATGACTTGGCACTGTGACTTTAAGCAGCCTCCGATATACTTCATCCATGTCTGTATACTTAGCAAATGTAGGCTTGATGATGAATATATGTTTAATCTCATGTTGGATACTAATATCCAATTGCAAGGCGTCCATGAATGCTTTTCCTGTGATGCTTCCCTGTATACCTTCAAACTTGGAACTGTCCTTAGACACTTCAGTCAACTTTTTCTTGTAATCAGGGAGTGTCATTAATTTGTCATTAATGACCTTTAGACCAGGCAGACCCTTCCTTTGAAGAGCATCTATCTTTTTGAAAAACTTCTGCACTCCTTGATCCATGACTTGAATCTTTTCCTCCAGCTGAAGCATGAGACCTCTTTTGGTTAGAACCCGTTTCACCTCCAATATAGTTTCTGTCCTGTCCTCAATCTTCAATTCTTCGAGTTCCTCCCTGGTCTTGGAGTTCAGGAACCTTATGATTTCATTGTCTTGTGCTGGCATGTCTCCCAGCTCTATTCTGATTTTCTCAATAGCCTGCTTGCTCCTCTCGAGCAACTCATTTTGTTCAAACATGATTTGAACCATTGGCCATATTTCATTTATTGATTTGGAAATATCTGTCCACACAATCTCTTTGACCTCAGCCAAAGTTTTCCCTGCCATTGTCTGTTTTTGGAGTTGCTGTAACTCCTTCCTGATTTTCTCATTCACCTATTTTTATTTGGATAGGCTTGCCTGGAAAGAAGTTTTTAACTCTTGAAGGTTCTCCACCTCTTTCTTAAGCCTGCTAATTTCTGATTCTTGCAGGTTCATCCTTTCCATGGACTTGGCAAGGTCTGTTGTTCCTTCTGGTAGTGTTGCATATGGAATGGATGTTACTGTTGCTGTGCTTAATCCTGCAATTGGGATAGCACTCAATGGAATGCCTTCCATTGGCTTTGCCTGCTCTCTCTCTTTTAGTAGTTTCTCCATCTTAGTCTCCATCTCTTTGAGTTGAGCATTATGCTCCATGAGTAATTTCAGCATCTCATCCTTCTCCCCTTCCTTCTCTGCTATCTCCTTTTCCTGTGAGTCCTCTGTGGGCGGGAGCTTTAGCTGTTTTCTTAAGGATTTGATGTCATCATTTTTCTTTTTAATCATTTCTTCTGCAGATTTCACATTTGTAGGATCGTAGCCGATCTTTAAAACCAGCTCTTCCAAAGTCTTGATTCTGTTATCTTTAGCAAAAGATGATATTTTTTCCATCTTAAGCTGTGTCTGAGCGTTGTTCAAAGATACCTGTAATTTTGCTGCAGAAGCTGTAGTGTGTGCCAATGTGTGAAAAATCATCTCCCCAGTTTGTTTGTGCAGATCCATCTGATCTGCTGGATGCACGTCCTTCACCTGGAACTCAAAGGTGGCCCTTTTGTAATCTGAGATTACCTTGGAATCCGGTACCTGTGCTTGTAGGTAAGCCATATGCATCCTACCCTTTTCTGTGTCAAATGCCAAAAGAAGCCTATGCTGAGTTGTGGAAGACTGCTTCCGAAACTGGGCGTAAGTGCTACTAGTGAGTGTCTGGTTCTTCTTCTTGATCAAGTCATATTTTTCAAAAATGCCCAACTTGGGCCCAATCCTGCTTCGCGGGGTACCTAAGGGAGAATCTGTAGATTTTAATACTGTAGTTATTCCCTTATGATGACTCGAGCCAAAAGGTGGAGTGACAGGTTTGACCCCTGTGGTGGTCACTGTGGTAGATGGGACTTCCTGTTCTACTGTTGCGCTGGGTGTTGAGACTGTCTTCGGCTTTTTGGAGTGAATTTGGAATTCCTCTGATGACACCTCTGTTACAGGAGGAGATAACTCCTGTCAGGGCCTCTTCTCCTTGAGGACCTGAGGTGTGGTAGAGGGTAGCGCACTTGCCGAGGGCACCTCCTGTTCCAAGTCCATCAAAGTGTCAGGCAACCATACTGCCTGGTTTGCAAATTTCTCGATCTCTGGCTTGGACTCATGAGCATACGGGGCATTTTTGTTTTTCACCCTCATATCTGAAATGATCCCGTATGGATCATAATGCCAAATGAAACTCGTAGAGAATTTCATCTCCTTCAACATTCTATCTGCTTCTTCCCCTGCGCCTCGGTTATTGCAGATGAAAGAACCAATTTGTCCCTTGATCCTCAATTGTTGTTTTTTCTTAAGAGAAACAAAATGAATTTCATCTGAATTCATTATCTGCCTAATATATTCTAATGCAAAAATACTTACCGACACATATCGGGGTAGTTTGTAAGGCGCCAATTCGCACCCGAAAACCCTGATTTCGGTGTGATTCTGACATAAATACCAGTCTCCTGTCTTAACATTGTCCGAGAGATGCAAAATTCTTTGGACTTCATCATTTATTCGTGGCTCAGGCATGCCACTCAACATACTTACCACAGGGTGGTAAAACTGGTCAATGAACGCTGTGAAGTCATATTCAACAGAATTATTTTTCAGAAGGGAAGTCCACGATGTGACTGGCTGGGGCCTCCCGTCAGCGTCCATCTTCTGCATGGAGAAACTGAACCTGTCGGCTTGAAAATAGACGAACATGTAAGCCAGAATGGATGAATACCTAAACATGCCTTCTGTGGCGAAATTCACAAATTGTTCATGGATATTATTGGCCAAGAAGGTGTTGTAGTCGAACTGCGTGGTCGGATGTTCATCATTTGAGAAGATGGACAGAAAACCCAGGATGGGCTCATCTACCCATTGATCAGAATAGTAACCAAGAAGGGCACATAGAGAAGAAATGATTTGATTTCCTTTGACGGAAAACATGGAAGAAGGGTAAGGGGGATTGGTGGTAGGGAGTGGAGCGGAAGTGGGAAGAAAAAGCTCAAAGATATGAGCTCTCTGAGGGAAAGTCATTTTCTGATATAGCTCAGTGAGGATTTCTAAATTGAATGGGGACGCAGATTCAACACGGGTAATTTGCATAATTTGGTCAATATCTTCGGGGGTGATGAAGAAAAGAACATCTCCAGATGAAGAAATGATGGCTTTCTGTTCGGGGAGGTAATGAGCTTGGCATTTGAGGGCAAACTCAGGGAAATTATGAATCTGGGGGAAAATATACAGGGGAAAATTGGACTCCCAGAGTCCAATTTCGTCGCTCTGGTCCAGGAAAACCTCCCGGAGCCATGACCGAAGATCAGAAAAGTCGAAACTGCATATAGTATCAGCTATCAAGCGATCTTTATCAACCAATGGAATTTTATCCAGGTCAACCGGAGGAGGAAGGAAAGGATTCTCTTCCTCTCCCGATTGTCTTTTCTTTGACGCCATTTCAACAACTGTACCTGCAAAAAACAATACGTTAGTGGGGTCGACTGACTGTAGGTGAAAGCGATGCGTGAGCAATGGAGGAATAGGAGGTTTCTAGCGCGACGGATGAATAACGACTGAGAAAGGAAAACAGTAGTTTTATTCAAAAATTGGGGTCGGTTGGGCGTGGGAGATAGGTTAGCAGGATAATGGGTATGTTATC
Source organism: Picea engelmannii (assembly GCA_009831015.1). NCBI lineage: Eukaryota > Viridiplantae > Streptophyta > Pinopsida > Pinales > Pinaceae > Picea > Picea engelmannii. Next base: position 408,691 of record ML782740.1, on the reverse strand, counting down.
CTGTAATAAATGAAAAACGGGCCACTAGGGATGAGGTGGCAGATGACGGTGGCCAATGCATATGGGTGAGTGACGTGGAGGCATGTGATTTGAGGTAAAAGTCGCCGAAGGGGGCTGGTCATGAATGGAAAGGGTAAAGACCTGACAGCAGGGACTGATAGCAGTTATGTGATGGGACTCAACTCGGGAGCAAGTGGGACAAGTGGAATTGGTGGAGGATGACATCCCGGAGTGATGGGGGGCTGTCAGGAAGCATGTGGGTGATAGGACTTCTTGATCAACAGGACAGAGCCACATGTAACAAGGGGCCCGCCGAGAGGAATATTCATTCCGGACCCCCCCCCTTTGGTTAAAAGCAGAACACTAGGGGGGGTCTGAAATCCATTTTGAACCATAGATCTGCGTGCTCACTTCCTGACCACAGATCTTAGCGCATTCCTTAATACCAATTTCAGACCCCCCCCTCCATTAAAGGAAGAACAGAGGGGGGGGTCCGGAATTCAATGTGAACCGTAGATGTGAGCGCTTTGTTCTTGGCCGTCCAGATCTGCGCCCAAGTTATTACCAATTCCGGACCCCCCCCCCTCCGTTAAAGGCAGAACGGGTGGGGGGGTCCGGAATCCAATATGAACCGTGAATCCATGCACTCTGTTCTGGACCGTCCAGATCTGTGTGAACATTATCGCTGATTCCGGACCCCCCCCCTTCCGTTAAAGGCAGAACGCTAAGGGGGGTCCGAAATGCAATGTGATTCGTTGATTTAAGAGTCGTGATCTGGACCATTGGAAAGTGAATGAAGAATAGGTCGAGAGCGGAAAAGGTCATGTGTAGGAAAAACTTAGGATTAGTGCATTTCTTATGGGTTTTTTCAAATTTTGTCTTAGACACCACCAAGGGGACATCACTTCATCTATCCTTAGGCAACAGAGACTTGATGTAGCATTTTCTTCAAGTGGGCTTTATTTGGACAAGGAAAGCAAAGCAATTAATCTACTTTCTAACCTACTTTCCCAAGACAATTAACCCAGATTAAACTGTTGGGTTAAGATATTATTCTTCCTAAGGGATATCTGACCAGGATTAGACAGTCTAGTCAGATTTATTCACTGATTCTATCCTAGGGGCTATCTGACCATGATTAGATGGTTTGATTAGATGTATTCACTAGTTCTAACCTAGGGGCTATCTGACCAGGATTAGACAGTCTGGTCAGATATATTCACTAGTTCTAACCTAGGGGCTATCTGACCAGGATTAGACAGTCTGGTCAGATACACTCACTAACCTATCAACATTGAAAATTTAAAAGAACTTAGTCATTCTTGAAAGGTATGACCAAGTTACTGTTATTGCACGGGGCTTTTGTCTTCATTCTTTTATGCCCTCTTTTCTTTTCTTTTCTTTTTTCTTTTTTTCTTTTTCTTTTTCTTTCTTTTTCTTTTTCTTTCTTTTTCTTTTTTTTTTCTTTTTCTTTCTTTTTTCTTTTTCTTTTCACAAATTATTTAAAGAATGAAATATCATTTTTCAACAAAATCACCAGATACAGATAATATCTAAGTCATCAACTGATTCCCATAATTTATGGGGTGATAACAGCGGCTCCACCTGGGGATGGTACTTGCCCTGTTAAGAGCCAAGAATCCAGTTTCCTGTCATTTTGAACATATCTGTCTAGTAACCTTATTTGGTCTTATTCTCAAGCAAACTTCGAAAAACAGTGATCAACAACTTAGGGCCTTCTCTTCGGGCTTCAACAAACTAACCAATGTTCTTCACTCAAAAAATTGCAAGTAAAGACTGAAAATTAAAACTGGTATGTACAATGGAGAGTGAGTTCTGAAAATCTTTTACTGAGGTGGGACATAATGTTTCAGCATTCTGCCATTCACAGGTCCTCCTAGCAGATCTGATCCATCTGCGTTGTTTAGCAAAAAGGCATTGTTTCCTCTGAATGCTTGGATCATGTAGGGCCCTGTCCACAGATGATCAAATTTCCCATGCTTTCCCTTATCCTCATTCCTGGCATCCCATCTCAACACCAGGTCCCCCAACTCAAAATCATCCTCCTTGGTTCATTTGTCAAAGATCTTCTTGATGTTCTCTTGGATGACCTGTGTTTTGTTGAAAACTTCCTCTCTAGTCTACTGCAAGTGAATCATCTGATTGATTCTTCTCTGGGAGTCATTTGGCTCAGCTTGCATATCTTGCAGTAACTTCATGACAGGGACTCCTAATGAAGTTGGGAAAATAGCCTCTGTACCATATACCAGCTGGTATGATGACATACCAATGGACCTTTTGGTGGTCAGTCTATCTGCCCATAAAGCAAATACCAACTTATCATGCCATGATTTTTTATTCTCCTGCAATGTTTTCTTGATGATATTTACCAACGTCTTGTTTGAGGATTCTGCCAACCCATTCCCCTGAGGGTAGTAGGTTGTGGAATGTCCCAAGCCAATGTGGTAATGACTGCAGAAATCAATGAGTTTCTTCGACTGAAAGGCAATTGCATTGTCAGTAATGATATTCCTAGGACAACCAAAATGAGATAAAATATTATTTTCAAGAAATTTGACAATAACAAAGTCAGTGGCTTGCCTGCTTGGTACAACCTCGATCCATTTGGTAAAATAATCAGTGGCAGTAAGAATCCACCGATGTTGGCCTGAAGACGGAGGGTGTATTTCTCCAATGAAATCGAGTCCCCATTGCTGGAAAGGGGCCTCAACTGAAATTGGTTTAAGAGGTAGGGGAAGGATTTTCCTTTTACCCTCAAACAATTGACACTGGTGACATGCTGTTACTTTTTGATGTACATCTGCAAACAGGGTGGGCCAGTAAAATCTAGCTCTGAGTATTTTGTTGGCTATAACCTTCCAGTTCAAATGGCCACCACATTCACTTGCATGAAACTCCTACAACACTTTATCAGCTTCATCCTTCAGTAAACAATTTAAAAGAATACCAGCAGGGTCTTTCCAATACAAATTTCCTTCTAGAATACAGAATTTCAAAGCTTTCAACTTTAAAAATCTAGCTTTAGTTTTAGTTAAACCAGGGG
>ML782740.1:381079-396490 GCA_009831015.1 Picea engelmannii | reverse complement strand
ATCTGGACCATTGGAAAGTGAATGACGCATAGTTCGAGAGCAGAAAAGGTCATGTGTAGGAAAAACTTAGGATTAGTGCATTTCTTATGGGTTTTTTCAAATTTTGTCTTAGACACCACCAAGGGGACATCACTTCATCTATCCTTAGGCAACGAAGACTTGATGTAGCATTTTCTTCAAGTGGGCTTTATTTGGACAAGGCAAGCAAAGCAATTAATCTACTTTCTAACCTACTTTCCCAAGACAATTAACCCAGATTAAACTGTTGGGTTAAGATATTATTCTTCCTAAGGGATATCTGACCAGGATTAGACAGTCTAGTCAGATTTATTCACTGATTCTATCCTAGGGGCTATCTGACCAAGATTAGATGGTCTGATCAGATGTATTCACTAGTTCTAACCTAGGGGCTATCTGACCAGGATTAGACAGTCTGGTCAGATATATTCACTAGTTCTATCCTAGGGGCTATCTGACCAGGATTAGATAGTCTGGTCAGATACACTCACTAACTTATCAACATTGAAAATTTAAAAGAACTTAGTCATGCTTGAAAGGTATGACCAAGTCACTGTTATTGCATGGGGCTTTTGTCTTCATTCTTTTATGCCCTCTTTTCTTTTCTCTTTTCTTTTCTTTTCTTTTTTCTTTTTTTATTTTTCTTTTTCTTTCTTTTTCTTTCTTTTTTCTTTTTATTTTCACAAATTATTTGAAGAATGAAATATCATTTGTCAACAAAATCACCAGATACATATAATATCTAAGTCATCAACTGATTCCCATAATTTATGGGGTGATAACAGGTTATTTGAGATAAATGTTAGCCGGGCAGAAAGTGATCTGGAAGGAAGAATAAGAACGACAAGCATTGATGACTAAAACTATACGAAAATAATGATAGAAGTACCAAACAATACCGGGAACTCAGAGAAACCAGATCTAAGTATCGACGAGAAGGGACTGCTACGATTTAAAAACAGGCTTTACATACCATATTCAACATAGTTAAAATTAACAATCTTGGACGAAGTGCATAAGAAACCATATTCTGGCCACCCAGGTTACCAGAAGACGATAACAACACTTAGGAAACTATTTTATTGGCCTAATATGAAGGGAAAAACAACAGGATACTTGGCTAGGTGCCAGGATTGTCAGCAGGTTAAGGTCGAACATCAACATCCAACCGACCTATTACAACCATTACCCATACCAAAATGGAAGTGGGAGACCATATCGCTGGATTTTATAACAGGTTTTCCTAAAACTCAGAAACAAAACAATTCTATTATGGTGGTAATCGATAAACTCAGTAAGTCTGCACACTTTATTCCTGTAAAGTCTACTTTTAAAGCTATAAACATTGTTGAAATATTCATGAAAGAAATTTTTAGACTACATGGTATTCCTAAATTGGTGATTTCAGATAGAGATGTAAAGTTCACATCCGCCTTTTGGAAGGAATTGTTTGCAGTGATAAATACTAACTTGAATTTCAGTACGAGTTATCACCCAAAAGCAGATGGACAGACCTGAAGGAGAAACCAAATCGTGGAGGATATCCTCTACATGTACGTAAGAACAAAACCAAACAAGTGGGAAGACTATCTACACTTGGTAGAATTTGCATACAATAATGGATACCAGACTTCGGCTAAATTGAGCCCTTTCGAAATACTGTACGACAGAAAATGTACAACTCCAATTAGCTGGGATAACCTGGTTGACAGACTCATGGTAGGACCATAGATTCTCCAAGAAATGGAAAACACGGTAAGGAAGGTACAACAGAATTTGAAAGAAGCACAGGATAGACAGAAAAGCTATGCAGATCGAAAAAGAAGACAATTGGAATTTGAAGTGGGAGACCATGTTTATTTAAAAGTCAAAGCTCAAAGGAGTTCGTTAAAGTTAGGAAACTGTGCCAAGCTGGCACCCAGGTTTTGTGGGCCCTTCGAGATACTAGCTCGAATTGAACTCGTAGCATACCAACTTGCACTCCTAGCTAATCTGAAAATTCATAACGTTTTTCATATTTCCTTGTTGAAAAAGTATATTCATGACCCTACTCATATGATTGATTGGAACTTGGTGCAAGTGGAACCCAAAGGATATTTTTAGGTGGAACCCTTGAACATTATGGACCGGAGAGAAATAGCACTTCGGAACAGAGCCGTCACTCAGGTAAAGGTGCAATGGAAGCACTTTAGTGCTGAGGAGGCCACTTGGGAGTTGGAGGGAGATTTGTGAAAATATCATCCACTCTTGTTCTAGGAAAGGAACGAACACTGAGGACAACATTTTACTGAAGGGGGAAAGGATGTGATGTCCCCCCAAAAAATAATAATGAAATAATTTCTATCTATTGGAAATTCATTCCATTTTTAGTAAATTTGAATTGGAAAATTTTTGCCATTGATGGCAATTTCGAATTTTGAATTTGATGATTGTAATTAATGATTATGACTGTTGGGTAGAAACTTGATTTGACCCAACTGACTATTTGACTATGACACTTGTATGAAAACAAAATATTGAATATTTATTGCAAGAGGACAAATATAACAACCATGTTAAATTTAGCTGACCATGACTCCATGAGTGGGGAACACATTGGAATTAACTCTAGGCTGATTGTTACAAGTGGAAAATCAGTGATTTGGCCATTGGCAGCCCCAAAAAATCAGGGATTTAGAAAGCTGCGAAAATTACCCATGGGAGGGAAAAAGTCCTAGGCAAATTAATAAATAACATATGTGAGGAGGCAGGACGCTGCCAAGTATGCTTGGAAGGAAGACTATGGAGTTTATTCTCTGTTTTCTTGTTGTTATGAACACTATTGTGTGAGTGTGAGGCAAGGGAGATACTGCTGGAATTGAAGGACATTGCTAGAGAGGAAATTCTAATTCTCCCTCATGGACTCATGGTCAGGCTAGGGGGTGAATCAAGCAAGTAGATTGGCTACCCTATTCTACGGTTGGGAAGAACGTGGTTGTTCCCTTTGTATTTCCACAATTTGACTCAGATATGTAACTCTACCTTATACTAGTCAAATGTCATGTGTGCAATCTGGTTGCTTCTATGTATAAATTCTGGTTGATGGCTGTGATGGAAAGATCTATTATTTTATTTCATAATCATTGGCTGGAAATGGACTCATTATTTAGATTTGATGACGATTAGTTACTAAGGTATTGGAATGTACCAAACAATAAAAAACAAATACTGTAGAAGTTATTGATTTCATAATAGATTACAGACTACAATTAACCTCTTAGTTCTGTTAACTAAATGGAAAAAATTAAAATTGTTTGCATGAATACTTGAAGCCACATGCACCAATAACTATGACATATTTCATCCTCCTACAAGCTATTTACAGTATACAATGAGCCTCCTCTAATGAGAATACCAATATAGCTTTTTTTTAAAAGGTAAATATATTCCTTAATACGGGGATATTAAGCGATATGTATATCGAATTGTGTAAATATATCATGAGCTTATATGTATAAATATATTGATCATTCTAGATGATATAATATGACGCTAGAATAGACTGACCTATTAAGGTATTCAAAAATACTAGACAGATATACATATAAACATCCACACAGGAATATAATTCAGAAAACTTATCCAAACCCCATTGCAGAAAAATGAACATATGTACTTCAACATAGTAGTTTGGGTACTTTAGTAAGGACTCTGTGGTTTAGAGGTGCACCTATAGCATAACCTCTGTCGTAGGTTTAGAGGCACATCTACAATAAAAATATTGTTGTAGGTGCAATGCTACAGGACATCTAGCATAAAGGAGTAAGGAAGCACCTGAAAGGAAAGTAAGCCCGAATCATTTATGGAAATCCCGATCCCTTTTAACCTCAGATAGTAAACATTTATTTTCCCTATCGATTTTATACAAGAAACCCCAAAAGAATCTAGACGGATTCCCACAGACTTAAGCTTTACATCTGACTCTTAATTCAAAATCATAAAAGGCAGAATATGACTCAGGTCCTACTCCTACCAAACGACTAGTGCTATAACAAGAATGCAAGTGTACAAAGTTTAAAATGAAATGTAAAAGTCTTCACCCAAGCTCGGTGGAAGAAAAACCCTTATGCACAGATGTTTTATACTAGTTTTTCGGTAGTACTCCATTACTAGTCGAATCTGTTTGTTAAGAGACCGTGGATGTAATAATGAGACTTATTTTATGGAACATAACTAGAGATTTCAATTATGTAATAACAAATCATTTCAGAATTTCCAAGGAAAACATTTGAAAAGTGACATACGAAATCCTTTCACACAGGAAATAATACTCAAGGCATAAATATCAAAATGTTAAATAGTACGACTGTCTATTTATCACAAGTCCAACCATGCGCGAGCTTGGCTTAAATTATCTTTGCACCAGAGTGTTTATATACAAATATCAGGGGCGTACCCCATATCAACCGAATATAGAACTTGGAACAAATAACTTCAAACATTAGGGATGAGACAAAGCCTTGACCATTGTTGCTTATAAACTTGTAATAGACGGAAGGGCACTGTATTGAAACCTGAATACCTCTTTAAGGAGTGAGAAGGGAATCGCCATGCTTCGACGTGATTGAACCTACAGAAAATGTTGTGGAGCATTACGATGTATTCAACAGGAAAAGAATGATGATTTAATTAAAGAACAAAATTTAAAAAAATGTTCGGTGAATACTTAACTGAAAGGGTTCTCTTGCCGACTGCCATCACGTTGTCCTGTGCGCCTCCTAGACCGAGAAGGGAGGAGTCCGTGTCACCTTGATGGGTACCCTCACACATTAAGGGGACCATCATTAGCGAAGGATACTAGTCTCAATCAAAACACTACAGAAAATGAATTTGCGCATAATGACCATAATATGATATTAAACATAAAATTAATATGACTTTTCAAATATGAATAGGAAAGATTAAATGACCCCGGCCATGAGAACGCCTCTACAGTCATTATATGGCACTAGTGAAGTTAACACAGAAACCCTCTCAAGTTCAACAGTAGGCCGATAGGTCTGTTACACACCCGAGTAAGGGAAGACTGGACTTAACACTCACCAAAGAAAAATGGCTCGGAACCGGGACTTTACCGAAGGTTCAAACAAGAAATATAGCATATTCTGAATGCACTCTTTTAACAGACAATCGTAGTAAGTCCCTCCAAGGAAGGAGAATAAATCGGTCGACGGAAAGACTAGTATAGAGGAGGGGTTAAATCGTGAAGAAATAAACCTGTCCAGGGTATCATCTACCCTTTCACACTGACTTCGAAGATTACTACCGAAAGATAGACCGAGATCAGGAGAAAGTAGAGTCCTACCAAACAAGTTAAAGAAAAAAAGAGATAGTTAAGGGCAAAATTACCCCCGTGCAGAGTTGTTGTCGAGAAGTTCCACCCAAGGTCTTCACCCATATGGTACAGGGGCCGAATCCTAAACTTATATCCATGAGGCTAAATCCAAACAAAGAATTGTCTGAGACATTCTCATCTCCTTCACTAAACCAAAACTGGAATGCAAACGAAAATGGACTGAGACAGGTTTTCCTTCCGCACAAAACCAAAACCAGAATGAAAGTGAAACTGCGGGAGTAACCTTTCGCAAGGAGTAAAGGGGATGGGGTCTTCATACCTGAGCCATGTGATTATAGGGTATGTGTCGACTTGTCATTAGGGAATGCTAGTCAAGATTTGATCACACAAACATTTTCCAGGAGATTTAAATGTTACAGATAGGCCTTTAAGGCACGAGGGTTCTATCCTGTATCGGTGGTTCAGAGTATTAATGGCAAGGTAACCGAATGGATGACTTACTACAATGATTATGTTAAACCCAATGACCTTTGCATTAACCACCCGAGGCGAATATCCCTTGTAGTTACCTAACAAGTAAGTTGTGTGAACACGATTATAACCATAACTTCACAAGTTAACCACTGAGTAATTTATTTCCGAGGTGCAAGTTTAATGTTCGAATTTGTTTGAAACCAATTAAACTTTTGTTTCTGAATAATGTTAACCTCCTCATAGATCCTTTATAGATATCAGAATTGGCATCATAAGGCCATACCTTGTTTAAACCTCACATTAGTATGAAAGAGACTCAAGGAAGTTGCATCTCCTTAATATAAGGTGGCTTTGGAAAAACGAAACAATAGATAACAATAAGTTGTAATGAAATATGATATCCCTAGCTAAGAACTTATGAGCACATGTAATATCACTATCGAAACAGGAAGCAATGACTTTATATTAATTTAGGATAAGAGGAGTAAAGGGCAATAAGACTGTTGTACATGTACCCAACAATTTTTTTTTTATGTGAATTTTGAGGTTCATTACATACGGTATCAGAGAAAAAAGGTCACAATACTGGACCTGAACAGGGCCACAATATAACATAGATCATGACGTAACAAACCGACTTAATCATTCATTATTATTGTGCATCAACCATATATTAAACAAATATATACTAATCATGCATAAACATAACATACATAGATAATCACATCAACAAACACATTAGACACATGATTTTAACATGGTTCACCCAATCCTTGGGCTACATCCAAAAATAATGGCTTCTTGTATTAGTATTCATAGAATAATCATCTCAGGCCCACACACTACACTTACAAAAGGTACAACATATTATAATTCCCCAACCTGCCTAGCCGCTCTGCAATGTGATCCTACCTCTACAAATTATGAACTATGCTCATATCCATGAAATATCTCCCTCAAAACCTCAAGCATGAACTCTATTCATCAATCATGAGAAACCTAATCTCTTGTTCTCAACAACCTAATATTCTGTGACTATTTGTGTATTCATACATAGAAGTAAGGCTAAAAACCATAATGGTTCATAACAAATTATCGCCAAAACCCTAACGGGTCATAACCATTTTTCCTACTTTTGCGTCGATCTGCTACTTTTCCTTCTTTTCCGCCGATTCACTTCTTTTTCTACTTTTTCATCGATCTACTATTTTTCATGCTGTTGCGTTGATCTGCTTCTTTTCCTTCTTTTGCACCACATAATACACCCTTTCCACACACTCTGTTCCCACCTTTTACTCTTTCATATGCTATGGCGCAACTCCCAAAAATTAGTTTGTTAAGCCCTAATATTGGCTCATTACCCCTTAATTGGGGCATATTACATTAGTAATGTTATTTTATTTATGTTATCTTTATTCCATTAGTTGTAATTATACCTCCTAGTGTCCTGTATATACCAAGGATACATTTTCATTTAGAATCATCTTGTACTTGAACATTTATTTGGGGTAAAAGGAGGTTGCCCCCTTGAAGAGGCTTATTATTTGAAATTATCTCTTTTTCAAGGCGTTGAGTACTTATTCTGATTTTTTTCTATGCTATATTGATATTTGGTTCTTAACATATGGTATCAGAGCTTAAGGTCTTAGGGTTTCACTGCTACATCTGAAACACCTTGGAATTTTTGCTATAACCTATTTTCTACAATGTTTTAGAAGGAACAACTTGGAGGATAGTTATTAGACAGATCAAGGTACATTGGGTTAAAATTTCAGCTTCTGAGGCCTTATACTTTCAGAGATACATCCTATTCAAGATAGGGTTCTGGAATCATCCTGAACTGAGTCATTGCGAAATTTTCGCTATAAAATTTTTTCTGTAATTTTTTAGACCCTGAAATCTAGAGGATATTCACAAAACTTAGTAAGGTATATGTGGTAAAAAAAAATTCTTCTAGGTCATCTTACATTTGTAGATCCACCCTATGGAATATAGGGTATTTGACTAGTCCTATTGACTAGTCTCAAGAAGGTGTTGTTGTCCCTTGACCAAGTTTTGAGGAATACTTGGTCATAGTTGACCGTTTGGTACTTCGACTATCTGTCGAAGAAGGAGTTCATAGCGAAGCGGAGATCACGGGATCTTGCCACCTTTTGTGGAACCTTTTTGGTTTCTTTTGGGAATATTGTAACGGGAAAGGGATGTCAGCCCTTGTTTAGGCCTTTTTTTATGTATAAATAGAGGTCTAGGCCATGTAAGAAAAGAGGCCCTATCTAGTCAATGGCTTAGTGCATAAGTTGGATCTATGTGATTAGAATTCTGTGTGACTGTAAGAGATCTGTGCATGCTGTAATAAGTGTTGAGTGCACAGAGTGTGAGAAGGCTTAGTGCTTGGATCTACCCAAGGAAAGAGGATCTAGCGAGCTGCGTAGATATCTTGTCCTATGTGGGGTAGGATCTTGAAGGCTTAGTGCTAGTAGCAGGATCTTTGTGATCAAGTATCATAAGGCTCTGTGCATTTTGTGTAAGACTTGCAGAGATGAGTGAAAGTCTCTGTGAGAGACTGTAGAAGGATTTGTGCTGAGTGCAAGCAAGAGGGATCTAGCAAGATGCACAGATCCGCTATCCCATGAGAAATAAGGGTCATTGGAGCTCTATGTTGTAACTGCTTGACAAAGATAATATAAATAAGACTTTGTGGACGTAGCCCCAGGGTGGGGGTGAACCATGGTAACTCTGTGTATTGTGTTGATGTGCTTGTCTCTCTCTTGCTAAGTGCTCTGACATGTTTAGATGGATCTATTGTTTATTTGTTCTTATGAGATATGAATGCATGCTAGATATGATACAGAAGATGCTGAGTGCTTAATCTATTGAGTATAACCTGTTTATCATTGCTAAGTGCTAGATCTAAGTAATTACTACGGTGCTCTGTGATTTCTGCGAAGTGTATTAATGAATGTATGTTAGGAAATAATTGATGTTAAGTGCGCTGTAAGAAAGATAATCACAGATTTGTGTTCCAACTAAGGTTGAAAACCCCTAAGTCTTGCAACCACCCCTGCCTCTACCTCGGGTGAGACTTCATCTACTTTGCAGGTGTTGTCGAAAGGGTTGGTAGTTGGGGATTTGTTGGTGTGCTCTTGAGCATTGAACCCTGGGTCTGCCCCTGTGCCAACAAATGGTTTCGTTGCCAGGACCTGGAACTGTGATTGCTGGGAACTAAAGAAGAAGAATATTTGTGTGAAATAAGCTCTGTGCATAGATCTTTTGCCCTAGTGCGCAATGTTTTGTTTGACCCCTGAAGCCTTGTGACAAGAAAGGAAGGTTAGATCTGAAGAAGAGAGGTCAGATCTTAAGAAAAATAAGTCATATATGTGAAGAAATAGGTTAGATCTGCAAGAAAAAGGTAAGATCTGTAAGCTCTGTTCTTTGATAAAGGTAAGAATAGTTAAAAGTCTTAGATCTGGAAGCTTTGTGCTCTGTAGAAGTAAGATAAGTGAAAGTTTTTGTTTCTAAAGAATGGATCTAGGTATGTTTGATAGATTCTATCCTAGCTTCAAAACTAGGGCATTGATAGATGAAACAAAGTTTGATATGAATAGATCTGATAAGTATAGTGATAGATATGGTATACCTATGCATAGAAAGAATTTTGGGACTAACCAATGGATGCAGAATCCTAGAAAGAAATTTTTGCAGGCTAACCGTTATGATCCTAGCACACAGTACATGAAAAGTTGGGGATCATTGAAGAGAAAGAGAGGATTAACTCTTTGTTACAATTGCAGAAGAACCTGACATCTTCCTAAGGAATGCCCTGGGCGAAGACCCAGTTGTCTTTGTTGTAAGGCTATGGACCATGAAGTATTGGATTGCCCTAGAATGATTTCTAGACTTTAAAAGTTGAATATAGAGCAAGAAGGAGATCAAGAGACTCAAATTATAGAGGAACCCCAGAAAGAATCAGAGAAAGTGTTGATGAAAATGTGAGAAACCCTTAATGATCACAGAGACCTCATCTTAGTAGAAATCTTCAAGAAGAAAGAACAGATCAAAGTGAGAATAGGAGACTTCGACATTGACTGTGTTTTGGATGAAGAAACACCGGTGAACATTATGACAGAAGGAACCTGGAAAGCTATAGGAAGACCTAACATGACCCCTTCATTAGGAGGAATATGGTTATTCAGAGGAAAGCTAGTAAACCTATGTGGAAAGCTCACTCAGATATCTATGAATGCTCATGGAGCTTCGAGAGAAGAAGATTTTGAGATTGTTAAGTTCATGGAGGACAACGCCCTATTTACTATGTTACTTGGTAAAATTTGGATTGAGAAAGATCAAGCCAGAAAACAGGAAGCTGAAAAGGACCTAGAACAACAGAGAGACGAATTAAGAGACTTCATTACTAGAAGGATCGTGCAGTTGATTGAAGAACAAGAGAATAGATCAAGGGTTCTTGACCCCAGGAACTTGGATGACGAAGTTGACAGAACACTAGAAGAACCACAGAAGACCGAAAAATATGTTAGACAAGTAATACCTATGGATCTGAAGAAAGAATCTCAGCACTGTGAAGTTACCATGCCAAGAGAAGAAAATAATCATAATGAAAAAAGGATGACCGAGACGAAGCTCACTGGGAAGAAGGCTAGAAAACTCATGAATAAGAAAGCAAAGTTGGAGAAATTATAGAACGATCCAAAAGAAACCCTGTAGAAGGAAAACGTATAGAATTTGAGCTTCATCGGGATAGCATAACATCGACATATGGCACTTCTCCATGTAGAAGTAATATAACTGTTAGAAGACGATATACCTATTCTACTAATGGCCTGAATGGCTCAGAAGAAAGTTATGACCTGTTACTTGACCATTAGACTACGCCATAACTGAAAGATCAAGATTTAATGGACCCTCCTATCCGTTGCAAGCAGTCTGTTATAGTTTTACTTACTTATTCCGTCGCGCAATGCCCGGAACACACTTTTTCCAAGTGAGAACTTGAGCTCACAGAATACCCACATTGTGTAATAGTTTCTACCCCGCCTTGCTCTCTACTCGATTATGGTACCTTCATCCCATTGACAACCTGAGAAAGTGATCCTGAGATTACATGTCCGATGAACTTAGTGAAACAAAAGAATCGGTGAGAGAAGTACTCACTAGCTTAAGAACCGAAAGAGTTATGTCGAAAAGAGGAATGCCTACCGAAGTCTAAGCCTCGTCATCAAGAGGAGTAGCAGCTTCTCCATCCACTGCTCGAGCTGGACGATCCCGACAGACCGCTGAGAAACGTACTAAACATAGAGATGACATCGCGAACGCCAAACTGATCCCGAGCATCTTTCCCTCTTACATACCTCCTCTGAAAGGTGAAATCAACCGTGACAGTGTGCCCCAAGATTACGACTATCCTATGATCACTATGTACTCACTGAAGGGTGTGCACGCAGTTCGCACTAAGCAGACCAAGCTCGCAACCTTGAAGTTTTTTGACTTCAACCTTGGTGACTGGAAAGCCTACAGTATGCTTGCCCCACACAAGTATCTGATGATGACAAAGGGGAAGAATTCTAAGATCGTCCCTCAACAATGGACGATGAACCTCACATAGTCCACCTTACTTTATGTAATGAAGATTCCACACTTTGGCAGGAACCAGGTGGTGAACGCTTGTGTAAAATTGCTACTAGCAAGCTACCATGGATGATATCTCTGTTTGAACCAATGTATAACAATTGATCCAGCGTTGATCAATCAGATCACTGAGCTAAGCATGTAGGGCCTTGACCCACAAGACTATTACCCTGGAAAGACTGCAGATCACACTCTTTCACAGAATATTAAAGAGGCCTATGGAAATGTTGAAAAAGGTGTGAAAGGTTACAAGGTAACCTCTATTGATAGTGGTGCAGTGTGCCTCACCTATCAAATGATTGCAGGAAAGTTAGTCTGTAAGAACAGACCGACGAAAGTATCTGGGTTTGTAGTTGATCTCGCAGGAAAATGTGTAGAAGGAGTCCAAATGAACTGGTCAAAGTACTTAGTGGATCAAATTGAATTGGATTGTAGAGAAGCACAAGACCAAGGATATGAGTTCGACTTCAGCTGACTTCTCATCCTGATCACCTTCATAGCATGGGAGATACCAGAGGATGCCATTTTTCCTGAAACCCTACCGATTGAACCATTGGCTGCGAAGTTAAGTACATTATGGTACATGACAGATATGAACAGGCAGTCGAATACCCTCTTTCATAGATAGTACATCCAGTTGAAGACTGTGATACAAGACACACCTCTCATTACTCTGAACACACTCCACAGATTCAGACCCTTAATGAGGTTCAACGCAAATCGCCACTTCATATACCTAGCTCCACACGTTGATGAGCACCAGGAACAACTGAAGTCCTATTATAAACTGACAGAAGAAGACCTTGAACAGATCACCAAGGAATGGTTGGTGGACCTCCTCGTTGTAGCATATCCAATAGATATTTCAGATATCAGCAACCTAGAAGCTGCGCAGGACCTACCTGGGCCTAATAAGACAAAGAAGACAAAGGAGACGAATAAAACTGAAGAGGCTTAAGATTTGGATAGTCACTCTGTAAGGACATCTTCCGTCACACTAGATGAAGAAGGTAATGATGAAGGCCTGGAAGAAGTTGAACAACAACTAGAAGATGAAGTCAAAGTTCTAAAGAAAATAAAATGGTCACCTTCGAAGTCTTCCGTTAAGAAGAAAGCCAAAGAGACCGTGACTAAGATGAATACCATGCTCAATCTAGATGACTTCAGCTTTCTCCTCATGAATTTTAATGAAGCTATATAAGATATCATAGAAAAACATGAGTCCAAGAAAGAAACGATGTACAACATAATTGAAACCGAGCTTCGAGGAGTGCAACAATCACTTCAATCTAGCCGCGCAACACCTACGATGCCTCTGCTAGAAGGAACAATAGAAGAGGGAGATGAATCAGTTCAACTCCGTAAGATCACCAACATAGTTGAAGTTCATCTTTGGAACGCAAAAGAAGAAATAGTGCAGGTTACATAGGCCCTACAGAAAGCACAGGAGGAAATCATAGAGCAATGCTGCAAGAGAAGGATGCCATCCTAGAGAAATTTGAAGAAGACAGAGTGAAAATCCAGAAAGAAAAGGAGCAGTTGCTCACGAAGTAGATCGGGATTGAAGAAGCATTCAACATAGCATTTCACTCTGTGACTAGCTTAGAACAAAAGGAAGAAGAACCCATAGAACACCAAGTAATGAAGCTTGCTGAATTCATTCAGCAACTGCAACAAAGAGTAGTATAACTAGAGCTCCAAGCTATACTGAGTACTCAACAAGAAGAACGTGACCAACGAGAAGTGAATGCCTAAAGTACATTAGAAAGGATTAAGGCACTCATTGAAGAATGTAAGCAATTAAGTAGTAGAAGTGCACAGATACATGAGAACCTATCCAAGAACCCTGAATTGCATAAATTGGATTCACAACTCCAAGAGGTGAAGTACCAAGCCAAGATGATACAAGTATAGCTGAAGGCCCTACCAACCATAGATAAAATGAAGAGGTCTCACGAACAACACATTGTGTAACAACAGATTCATATGATCCAGAGCAAGGTCATGGAAGTGACGCAACAACTTCAACCTTTGCAGGATAGGGCATGTCAACTATTCTTAGAGATTGAGAACCAGGGGATAGACCTGGAACAGGTTGTGAACACAACAGAGAAATGCTTAGAAGGACCAGTTAGTATCACACTCATTTAGGATTTTTCTGAGCAAGAAGCAATAGCAAAGCAATAGGTCAAAGTAGCTCGAGTGAAGCTCGAGGCCTTCGAGGAAGAGTTACCTAGAGAAGAGTGACTCGGGACAAGTCACATGTGAGTGTTGGGGGCTTATTGGCCCTCAACCAAGTTTTGAGGAATACTTGGTCATAGTTGACCATTTGGTACGTCGAATGCTTTTCGAAGACATAGTGCATAGTGAAGTGGAGATCACGGGATCTCGCCACCTTTTGTGGAACCTTTTTGGTTTTTTTTGGGAATATTGTAATGGGAAAGGGATGTTGGCCCTTGTTTAGGCCTTTTTCTATGTATAAATAGAGGTCTAGGTCATGTAAGAAAATATTCCCTATCTAGTCAATGGCTTAGTGCATAAGTTGGATCTATGTGATCAAAAGTTTGTTTGACTGTAAGAGCTCTATGCATGTTGTATTAAGTGCTGAGTGAACAGAGTGTGAGAAGGATTAGTGCTTGGATATACTCAGGGAAAGAGGATCTAGCGAGCTACAAAGATCTCTTGTCCTATGTGGGGTAGGATATTGAAGGCTTAGTGCTATTAGCAGGATCTATGTGATCAAGTATTGTAAGGCTCTGTGTATTTTGTGTAAGACTTACAGAGATGAGTGCAAGTCTCTGCGAGAGATTGTAGAAGGCTTTGTGATGAGTGAAAGAAAGAGGGATCTAGTGAGCTGTACAGATCCTTTGTCCTGTGCGAAGTAAGGGTCATTGAAGCTCCGTGCTGTAACTGCTTGACCAAGATAATATAAATAAGACTTTGTGGACGTAGCCCTAGGGTGGGGGTGAACCACGATAACTCTGTATTGTGTTGATGTGCTTGTCTCTCTCTTACTAAGTGCTTTGATATGTTTAGATAGATCTACTGATGATTTGTGCTTATGATATATGAATGCATGATAGATATGATACATAATATGCTAAGTGCTTAATCTATTGATTATAACCTATTTATCATTGCTAAGTGCTAGATCTAAGTAATTACTGCGGTGCTCTGTGATTTCTGTGAAGTGTAATAATGAATTTATGTTAGGAAATAACTGATGCTAATTGCATTGTAAGCAAGATAATAATAGATATGTGTCCCAGCTAAGGTTGCAAACACCTGAGTCCTGCAACCACCCCTGCCTCTACCTTGGGTGAGACTTCATCTGCTTCGTAGGTGTTGCTGAAAGGGCTGGTAGTTAGGGCTTCATTGGTGCACTCTTGAGTGTTGAACCCTGGGTCTGTCCCTGTGCCAATAGGTGTTCCTAGAGTATCCAAATTGAGTGAGACCAGTTTCATTGGATAGTGAATAGTCTGTAGTATTTTTGGTACGCGTTTCAGAATTTTATATCTATTATTTTGTGCAGGGAACGCTATACTAGTGAGGTCTCCTGGAAAGGCCAAAAATAAACAAGTTGTGGGGAAGTTACCATAAACTCCACTTAGCACATCCAATTTTGATTAGACCTGTGCAATTGTAGAGAAGAAATATTAGAGAACTACATAAAAGAAAGTTTCATACCCAAAAGGGTCGAAACTTGGGAGATACAATAGAAGAAAGATTGTCTAGCAGAACCACCTCAAAATCAAGGTTCAAAAGTGATACTTGGCCAACATGCTACCCAAAAAGGGAACTTCTACACCAAATAAACCTCCAGAAAATCCTACTTGGACTCTTGATGAAGGTGAAGAAATGCATAGGGACATAAATGATTTACAAAAGAAGATAGTAACAAAAGATGAACTACAAGAGATGGAAGCTAAGATGGAGGCAAA
>ML782740.1:358001-376901 GCA_009831015.1 Picea engelmannii | reverse complement strand
ATGGCACTCTATGGATACCACCCTCCTTCCATCACTTCTTCTCTAAAATAAAAATCTAAGGTTCAAGCAGTGGAAGATCACATCGAGCATCAACAACAAGTTCTCCAAATCTTAAAGGACAACCTGACCATGGCACAAAATCGAATGAAACAACAAGCAGATCAACATCATAGTGAAAGAAGTTTTGAAGTAGGGGATTGGGTGTTTTTAAGACTACAACCTTACAAACAGATGTCCCTCAAGAAAGCTAAGAAGGATAATAAATTATCACCAAAGTACTATGGCCCTTATAAGGTGTTGCAAAAGATTGGTACTATGGCATACAGATTGGAGTTGCTTGCATCTTCACGAGTACACCCAGTTTTCCATGTTTCATGCTTAAAGAAGGCTATAGGTGATAGGATCCTAGTTCAAACTATATTTCCAAAACTTGATGAGGAAGGAAAAATCATATTGGAGCCTGAAGCCATCACAGACACACGAAATTTGCCAGCTGAGGAGTAGACCCATTTCAGAGTATCTCATTAAATGGAGGAAACTATCGACTGAAGATTCCACTTGGTAAGATGAGTCTTTTATATAGAAGCATCCAGATTTACTCAGACGTTGCAGACAACACTTGTCTCAAGGGGAGGGGCATGTTAAGCCCTAATATTGGCTCATTACCCCTTAATTGGGGCATATTACATTAGTAATGTTATTTTATTTATGTCGGATTTATTCCATTAGTTGTAATTATACCTCCTAGTCTCCTATATATACCAAGGAGACATTTTCATTTGGAATCATCTTGTACTTGAACATTTATGTGGGGTAAAAGGAGGTTGCCCCCTCGAAGAGGCTTATTATCTGAAATTATCTCTTTTTCAAGGCATTGAGTACTTATTCCTAGGTTTTTATATGCTATATTGATATTTGGTTCTTAACATAGTTATTCTCATCCAAATTTCTTGTCCAACAGGCCCCCAAGACTCACCTATGGCTCGTCCTGAGCCACTTACGCCCTTTTCAACTTATTCCTGAATTTTTCAAAAATATCTTTTGTTGTGTTGGTATTCTCCTTGACCTTTGTTTCATTTAACAAAATTGTTTCTACTAATTCTGCAATGATAGGAGTATGTCGTTTCTCTTCATATTGTTCCACTCCTTATTTGATCATGCACTACATTTCTGTTATTTCCTCTGCAACTTTAAATGATTCTTCCTACAATATCTCTATTTGTTGCATGTGAGCTTGTTGCTCATCCTTTAGTTGGTTCATTTCAAAGTATAGGTTCTTATTATCTTGCATTTCCATCATCTTCTCGGTTGGTGGAAAAATTCTCATGGTTTCCTTAATCTTCTAAGCCATCCCCTGTGCAGTTTGAATCTTCTATTCAATTCTCTATAATTTGGCCTCCTCCGATAGTTGATTCCAAACTTTTGTGTTGTCTTCATCCAACTTATCACATTCATCTTCCAAAGTCCCGATACTTTCCACTGTGGTGCTTACTATCTTCTCCCTTTGGTCTCTTTATTTTGGGGGTGTGCTTAGTGTCATTCATGTTTCTAACTCAAAAAATTTCAACAATTTTTTTTCAGAAGCCTTGGATGGCTTTGCTAATATTTGCTACTAGATCTTCCAATGGAGTATCCACCTCCATCAGCACCTATGGAATCTCTTTGAAAACCTTTTAAAATGATTTCTTCACTTGTTCTTCCTTCTACGTAGTTGCATCCATTTCATGTTCAACTTTGTTGTAGTCAATCCACATGCTTGCAATCTCTATAGTGTCCTTATCCAATTAATCAAATATTTTTTCTACATGAATGTTCAATTATCGGGTTTTTCTAGCCTACAACCCCTGCAACATTTCTTCTGGTATCTGTGATAGGACAAAGTCAAAGTGACTTAGTGCGTGCTCTTTCTCTTGCATTTCCATTGATGGGAATGCAGCCACCCCTAGTTCCAACTTAATTGTTTTGTGCTCCCCCATTACCTCTAATGCATGAGAGATTATCAGTCTTACTTCTACTGGCCTTTTTGTGATGATCGTTGGTCCTTCATTTGTTTTTTGCACAGTTTTTATCATGATTGCTTCCATAAATTGGTGCAGTGAAGTATTTTCTTCCTGTATATTTATGTTTAGTCCTTCTTATTTCTCTACCGCTCATTGAAACAGTCTTTGGTGATATGTTTAACTTTCTCCCCAAAAATTTCAAATTCATCTTCCATCAATGCCAATGGAATCATTTCTTTGTCCTCTTTCCGCTTCTTTCGATGCGACACTAATTTTCCCTTCTTTTTCTCCACATATTTCCTCTTCTTGCTTCCATCATTCCCTTAGCCTTGTACTTCCTCAATATCAGGATCTGGTGTTTTTGTTTCTTGTTCGTTCAATGGGACCTTCCATTCTGTGTCCCATTCCTGCATAATTAGTTCTATTTCCTCCTTTGTTATTTGTGTAAATTTGTTGAACATGCACATAATAGATATATCTATAAAATACCACACACATTTGTAGAGAGAAATTGAGAAAGAAGAAGAAATAAATAAATAATGGAAGAATTCTCATTAACCATAATGAATAATGAATAATTTACACATGATATACTCTGTATAACTCAACCAATGCACATAGGAGGTGAATCCAATGTACCATAGTGGTGGTCTAGAGTGATATAGACACACACCAACAATTACGGGAGTGAAATTCCACCTAGTCTAGTCTCTTGGGAAGTTACAAGAGTGAACTGCCACCTAGCTGAGTTAACTAGTCTATCAGTCTTCAGTTAACTAACTAAAACAGAGTGAAGTGAGGAGGAGATCAGGTAATCATGGGTAATTCACTAGTCTGTTGATGATCCCAAGGGAAATGTGCATTAGCTGGTGATTATCCCAATGTTGCATGTTGACAAAACCAATGCAACAACTAGACTCCACTCAACTAGTCAAACTGAAGTGAAAAATGAAGAGAATATCCTCCTAGAGGAAAATTTTCCCTAAAATTTAGGAGACTAGATAAAGACTAATAAACATAGGAAAAAACTTATGAAAAGTAAATCTTATGTGTGTGTGAAGTAACTCCAACACCCCACCTGATCATCACTATGGTGAAAATAAAGAATGGGTCCCAGAAACGAGGCCATGTTAGGTACCCAAATTCAAAAGATACACTGAAATAAAGTGAGGAAGGAAGGAAAACCTCATGGGAGCCCCCCCCCCGCCTCAAGGTAAAATGTATGTAAAAATAATAACTGACAGTTGCTAGGCAACTGTGTCCTTCACTCCAAGATGACTTCAGAGAGAATGGAACTTTTTCTCAGTGAAGGTCTTGGTGAAGATGCCTGTCGTCTATTCTGCTGAAGGACAAAACTGTAGGTCGATGATCCCCTTGTGTACTAAGTTCTAGATGTAGTGCATCTGGATATTGATGTGCTTCATTCGCTGCCTATGAAGTGGATCTCTATAGAACCTCAGATTGCTCTGGTTGTCACAACAGATGACGATTGACCAATGGAACTAAATGCCCAACTCAGTGAGAAAATGATGTAGCCACATAGTCTGAATGGTTATGTTAACTACCCATATGTACTCTGCCTCAGCTGAACATAGAGAAATGGAAGCATGCTTCTTTCTCGACCAAAATATAGGCTTGGTGTTGGTCCTAAAGTCTACACCTGACTACTAAAGGGAAAATCTAGGCCACCTCAGGTTAAAAATGATTGGTTTTTTGATGAGTTGGCTTTCTTGGTTAGCTTAAGGATAGGATTTCAAATATGGTAATTTTTTTGGACAGGCCACATAGTATAAAAGTAGGTTCTCCTTTTCTAATGGTATGGATATTAATGGACATTTGGGAATATAAAAAGAAAAATACAGGAAACAACAACAAGAAATGAAATGAATCACTTGTTATTTGAGAATAAAGACTTAAAATAATATCTTAAGACTTACAAAAAAATGTAGATGCAAATCATCCAACAGGTGGTCAATTAGTTAATCTATTCACTAAAAAATAGTTGTATAATAGGTTGCATAATCGGTGAACAAATAAACTAAAATAGTGGCTGAAAGAATAAGGAAATGTACTTTGCACACAACACAAAATTTGCATTCAAGATCAGATTAAACACACACAAATTTGAGTAACAAAAACAACTGTCATCAACACATATTCATTAGGTAGAGAACTTTACAATCATCTGAGAAGGTCTAACCCTTGCGTTGCTTCTATTCTTCTCTAAAAAATGAACCCTCAAAACATACAAAAAGTACATATTTATTAGAAGTGCAGATGCCCTCGACCAATGTGGAACTGGGCTTCACTCTGAGATCAAGGTTGTAAACAACTTATTAACTTAAATACGACAATGTTGGAGTGCAGTGATGCATACTTCAAATTTAAATCAATTAAAAGGGACATGATTCATATCAAACATAAATGACCACTTATTATGCATAAACTCAAAAATATCTCAACTTAAATAACTGAAAACTATTGTTGATGGTAAACTAGACTAATGCATAAGATGAATCGTACTAAGCCTTTGACATAAATTGATTTGGGGTGATAGAACTGAGTTCTGCATCGATCACTAGCATCCCTGCGTGTTGTTGGAAGTCACTAGGAAATAATTGTATGTGTGGGTAACATTCTTCCTCAACTTATCTCCTGGGGGAAGAAGCAAGTCTTCTGGCATTTTTCTCGAGTCTCTGATATTCCTTCTGCAATATGGGCGTAGTTTCTCCAATTCCTAGTTGTGGTGTTGTGGTGTTGTAGGGTCCAGATCTGAAGCTTCAGTTCTGTACCTGTTGACTATCACCGAGCTATTGTTAGATGAGAGATATGATGTCTCCAATTGGCTTGGAATTCATGTCTTTGTGTCGTTTAAAAAAAACTTCAAAATATGCAAATAAAAGAGGATAGGCCACTTCAAAATTTCGGCACTCAAGATCTTCGATGTTCGAGATTTTCTATATGTAAAGCATGGAAATCCTCTGAAGTAGTACGGTCCTGAAGTGACGTGTCTTAGAGGGAGAGTGACATGTGTCATCCAAAAATGAGCGGATGACACAACCAAATGACCTGAAATGTGTGCCATATGTCCTGACTGATGGATGCCACGTATCAACATAGATGAGTGCTATGTGTCATGATAGGAGACTACCATTTTCTTCAACACTTCGGGCTTTAGGATTATGTGCTTTCTCTAGACAAAAACCTCCCGGATGAACGACTTGTGAAGTGAAGTGGAAGTGAGGGACCACTTCGACACTTTGACACTTTGACTCTTCAGAGATATGTTCTTATCGTTAAACCTCACGCGATGTTGAAAACCACAAATGCATGAAAAACTTTGATCTGAGTGGCCTATTGGATCTCCATCATTGCAATTTTAACCTATCTATTCCCACCATCTGAGCCTGAAATTGGCTTGTTTTGAATACTGCATTTTTTATTCATGGTTGTTCCCTGCACATACAACATAATTGATTGACCTGCTGTAAGCTCAATTAATGGAAGACAATATGACAAGTAATTTGAATCAAATCACGATATGTGTTTATCCTTCAAGAAAAACAGAAACTCCGCACAAAGAATCAGTCAAGCAATACAAAAAGGAAAACCAAGTCATTGAACAAATGGGAAACTAACTTGACTAACCTTGAGAGGAAATATTTCTAGGAAGGTATAGAAAAGGGAAAGAGAGAGGGGCAGGGGTGCAGACTTAGGTCTTAACATTGGCTCATACCGGGGATATCACTTCCCTGCAAGGTACTAAGAACAATATATCAGGTGCCTTAGAATAAAATAGCTTCTCTTACCTGCCTTCTCTTACCTCTGATTCTTCCTGTAAGTCGTGTATCTCTGCCACTGCCTCTCGGCCAATGCATCTTATTGAATCCAAAACTGTAGGTACACCCCAATGCCTTTGTTGGGCCATGGAGTCTTTATTCACACACAACTATATAATCAAATGCACAAAATAAAAGGAAATCATCTATGGTACAAGAGGGAAACTTCCTTCATCCTTAAACAAAACAGTGTTTCAAGAAGCACCCATTTACTGGGCCTCCGAAGATCTCTACATCATATATATTATGCAAGATAAATGTGTTATTGTCCAGAACCTCAACCACCCTAAAAGGGCCAAACTAGAGGTTATCAAACTTACCGTGCTTGGAATTTTCATCCCTTTTGGCATGCCACCTCAAGAACAGGTCACCTTCTTGAAATATCTCTCTCTTGGTTTTCTTGTCAAAGGCTGATTTGATCTTTCTCTGGTATGCTTTCATCTTCTGATCCAACGCTTCTCTCTTTTGTTGAACCTCTATAATCTAGAAGATTCTCCTTTGGATGTCATTTGGCTCCTCGATATCTTCCTGTAATAATTTTAGGACTTGTATACCAAGTTGGGTGGGAAAGACAACATCTACACCATAGACAAGATGAAATGGTGAGGTTCCCAAAGACTTCTTGGTGCTAATTATGTCATCTCACATAACATATTTGAGTTTAGAGTCCCAGGATTTCTTGTTTATGGTCAACAAATTCTTGATAATCCTGATGAGATTTTTGTTTGATGACTCTGCTAGACCATTCCCCTGAGGTTAATAAGGCATGAAATGTTTCAAGTAAATGTTATGACTTCCACATAAGTCAATTATGGATTTTTATTTGAATGCTTGGGCATTGCCTAGTATAATCTTGCTGGGGCAGCCGAATCTGGCAAAAATATTGGTTTCTAGGAAATTCATGATCACCTTGTCGACGACATTCCTGGTGGGCACAACCTCGATCCACTTGATGAAATAGTCAGTGGAAGTGAGAATTGACTTATGCTTCCCACTAGAGGGTGGATTTATTTAACCTATGAAGTCTAATCCCCATTGCGGAAATCGACCACTGACAGTGGTAGGTTTTAGGGGTAGTGATAACAACTTATGTTTTCCTACAAATTTTTGACATTCATTGCAGGCCCTAATAGTAGTAAACACATAAAAGAAAGGGTGGGCCAGTAGTACCCTTCCCTTAGGATCTTGAGAGCTGCGGCCTTCCAATGCTAGTGTCCTCCACATACTCCTTTATGCATTTCTATTTTGACTTTATTGGATTCATTTTCATCAAGGAATTTTAACATGATGCCAGTAGGATCCCTCCAATGAAAGTTCTGGTTTGAAATGCAGAATTTGATAGCCTTCAATTTTAGAGACATGGCCTTTGTCTTCTTCACATTTGGTGGAAATTCAAGATGCTGTAGAAAATAAATGATGTTTCTATACCAAGGTGAAGAGGAGTAATTTTCAAATACCTGGATGATGTCTTGTCCAGGATGTATGATGGGTGCATCTGATTGGGTGACTATTTGAAGTAATTATATAACCTTACATTTTGATTCCGATAACAAATTGGCAAGTCCTTGTCCCTTTATCATCTTTGTGGGTTTTATGTGCAAGCCATACTCCAATAGTTTGACAATCCACTTCCCTTTTTACCCCTCACTATCTGGCTAGACCAAAATCTCTTTAACACTTTTTCTAGAAATGAAGGATGTTATGCTAGACTATAATACATATACCATAAAGGCCTTGAGTTCTTTGACCAGCGCATAAGCCTACTTTTCTAATATATCATACTTCAGCTCAACATCTCAGAGAGATTTTCTAAAAAAGGGTCTGGGTTGTTCATGCCCTTCTCTATTTTTTTGCAATAGTACAACAACAATGGTCTCCTCGAAAGCGAAAGAGAAGATGAATAAATATTTGACATAGTCAGGGCTGGCTAATATAGGGGATTCAATTGAAGCCTGCTTGATCCTTCAGAATGTTGACTTTTCCTCTAGTGACCATTTTATCACAACATCTTTCTTCAACATGTTAGTGATAGGCTTCAGGATTTCGGTGAAATTTAGCACAAAACACCTTAGGAAGTTTATCTTGCCAATGAAAGACTGGATAGCCTTTTAATTTCTCGAGATTTCAATCTCTTGAATGGCATAAAATTTCTTCAGATCAATTTTTATACCTCCTACTAATATGATGTGGCCCAGGAGCTTCCCTTCTGGCATGAAAAAGTGGGACTTCCTACAATTCAAGGATATTCTGCATCTCCTGCATTTCCAAAAAACCTTCTCCAAATGCTGCAAATGTTCATCATTAGACTTGGAGAAAATAGTGATGTCATCCAAATATATAACCATAAATTTGTCCATTTTCCCCATGAAAGCTATATTGATGGCTCTCTGAAAGGTGGCCCCTGTGTTCATCAACCCAAAAGGCATCTTGTCGTACATCAATGTTCCCCATGGGGTGGTGAATGTTTTTTTTTATTTCTCCTCTTCACAAACTGTTATCTGGTTATAACCCGAGTATCCATCTAACAAGGAAATTATGTGGGTACTTACCACCTTCTGTAAAATATGATCCATCTTGGGGAGCGGGTAATTGTCCTTTAGAGAACACTTGTTGAGGTTTCAAAAATCAACACACAAGTGTATCTCCCCATTTTTCTTCCTAATGGGTACCAAGTTGGCCACCCAGTTTGAGTACTTCAATGGTACAATAATCCTTGCATCCAACATCCGTTTCAGTTCTTTCTTGATTATGGACATCATCATGGGATTAAATTGTTGAATATTCTGTCTGAATGGCTTCGAGCCAGCCTTCAGAGGGATATTTTGCTGGATGATGTCAGTGTCAAATGTCTTTAAATCCTCATACGACTGTGAAAAAGTATCAACAAAATTTTTGATGATACTGACATACCTATCCCTTTGTTCCGTAGCTAATGCTTTAGACAACTTGATGATCTTGGGATTCTCAGTGGTCTCAATATCGCAATCTTTTATCTCTTCTTCTTGATTCTTCATGGGAGCTTCTCTGGGGACATCATTACTATAAAAAAACCTTTCCAGTGGCACTAGTCCTCTTGGAATGTGATTGGTTTTCAACTGCAAAACACCGTGGATGGCTACTGGATTTAGCAGATGAGATGTTTGCTAATTTTCTAATTCAGTATTTTTACCTTCTTGTCTTTATTGGTTGATAGATATATTGAAGAATTCATCAATGGTGCATAGAAATATCTGCAGCTCTATATCATCACTAAAGACTTGGCAGTATTTTATGTTGTCTAGTATGGTTCTTCTATGCATGATTTCCACCTGATATTTAATATTTGGACCAATGGGAGGTCTAAAAGTGTTGGCAGCTAAGGCCAAAGAATCTGCCTTCTGATTCTCCTCTCTAGGGATGAAGGATATGTTAAATGCTAAAAATAAATTGTCGATCAGGTCCCATACCTCATTTTTGTATTGCTTGAGCCTCTGTTTCTTAGCTTGATAGATGTTCTTAACTTGATTGATGATTAGCTCAAAATCACCAAAAATAGCTAAACAATAAATGGCCATGTCTTTGGCAACCCTCAATCCTAGC
Organism: Picea engelmannii; assembly: GCA_009831015.1. Taxonomy (NCBI): domain Eukaryota; kingdom Viridiplantae; phylum Streptophyta; class Pinopsida; order Pinales; family Pinaceae; genus Picea; species Picea engelmannii. The sequence goes on along the minus strand of ML782740.1, from coordinate 367,483 downwards.
ACCAGAGCTTCATATTAAGATATATTATTAGTAGTTTCAAACTCCATCTTATAAGAGAGTGTTATTACCTCTTGTGAAGGGGAAATGAGGAGTATACCTGCCTCAGATCCTTCATTTGATGAATATCTATCGAAATACATATTCCATACTTTTTTTGGTGATCTGTCAATGGTTGATCTTTGCATTGGATAACTGATATTTTAGGTTCATCATCATCTAAATGAAAAACAGATGAGTCGATCTCACCCTCAACAACATAAATTGGGTGATTTCTTGGGTTTTGATGATCACTGATGATATAGACTAATATTACTTTTTTGTATAGCCTCCTATGTTCCCCTTCGAACATAGGGATGGTGGCTTAAGTGAGGTCCATTTGTAATGATACTCCAACCTTCTTATCCCAAGTTCTGGATAAGAGCATACCAAACTTCGAGGGAATTTCGGTCACAACAATGTCCATCACTACACTCTTCATTTATAATTGTGCCAAAGAAACTACCATATCCTTTATCAGTCCTAGACATTTTAGTTTCTTAGAATCAAAGGAGTACAGGTCTTGGTAGGGTTTGGTGACCTCCAGACCTAGTTCTTACATAACAAATTTGGGCATAACATTGTGCGAGGATTTAGAGTCCATAAGACAGTTATGCATGATCTTATCATAGACATTTAAAGATATATATAAGGGGGGAGACACATTAGAGACATCCTCAATGTGTGGACCCATAGTAATGGTTGGGTTCTCATCTTGTAGACTAATTACATCAAAAGATACAATAGAACTAGTTGGTTGCAAAACTTTCATGATGGATTTTTTGAATGGTTCATTCTTCATCAATTTATCAAAGGCACATGGATCTTGATCTTGTTTAACTCATGCTCTAGGATGAAAGAGGATAGTGGCCTATTGGCTTCCTTTATTTTAGGGATTCTAGGTTTAGATAAGGGGAAGTTGTTGAGATTTAGATGGCATACCTTTAGTTGGATTTGGCTTGGGAGGAACTTCATCCTGTTTGTTTTGATCAGAGGTAGTGGTTTTGGGAGCCCTCACTCAAGTCCTCAAATAATATTTTCTCTGGGGCTGGCCTTGAATAACTCCTTCTTCCCCTATCTGATTATCAAATTGTTTTAACAGTTGTGCTACCTCATATTCTTGTTGTGTTAAGTGACTGACATAATAATCTGTTTCATTGAAAAGTACAAAAATAGTATCATATACAACATCATTGTCTACATCTATCCCCTCAATCTGATTGTCTTGGAAAGGAGGCACTACCCTTTGATCATCAACATTCCTTTTTTCTATGAGGGGAATCATTAGGCCTTCTAAACTAGTTTGGATTCTTATTTACAACCCCTTGAAAATCTCTATTTGGTTGTTTTGATTCTCATTTTAGCTTAGCTATTTTATATGTCAGATCCTTCAAAGTTTTGGTTATTTCATCAAGTTTGGGATCAGATGTTGCTGTGTTAGAGGAGGCAGGGAAATATTCTCTTTGTTTCTTCTTGTCTTTATCAGATATAGTCTTTAACCTATATGACGCCAAGTTATTGGATTCAACCTCAATGGCTACTTCCTGCATGGACAACAAGGTGGTGGATTTTCTCTCCCTCAGCAGAAGGGAGAAATATACATCAAATGCATTGGCATAAGTGATATTGGCAGAGGCTTTAGTTGGTTTGATCTCATCTGGGATTCTACCACACGTCTTATTGAATCTCTTGGTGAAGTCTGAAATCGATTCACCATTCTTTCTCTTTAGATCCCCAAACTCAGTAATGTAGTAGAGATAATATCTCCTATCTCCCCATTTCTTTATGAAATATTCATCTAACACATCAATATCTATGATGGAGGATGGAGGAAGACCTTGAAACCATTTCCTTACTTCCCCATCCAGACTCTAGACAAACAACCTCATCCACACATATAAATAGTCAAAGTTAAAGTTGTTTGCAAATATGTAGAAGGCTGCAAGATGTTCCTCAACTGTGACATCACCTTCCCCATCATATCTTGGTAAATATTTCGTGTAATCTATGGTTGGGAGTGCATGTAATCCTACAGGCATAACTAGGGGTGCATATCTGGAAACAATTATGGCATTCATCCTTTCAGCAGCCATTGCTTGGGCAATAGAAATCTAAAGATTTATGCTAGCTACAGGGGTGGATGCTGGACTGGATGATGAACTAGATTCAGGGGTTGAAGATGTCTGAGGCCCCTTGAAATTGTTATTCTCAAGGATATCAAATTCAATATGCTTGTGACGATGAAGAGGTGTAGACTCTTTGGGCGCAACTTTACCCTTGAGGTGGGAGGTATATCTCTGAGCTACGATGGATTTTCTTATTTTCCTTTCTAGATCAGAGACTACTATGACCTTCTTAGGGTTAGGATGAGCCTTGGTGGATTTGATGTTTTTAGGTTTGGATATTTTGAGTCCTTTTTTGGGTGCCAGTAAATTCTATTCAGTGGAGTCGTCAGGTGAAAGAAGGAATTTTGTCTGTGTCTGATCTTTGTTCACCATCAAAGGTTAGATCTATTCAATTTTGTTCTCCTTGGGAAAATTATTTCATTACTCTAATCCCCAGCAAGGGTGCCAGAAGATGTTGGTACTAAAGTATGCACCTGACTGCTAAAGGGAAAAGATAGGCCACCTTAGGTTTAGAATGATTGATTTTTTTATGAGTTCATTTTCTTGGTCAGTTTAAGGATAGGTTTTTAAAGATGGTAATCTGGTTGGACAGACCACATAGTATAAAAGTAGGTTCTCCTTTGCTAATGGTATGGATATTAATAGAAAGTTGGGAATATAAAAGGACAAACACATGAAACAAAAACAAGCAATGAAATGAATCACTTTCTATGTGAGAATAAAGACTTAAAATGATATATTAAGACCTAGACAAAAATATAGATGAAAATCATCCAACAGGTGGTCAATTAGTTAATCTATTCACTAAACAATAGCTATATAATTGGTTGCATAATTGGTGAACAAATAAACAAAAAACATGGTTGAAAGAATAAGGAAATGTACTTTGCACACAACACATAATTTGCATTCAAGATCAGATTAAACACACACAGATTTAAGTAAGAAAAACAATTGTCATCAACATATATTCACTGGATAGATAACTTTACAGTCATCTGAGCAGGTCCAACCCTTCTGTTTCTTCTATTCTTCTCAAAAAAATGAACCCTCTAAACATATAGAAAATACATATTTATCATAAATGCAGAGGCCCTCGACTAGTGTAGAACTGGGGCTTCACTCTGTGCTCATGGTTGTAAAAAACTTATTAACTTAACTACGACATTGTTGGAGTGCAGTGATGTAGAATTCAAACTTAACTCAATTAAAAGGGACATGATTCATATCAAACAAAAATGACCACTTATTATGCATAAACTCGAAAATGTCTCAACTTAAATAACCGAAAACTACATCTGATGGTAAAACACACCGATGCATAAGCTGAATCGCATTGAACCTTTGATAGAAATTGATTCGGGGTGAAAGAAATGAGTTCTGTATCGATCACTGGCATCCTTTCATGTTGTTGGAAGCCACTGGGATATAACTAGATGTGTGGGCATTGTTCTTCCTCAACTTATCTCTTTGGGGAAGAAGCAAATCTTCTGGCACTTTTCTGGAGTCTCTAATATTTGTTCTGCAGTATGGGCATAGTTTCTCCAATTCTTGGTTGTGGTGTTGCAGGATCCGTATCTAAAGCTTCAATTCTATACCTGTTGACTATCACCAAGTTGTTGTGTTGAGTGCTCAACACACCCTAAAAGTTCTATGACCACTTCCTTTTGGGTACCACCTTGTCTTCTACCTTGGGTTGTTTTCACCATGTTTTTGAGCCTGATAACCTTCTTATCTGATGTGTTTCATATCCGAGTTCTCTTGATCATATTAAGAACCATCTTGGGAAACACCATGACTAATCAAGGAACCAACAACTCAGTTTTCTCCCAGCTTACTTGAGAAGTTAGACATCGGTGAAATATTAAGGCAGTGAAAATTGTATGGGAAGTCAAAGTAGCCGAGTGCCAAAATTCTTTGGCATCGGTTGATAAGAGTATCTCTTTTACGAATGTAGCCTTTGAAAATATTTCGCCAAAGGCTGATTCTTTCAGCTTCGGTAGAAAAGTGCGATTGTAAGCACCGCACATAGATAAAGCAACACTGCCCACCACCGAACTCCTGAAAACAAGTTTCGGTATCGGTGAGAGGGAACTAATTAATCGCTTCAATGACTCTTGGTATCGACAGCTGTCACCTCTAGTATTTTCTCAAAAACTCTTGGTACAAGTGAAATTCCAAGTAGGACTTTTATCCACTAGCCAAATATCTTTCCATGATTAATTTTTTTCAACCAAAATCGATAATCCTACGGAAGTAGTAATTAATATCAAAGTTTTACAAAGAAAAACATTAACAAACTCTCGATGTAATAACAATGGTTCCAAAGATATAATATTTTACACAAAATATTTAAAGAAGAATACACGTTTGAATCACAACATGATACTTTTAAACTTTGTTTATATACAATCAAAAAAACCCTGCTAGGCTTGGTTTACATACGTATAAACAACCCCGACGACTCGGATAATGTGCCCAGTCGCTGTGAGATTACAAAATTTTACAAAGAGGAAAGACAAAATAGGTGTTAATCCACACTTCTAGGAACATAGGGCGAGAACCCACTAACTACGTATCTCCTATGATTTTGTCCTCTCTCAGGTTGTCTTTCATGCTTGGTGGTGTCTTATGGTCCATTGTCACCACCATCTGTTGCGCCTCATGTAACTCCATGATTATGTCTTGTGCTTCCCTAAGTTGTCTCTGCAGCCAAATGATGCTCCCCATGTGACCTTGCAGTGGCAGTATCCTTTGGGTTTTTTGCCACCAACTGATGTCACAGTTCCCTATTCTCTTGGTCAATCTCGGCTATTGCAATTTGAGCCTGCTCTAGTTGCTGAGTGGAATTTTCAACGGAAGCTCCCAGCTCTTTGGCCCTCCCCTTTCTTCTTCTGCCTCCTTTTACAACGGTCCCGATCAACTCCGAACGATCGATAGGCATTACAGACACCTTGTGGGTTGGGTGCGCACTCAGTTCGACCTTGGAGTGGTCCCCCTCTCCTTCCGAGATTTTCTTCTTAGGCCTTCCTCTTCTCCATGGTTTCGGTCCCGGAGAAGGTGCAGTCTCCAACTTGTTTCTCTCGGACGTATTTGCAACCACCCCAAGGCCGTGTTTCGATCCTGACACTACCTCTGGGTAGATATCTATACCTCTCAAAGCCCACAGGAAGGAGTCCCAGGTGCACTGGGGCTGAGACCTCACACTCTGGCTACTTCATGGACCTCGTCCCATGTTTGAAGGAGATCCCATAATCGCAAAGCGTAAGAGACTCAAGGCATCCATAGATGGCAAAGGATTACTCAATTGGACGTTGCCAAGATGAACTTACCAAACCAGATCCCCAAGGAATATAAGCTTGGCATATAAGAAGAATTTCTCATAAAACTCCTGGATTTATAAGGAAATCAAAGAGCAACACTAGGCCCGTCAGCATAATGACCGTGCCTTGCTACATGAACATGAAATAACCATCGATTGGGGTTGTAAAAAAGCATGCAGTACGATCCTTTCGATCCTTTTTGAACTTCTGAACCTCCGTTATTTATAAATGACGATTGGCACGCTTGATGATATGAGTTCCGAAGGCATTTAACAACCTTCTCTGTATGATATCCGACCTCTCGGGAGCACACACACGCATAATTTATCCTCGACGCCCTTTTTTCCCAAAGGTCAAGTAATTACTGTGATATTTATACATTCATGTCTATCGTACTTGATTAGCCACACTACAACACACTGAGGTGTTCATTTATACCGAAGAGAAGCGACAGATTCACAGGTGGCTCAAAGGAAGTGTTTGGGATCACGTAAGTATTAAAAATGACTGAGACTAGAAAGATGCAAAGGTATGTGTTGATTTGTTGTTTATTTATGTCAGATCATGGGTTGCTTGATTGCTAAATTACTTATGATTAATTGCAGGAAGAACCTTCCCGATCACTGACCAGAGTCTGTCCTGTGATCCCACCGAAGAAATGAAAGAATGATCAAAGCGATGAATTATGTCAAGCTCCCGATTTCAACATCCCGATATTAATCAACCTAAGCGAAATGATCAAGATGTGCACCAAACAAGATCCGTCATGAGATGAAGAATGCGCAAAGGTCACCGATGCAAAGACCGAGCAAGTACAATAGTTCATAGGACATCCAATCAAAGCTAGAGCCATACTTCATAAGTTGAACTTCAGCCTCACAAAATATCAGGCGCACACAATAGACATCAGGGGAATCTATGCGGCTCCAATGGAACAACATAGGTTTCCATGGTCCAACACTTGTGAAGAAATCTTTATCATATGGTCTGATTATGAAAGAATCCACCCTTTTCAAGAAACAACTCGAATGGACTGTTGAAGACTATTAGATAATGATGCCACGTGGCGATTCTTGATTAGCTCAAATTGTATTTTACCGTTAATTACTGTTAAGACTTTATATTATAAATAGGAACATCGACCGATGGTTTAAGGGTCTATGGTTGTTGTAATAACTCTTTTATTTTGGTTGTTCATAATTATTTTGAGACTTCTATGAATTAAGAAGTCCTTCTGGACCCGAGATGAGCTATTTTCATTAGATGTATGTGACTAGAGTTGGAGAAGAACTACTTCCTTTCCTGTTCCATTAATGTTGCAGTAAATGAGTAAGAGAAATTAATTCTGTTGTCAAGTTATCTGGTACAATGTTTTGATGTTCCTTGCTTTAAATGATGAAAGTAAATCATTGTTCTTCTATGTGATGAATTTATTGGTAGATGAATTATTTTTCTTACCATGACATTGATTGTAGTTTTGTTTCTTTCTCTATGCTAATTAGTTTACCTCGGCTATGTGATGAATGTCTCAGTAGATGATTTATTTTTCTTACCCTGATCTTGATCATAGATGCGTCTTCTTTCTACTAAGTAGCTTTCTCAGACATCAGTTGGATGCTCTTTTGGTTAAAGTATTATTACTAAGACTCTTTGGCATAGGATTGATGTCTGCATGTTCGAGTAGCGAGTTATCCCAAGCTCGACCCCTTCCCAATAGTTAAAACTCTTTACCTATCTTCGTCAAGTTGGTTTATACTAACTTGCATCTCTTGTACCTACCCCACCTAAGAGAAAACACATAAAAAACTGTTTTAACCAAAGGTAGAGAATTCACCAGAAAACACAAAAGCTCATTGATAATTTGGCCAGATTGTAATATTTGGAGAACCATTCCACTCCAAATGCTGCAGACTCTAATTGGGCCTCAGTGGTGGGTTTGGTTCCTACTGTTGAATTAGGGGATTTAAGCCCCATCAACAAAATTGGCACTAGAAGAAGGGCCTGAGAATGAATGGTTGAATATGTAAGTTATATGATATTTTGAACAACCTATAGATTCATAACGACCCACATGCATGGCTAGTCATCCAATAGACATCCCACCTTTACCGAGTACTCCCAAAGTGGATAACTCACCCCACTCTGAGGAAGGATATATTCATCCTAAAATACCTTCCGCCCTCCCTCACGAGGAAGTGAATCAGTTCAGAAGGATTACAAGATCCTACGCCAGACAAATTGGTGCATTTTACTTCACCCCCATCCTCCCTCGAAGAAAAAAACAAAGTGGACTAGTAGTGAGCACTGCCGACAAAGTTCTCGTACACTCCGTCGAAGACTTAATAGACTTCACAATAACCAAAATCCAAGAACCTCTTGACCTCATACTCGAGATGCCAGCCGACGATATCTCCGAACCTAACGATCTTTCAGAAGAGGAAGAGCCTGACTCTGACTCTGAAAATATGGAAGAGAACAATGGTCAAGAGGAGGAGAGGGAAGTTCCAATTCAATACAACCAACCTTGGTTGGCCGGGGATGTCGTGGCTATCCCTGGACCAGTACACAATCTCCCTTGACACCCGAAAAAGTTTCTCCCCAAGTATGATCTTGAAACCTCATGATTTCCCAAAGATCATATCAAGAAGTTCATACTTGAGATCAGGCTTATGAACATTCAACATGAAGATGTGGTATGCAGACTTTTCCTACACATTTGAGAACTCGGCTTCCACTTGGTATTTTAACTTGCCAGTAAGATCCATAACTAGCTGGACTAAGTATCAAAAGTATTTCCTAGAAAAATTTGCCAAAGAAACTACCATGGGATCCCTTATGGCCGAAATATTCGCAGCCACTATGAACCCAAAGGAAAGGGTCAAAGATTTCAATCAAAGATTCACGACTATCCTAAACAAATTTCATCTCGCGGTGAAACCGGCTCAAGAGTTGCAAATCGAGGTCTATGCCAATGCGCTTCTGGCCTCTATTTCCATGTTTGTTAAAAGAGCCACTAATAAAACTCTCACAGATAATTTTGAAGAGGCCAAGATGACTGAGTTCCATATGAAAGGGTGTAAAGAAGGCCAGGCATCTCTGGCAAGAAAAGAAATCAAGCCCCCTCTTAGGAGAAGACTCCTCTTGACTAGACCATCGGGGAAGCTGGTTGAACCAACTCCCGATAAGGGTAATGGAGATATAGAAGACCTGCAATGCATGGTCAAGAAACTATCAAATGAAATTATAGATATGAAAATAAATGTGGGTGAGGGAAACCAAGGCCAGAGACCCTATAAGCCTTTCTTTAAAAGAAACCAGCCTTTCAAAGCAATTGAACCTCTCCCAGCCAACCTAAACATTGACTTGGGGAATTTCACATCTGATTCTTTCTGTACATACCACCAAGAGAACCACTTAGAAAGGGAATTTCCTCAGTGGGTCCACACCATGAATTTAATGGCCAATCATTTTTTTGGGCGAAGTCTCTCTAACCAAACCATCTAGCAGTTTGGCCTTTAACATTGTCGATCAGGAAGAGGATGACTCACCATAAGACATGACCATGCTGATATGGGATCCCGACGTGATCACGTCTTCGAATGATCTATTTAAACCTCAAGCACCACTTGTAGAGATATCAATGGTATAGACATGTAGTAAGGGTCAACCCGACCCAAAATATATCGATGCCATTCGTGCCTCACAAAGTAAATTAACTCTCAATCGCACGAGAATGCCTTTCACTCCTATTAAAAAGCCTATAAGTATCCATACTCATGATTCTCCTAAATTAGATTAGAATGTAGTAGAAGATTTAAAGAAGCTGAAATCCAATGTATCGGTTATGGACATGTGTAGTGTTAGGACCACATATTGTACCCTTTTTGCCCATACTTTTTGCTATTATTTTACCCTTCATCACCTGCATTTTGACTTATACTATCATTTCACCTGATCATTCCAAGGTATACAACGTCCTTTCTCATTATTTTATGCT
>ML782740.1:316262-345372 GCA_009831015.1 Picea engelmannii | reverse complement strand
CTGTTCTCTGATTACAAGATAGTTGTTCTTACCCATTGCAATGTTATTTTAAATGTAATCCAGGATTCTTAATTCGAACTATAAAGAATTGCAATAGGGAGATTTCTTTCCTGTGATACAATTCAGAGCTTCAGTTCATTTCAACAATTTAGATAGAATGATTTCCTTACTACAACACTAGTGCTTTTGGAATTGAGCATATATAGTGTGCATCTATCTTTGAAACAAAAGACTTCCCTGGGTTGATAATTTATGTTTCACTTGGTTGTTTGAAATTAATTAAGCAATTATAGTGACCAACATGTAGAATCCCTCAGTAGAAAAACCTTCTGTTGCAAGCTCTAAGTTCGGTAGAAAACCCTACCACTGGCGATGGTTAGGAAAAGAATCTACCCCCTAAGGATTTGGCAAGAAAAACAATGATAAACACCTACTCAGAACGCAGGAAAGAGAGGCCTTTTGTACCACCTTTCCTTTTAACATTCAAAGTCTTCAACAGGAATATCCACAACTGTCTGGTAGACTCTAGGGCATCTTCCAATGTCATTCCCTGGTCGTTTGTAACAAATTAGGTTTTTTCCCTCTAAAACATGATAATAATGTCATACAATTGGATAGGACCCATGTAAAAATCATGGGGAAGCTCAAAGATGTGATGATCAGGGTAGCCAATCATCCTAATTTTGTGCAGGTGATTGACATCATTGTGGTGGATATCCCTGAGGCATATGGGCTATTATTAAGCCGAGATTGGTCCGAAAAACTAAATGGATACTTCAACAGAGACTGGCCACACCTTTGGCTACCACTGAAGGGATACAAGAACATGATCAGAATTGATAGGGAAAGACACATGAAACATATGATCACTGACCTGGAAACCCCGAATGAACCAGCCTCTACTGATTTTCCCATACTAGGGAATTATTCTTGTCATTATAACTTTGGAAATTTTTCTCCTCTCCTAACTGATGTTTCACTTACCCAAAGCTCCAAGATGATCTTTCAAGAATAATTCCCGATGCCAATGGAATATTCTCTCTTTTGTCAAGACCTAGTGTTAGGTCTTTTGGAAGAAAAGATCGAAAAGTAGAACACTGATTGGAATGGAAATCGTCGCTCACAAATTTGGACCCTTTATTTTGATGGATCCAAGTCACAAGAGGGTTCGGGAGCAGTGTGCATCCTCATCGATCAAAAGGGTAAACACCATTTCTTGTCTTGTAGACTAGAATTCAAGTGCACCAACAAGACTGCCGAATATGAAGCCTGGTACAAGGGTTAAAGAAATCCATAGATCTTAATGTCAAGGAATTAAAGGTGTTTGGAGACTCAAAAATCATTATTAGAGAAGTGAGAAACACTATACACTACAACTCCCCTCATCTTAAGAACTACCAGCAGGAGGTGCAGAGGTTGATAAAAGGCTTTGAAGCTTTCAATATCACTGCAATCCCTAGAGCGAAGAACATCCTTGTTGACTCCTTAGCCACCATTGCTTCAAGACTCTTGCCTATAGAAGATTACGAAGCCTCCCGATTCACTGTAGAACTACTCTACAAGACATTAGTACCTAATAATATCTCTAATTGGAAAGTCTTTGAGGGGGATGAACATATCATAAGCTTCTTGACTAATCAAGACAACTTCAAAGACCTCACTATTGACGATGAATATTTCCAAGAGAAACTAATGGAAACCAGTTCTCGGGAGGGTCAACACGCGGATAAACCAAAGGCTAACACAATTCCAAAAGGGATAGAAAATAGAGAGAATTTGTTTGATCTAAAGGAATGATTCAAAGGACCTAAAAACGCAAAGACTGGTAGCTCCTACTCCCTCCATGAAACTGTAAATCTTGGAACCCCAGACAACCCAAGGCATGTAAATCTTGTCAAAATGATATCTAAAGAGGAGAGGAAAGCCTACCTCAAATTATTCAAAAAATACTAGGATGTGTTTGCCTGGTCCTATAAAGATTTGAAAACGTATGATACCCACATCATTCAACACACCATCCCATTGAAAGTACCACCCATCCTTGGAACCCCTAATGTATCAAGAGTTATGGAATCTTTTAGATGCGAAGATAATTTTCCAAGTTAGACATTCCGCATGGGTAGCTAAACTTGTTCCAATAAGAAAAAAGTAAGGGGAAATACGATTATTCATAGGCTTTTGGAATCTCAACAGAGCTTTAGAAAAGGACAATTATCCCATCCCGCCGATGGAGCAACTCCTACAGACAGTGTTGGGCTCGAAAATTTTCTCCCTCCTAGATGGTTTCTCAGGATACAACCAAGTGTTGGTTTCAGAGGAAGACCAATTGAAAACTACCTTCTGGACCAAATGGGGAACCTTCGCTTATAAATGCATGCCTTTCGGCTTGATTAAAGTAAGAGGGACCTTTCAAAGGGAAATGGATGTGGCATTTCAGGGACTTATAGGTAAGTGCGTAGTAGTGTATTTAGACGATGTAACAGTGTATTCGAAGAAGAGAGGAACACATCCAACACTTAACTCAAATTTTTGAAAGATGCCGAAAATACGGTATATCACTCAATCCTAAGAAAACTGTCTTTGGTGTTGAAGAAGGTAAGTTGTTAGGTCATATTATATCTCAAGCGGGAATTCGCATAGACCCCAAAAGGATTAAATCCATAGCTCAACTCCCGTTACCCCATAACAAGAAGGCTATGCAGTCTTTTTTTGGGCAAACTAATTTTGTAAGGAAATTCACCCCCAACTTCACTGAAATCATCAAACCCTTACAAAAAATGATTCTCAAAGATTTCGAGTTTAAGTGGGATGATGAACGAAAATACGCTTTCAACAATATCAAAGATGCCATATCCTGGGCCCCGATATTGCGAAATCTCGATTTCAAGAGAGACTTTAACCTTTATACTTTTGCCTCTGACTAATCGCTAGCTGCGGTGTTGACTCAGAAGGATGATGAGAATAATTAAGCCCCGATGTCATTCATGAGCACCAACCTTCAAGGAGCTGAGATCAATTACCTTTCCATAGACAAGCAAGCCTACATGGTCTATAAAGCAGTAAAGCATTTTAGGTCATACATCCTCAAGAATCACACTAAGGTGATTGTGCCACACCCCACAGTCCGATCCTTGTTTACCCAACAAGAAATGGGAGAAAGAAGAAGGAACTGGATGGCGGTAGTCCAGGAATTTGATCTAGATATAAAACCCACCAAGTTAGTAAAAGGACAAAGTTTGTGCAAACTCGCAGCCGAAGCTCAAGATCAAGAAAACCAAGATCTAGGGTGGGATAATGAAATAGCACTGTGGTGTGGTGAAGAAACATACATTTCGCTAGGACTGGACTCCTAGTTCAAGGATTTGGATCATCTATTACATCACGAGACTTGTCCCGAAAACCTCAACCCTAGACAAGGGAGGGCCCTCCGATTAAAATCCACACAATATCGCCTCATCAATTCGGTACTCTTCCGGATCAACTATGACGGGGTATTATTGAGATGTCTTGAACACGAAGACGCCGATAAAGTGCTAAAAGAACTCCACGATGGCCCCACTGGGGGACATTTTGCAGGGAGCACCACCGCTCATAAGGTCATGAGAGACGACTATTATTGGCCCACTTTGTTAAAAAACTCTCATGCTTACGCCAGGAATTGTAAGGCTTGTCAAATAAGTGCTGGAAAGGATAGGAGGGTAGCAATCCCACTTCATCTTGTAACTGTCTCTAGACTGTTTGAGCAGTGGGGGTTGGATATCATAGGAGAAATTACGCCCAATTCTTTGAAATTGCACAAGTATATTCTTATTGCCACCAACTATTTCACAAAGTGGGCAGAGGCCATCCCTCTGACCCATGTAAATGAGAAAATAGTCATCCAATTTATAGAACAACAACTAATTACAAGGTTTGGTGTTCCTTCCATTCTGGTCTTTGATAATGCAGCCTACTTCTCCTCTACCTTATTGATAGAGTTCGCTCTGGACAAAGGAATCATAATCAAGTACTCTACAAATTATTACCCTTAGGGAAACAGTGTGGTGGAGTCAACCAATAAGAATCTGGTGAGGATACTAAAGAGGACGGTTGCAGATAACCATAGAAATTGGCATAACCAACACCATAATTCCCTATGGGATGATAGGGTCACACCCAAAGAGGCTATAGGGAATTCCTCATACTTCTTGGTCTACGGAAAAGAAGCCATTCTCCTGAATGGGATTTATATTCCATCTCTCCAATTGGCCCAAGATTCTAACGATGATAAATCCTTGACCATGCAACAGAGAATCAACACTCTTCTCATGCTAGAGGAAGAGAGGGAAAGGGCTAATTCTAAATTTTTATCCCATCAGTAGATAGTGAAAAGATGGTTCAATAAGAATAAGGCTAAAGAAAAGAAATTTGAAGTAGGAGACTTTGTTCTAAAGTGGGATAAGGTAAATGAACCCAAAGGGAAGCATTCCAAGTTTCAAAGCCTATGCCTTGGGCCTTTTCAGGTGGCTGAGAAGATCGACGTAGGTACTTATCGTTTGCAAAATTTGAGAGGGGAACTTGATGCCCTCCCAGTAAATGACCAAGCCCTAAAGCAGTACTTCCAATAATAACAATAATAATAATAATAATAAACAAATAATAATAATAATACATATATATTTCCAGTTGGCACAAATGAAAGAAGGACCGGATATATCTGTTTAATGGGACAAAGATTCTGCGTTCTACCGATGAATCACCATTTGTTGAGTGCTCAACACACCCTAAAAGTTTTGTGACCACTTCCTTTTGGGTACCACCTTGTCTTCTACCTTCAGTCATTTTCACCATGTTTTTGAGCCTGATAACCTTCTTATCTGATATGTTTCATATCCGAGTTTCTCTTGAGCATATTAAGAATCCTCTTGAGAAACACCATGATTGATCAAGGAACCAACGACCCAATTTTCTCCTGGCTTACTTGAGAAGTTTGGCATCAGTGAAAGATTAAGGCAACAAAAATTGTATGGGAGGTCAAAGTAGCCAAGTGTCGACATTCTTCGGCATCATCTGATAAGAGTATCTCTTTTATGAATATAGCCTCCGAAAATATTTTGTCGAAGGCCGATTCTTTTGGCTTCGGCAGAAAAGTGCGATTGTAAGCACCGCACATAGATAAAGCAACACTGTCGACTGCCAAACTCCCAAAAACAAGTTTCAATATTGACGAGAGGGAACTAATTAATCACTTTGAAGACTCTCAGTACTGGCAGCTGTGCCCTGTAGTCTTTTCTAAAAAACTCTCGATACAAGTGAAATTCCGAGCAAGACTTTTATCCACTAGCCAAATATCTTTCCATGATTAATTTTTTTCAACCGAAATCGATAATCCCACGGAAGCAGTAATTAATATCAAAGTTTTACAAAGAAAAACATTAACAAACTCACGACGTAATAAAATGGTTCCAAAAGATCTAATATTTTATGCAAAATATTTAAAGAAGAATACATGTTTGATTCACAACATGATACTTTTAAACTTTCTTTATATACAATCAAAAAAACCCCATTAGGCTTGGTTTACATACGTATAGACAACCCCGACGACTCGACTAACTTGCCCGGTCACCGTGAGATTACGAAATTTTACAAAGAAGAAAGACAAAAGAGGTGTTAAGCCACACTTCTAGGAACACAGGACGAGAACGCGCTAACTACGTATCTCCTATGATTTGGTCCTCTCTTAGGTTGTATTTTGTTCTTGGTGATGTCTTATGCTCCGTTGTCGTCGACATCCACTGTGCCTCACGTAACTCCATGACCGTGTCTTATGATTCCCTAAGTTGTCTCTGCAGCCAAACGGTGCTCCCCGCATGACCTTGCAACGACAGTATCCTCTGGGTCTTTTCCACCAACTGATGTCGCAGTTCCCTATTCTCTTGGTAAATCTCGACTATTGCAATTTGAGCCTACTCTAGTTGCTGAGCAGAATTTTCGACGGAAGCTCGTGGCTCTTAGGCCATCCCCTTTATTCTTTTGCCTCCTTTTCTAGTGGTCCTGACCAACTCCGAATGATCAGTAGGCATTACAGACTCCTCGAGGGTTGGATGTGCACTTAGTTCGACCTTGGAGTGGTCCCTGTCTCCTTCCTAGTTTTTCTTCTTAGGCATTCCTCTTCTCCATGGTTTTGGTCCCGGAGAAGGCACAGTCTTTAGCTTATTTATCTCGGACGTATCTGCGACCACCCCAAGCCCATGTTTAGATGTTGACGTTGCCTCTGGGCAAATAGCTATACCTCTCGAAACCCACAGGAAGGAGTCCTAGGTGCGCTGGGGCTGAGACCTTGCACTCCGACTGCATCGTGGACCTCGTCCCGTGTTTGAAGGAGATCCCATAATCAAAAAGTGTAAGAGACTCAAGGCATCTACAGATGGCAAAGGATTACTCAACTGGACGTCGCCAATACAAACTTACCAAACTAGATCCCCAGGGAATATGAGCTTGGCATATAAGAAGGATTGCTCGTAAAACTCCTGGATTTATAGGGAAATCAAAGAGTGACACTAGGCTCGCCAGCATAATGCCCGTGCCTCATGACCTGAAGTTTAAAAAATTTCAGCACACCGCAGCTAATTGACGGATGAAATCCAGAACATGAAAGCACTGCTGATCAGGGTTGTAGGAAAGCATGAAGTACAATCCTTTCGATCATTTTTGAACTTTCGAACCTCTGTTATTTATAAATGAATCTTTTTCACGCTTGATGGTACGAGTTTCGAAGGCATTTAACAACCTTCTCTGTACGATATCTGACCTCTTGGGAGCACACACGCACATAATTCGTTCTCGATGCCCTTTTTTCCCAAAGGTCAAGTAATTACTGTGATAATTATACATTCATGTCTATCATACTTGATTAGCCACACTACATCACGATGAGGTGTTCATTTATACCGAAGAGGAACGACGACTTCACAGGTCATTCGAAGGAAGCATTTGGGATCACATAAGTATTAAAAACGATTGAGACTAGCAAGATGCATAGGTACGTGTTGATCTGTTGTTTATTTATGTCAGATCATGGGTTGCTTGATTTCTAAACTACTTCTATTTAATTGTAGAAAGAAACTTCCTGATCACCAACCTAATTCTGTCCTGTGATCCTGCCGAAGAATTGAAAGAATCACCGAAGCGACGAAGTATTTCAAGCTCCCAATTTTGGCATCCTAATATTAATCGACCTAAGCAGAATGATCAAGTTGTGCGCCAAACAAGATGCGTCATGAGAAAAAGAATGCACAAAGGTCATCGATGCAAAGCCTGAGCAAGTACAATAGTTCGTAGGACATTCGATCAAAGCTAGAGCCATACTTCAGAAGTTGACCCATACTTCAAAAGTTGAACTTCAACCTCACAAAATATCGGGCACACAGAATAGACATCAGGGGAATATATGCGGCTCCAATGGAATAGCACAGGTTTCCATGGGCTAACACCTGTGAAGAACTCTTTATCAGATGGTCTGATTATGAAAGAGTCCACCCTTTTCAAGAAACAACTCAGATGGAATGTTGAAAGACTGTTAGATAATGACGCCACATGGTGATTCTTGATTAGCTCAAATTGTATTTTACCGTTAATTACTGTTAAGACTTTATATTATAAATAGGAACATCAACTGATGGTTTAGGGGTCGATGGTTGTTTTAAGAACTCTTTTATTTTGGTTGTTGATAATTATTTTGAGACTGCTACGAATTAAGAAGTCCTTCTGGACTAGAGACGTGCTATTTTCATCAGTTGTATGTGACTGGAGTTGGAGAAGAACTAATTCCTTTCCTATTCCATGAATGTTGCATTAAATGAGTAAGAGCAATTAATTATGTTGTCAAGTTATCTGGTACAATGTTTTGATGTTCCTTTCTTTAAATGATGAAAGTAAATCATTGTGCTTCTATGTGATGAATGTCTTGGTAGATGAATTATTTTTCTTACCGTGACATTGATTACAGTTGTGTTTCTTTCTCTATGCGAAGTAGTTTACCTCGACTATGTGATGAATGTCTAGGTAGATGAATTATTTTTCTTACCCCGATATTGATCATATATGCATCTTATTTCTACTAAGTAGTTTTCTTAGACAACAATTTGATACTCTTTTGGTTAATGTATTATTACTAAGCCCCTTTGGCATAGGATTGATGTCTCCATGTTCGAGTAGCAGGTTATCCCAAGCGAGACCCCTTCCCAATAGTTAAAAATCTTTCCCTATCTTCGTAAAGTTCGTTTATACTGGCTTGCATCTCTTGTACCTGCCCCACCTAAGAGAAAATACATAAAAAACTGTTTTAACCAAAGGAAGAGCGCTCACCAGAAAACACAAAAGCTCATCGATAATTTGGCCAAATTGTAAGATATGGAGAACCATTCCACTCCAAACGCTCCAGAGTCTAATTGGGCCTCGGTGGTGGGTTTGGTTCCTGCTGTTGAATCAGGGGATTTAAGCCCCATCAACATGCTGTCAGATGAGAAATATGATTTCTCCAACTGGCTCGATGTTCTTGGCTTGGCGTCGTTTAAAAAAAAATAAAAATATGCAAATAAAAGTGGATATCCCCCTTTGAAACATTGGTGATCAGGAGCTTCGGCATTCGGGAGTTTTTGGATGTAAAGCATGGAAATCCTCTGAAGTAGTATGGTCACGAAGTGATGTGTCTGAGAAGGAGAGTTACATGTGTCACCCGAAAATGAGCGGATGACACAACTAAATGACCTGAAATGCATGCCACGTGTCATGATTGATGGACGCCACGTGTCATCATCGATGAGTGCTACGTGTCATGACAGGAGACTGTAGTGTGCTTCAACACTTCGGGCTTCAGGATTCTATTCTTACTCTAGACAAAAACCTCTCAGATGAACGAACTTGTGAAGTGACATGACAATGAGGGCCCACTCCAACACTTCATCACTTCGACTCTTCGAAGATCTGTGCTTGTCGTTAAACCTCACACAATGTTGAAAACCGTGAATGCATGAAAACCGTCGAACTGAGTGGCCTATTTGATCTCCATCGTTGCAATTTTAACCTGTCTATTCCCACCATCTGAGCCTGAAATTGACTGCTTTTGAATGCTTCATTTTTTGCTCATGCTTGTTCCCTACACATACAACATACTTGATCGACCTATTGTAATATTAATTAATGGAAAAAAAGATGACAAGTAATTCGAACGAAATCACGATATGTGTTTATCCTTCAAGAAAAACAGAAACTCCATGCAAAGAATTAGTCAAACAAGACAAAAAGGAAAACCAAGTCATTAAAAAAATGGGAAACTAACTTGACTAAACTTGAGAGGAAATATTTCTAGGAAGGTACGGAAAAGAGAGAGAGAGAGGGGGGTAGGGGTGCAGACTTAGGTCTTAACACCTGGAATCAAGATTGAGTGAGTAACCAGATGTGGACTTGTGATCAGTGCTATCACCAACCCAGTTAGAATCAGTGAACCAGATGAGATATAATGTAGATTCTACTATATAATGAATCCCAAAGGTGATGGTTCCCTATATTTATCGAAGGATATGCTTTGTAGCCTTCCAATGTAGCTCATGCGGCTCTTGCATGAACCTAGAAACTGCTCCAACTACATAGGAGAGGTCCTGTCTGGAGTGTGTGAGATACAAAAATATCCCCACTAGCTGTCTATATAGTGTGTTGTCAACCAATGGAATGTCCCCACAATCCTCAAGTTTGACTCTTGATAGGAAATGAGTCGGAGGAGAATTGCAGTCTGTCATGTGAAATATCTCAAGGATATCTCGTGCATACTTGGCCTGAGACAATTTGATGTCTGATGCATCCTGAATAATCTCGAGTCCAAGGAAGAAGTGTAGTGGACCCATGTCCATCATCAAGAACCTATCATATAGAATCCTCTTGATTGTAGCAATCGCTGAAGTCAAGTAATAGATGATCAACAAATCAACAACATACATAACTAAGAGTAGAGATGAATCAGTTGTCCTGATCATGTAAGCATTCATGTATGAATTACAACATACAAAGTTATGTGATAATAGGTAAGAGTCCATCTTGGCATACTATACCCTCGGATCCTTCTTGAGGCCATAAAGATATTTCTTTAGTTGAAAAACCAAAGATGAATCTTGCATAAATCCTTAGAGTTTCTCCATATAGATATCCTCAGAGAGATCACCATGAATAAATTCATTCTTCACACCTATTTGATGGACTTCCCATCCCTTGGCCACCGCAATGGCAAGTGCCGAATGTATAGAATCCATCTTCACTACTGGAGTGAAGGTCTTATAATAGTCAATGCCATGCACTTGCTGAAATCCTTTGGTAACAAGCCTAGCTTTGTATCTACTAATTTGTCCATCCGCTGCACTCTTGGTCCTATAGAGCCATATGCACTTGACAATTTTCCTTCTAGAAGGAAGGGGAACTAGATCCCAATTCTAGTTCTCGAGGAGGGAGTTGTACTCCTCCTACATGGCATAATCCCAAAAGGGATTTCCAACAGCCTCACCATAAGACTGTGGATCTGAAGACTGAACCAAGAAAAAATGCCTAGGTGGCAGTGGTTCAGTGCCAATGAGTGTAAGAAGAGGATCCTCGAAATTAGATAGAGTCATCCTAGTATCGATTGGATCACCAACAAGATCCCCTACATCATAAAGAGTAATATGTGCCCACTTGGACCTCTTCTCTGGCTCTGCATCTGCATCTGGATGCACTGACTCTACATATGACTGTACTTACTCTGTATCTGGATCATTTGAATCCTATGAATCAAAACTCTCATATGAATAAGAGTTTTCAAGTGCATGCTCATCATCTCAGATAGGTGTAAGAATGAAGGTGTCTGCATGCGGATGTTGAGGTACATAAGAGACACTTTCCTTGAATTGGACACTTCGCTCAATGATGAGTTAGTCTGAGGAAAGATCAATAAGTCTGTATCCCTTCACACCATCGGGGTATCCAATAAATATACACTCAGTTCTATATGGATCAATTTCCTTCCTCTTTTCAGAGGGAATCCAGGCCCATGCAAGTGAACCAAATGAAAGTGGGTAACTTCCTTTTTGAGGCCAATCTAAGCCTCGTAGGGGGTATTATCCTTGACACATCCATTGGGAGATCTGTTTTGGATGTAGGTTGTACAATTAAGTTCTTTAGTCCATAATCTCTATGGAAGTGACTTTGCATGTAGCATGCAATATGCCATCATTTAGAGATCTATTTTTCTTCTCAACAACTCCTTTTTGTTGCGGAGTATAAGAAACTGTGTTCTACAACTAAATCCCTGTCTCATGAAAAAGATTCTGGATCTCATGATTGACATAATCTCCCCGGTTATTAGTTCGGAGGACTTTTATTTTCTTTCCTGACTGTGTCTCAACTAGGGCTTTGAAATCTTTGAGGTGTTGAAAGACCTCTCTTTTTTTCCTGAGAAAGTAAATCCATGTGAAATGTGAGAAATCATCAATAAAAATGAGAATGTACCTCACTTTGTTGATTGATGTATTCATAAAAGGGCCCATGAGGTCACTATGGATCAAATCTAAAGGAGATGAATCTCTTTGAGTCTTTCCTTTGTCGATTTTTTCTTCAGGGTGTTTTCTAAGAACACATCCCTCATAGATTCCTTTGGAGAAATGGATGTCTGGTAGACTAATATTTTCTTGTTGATATATTGCATATATATGAAATTCAAATGCTCAAACCTTTCATTCCATATCCTACTTATTTCATCTGCATGGGTAAGTAATAAAGCATAATCTGGTTCAATAAATTTAGAAAATGTATACAATCTAGATTGATGATTTACCTCACCGGCAACAACCCTGGAACTGGTTTGCATGTCATAGATTTCCACTTCATTATGTGTTAATATTACTTTCTTTCCAGTTCTGGAATTCATTATCTGACACATGGAGAAAATATTGAAAGAAATTTTGGGAACTTGTAGCACATTATCGAAGCTTTCGTTGGTGAGTTCAATCCTTCCTTTGTCGGTGACCTCGACTGGAGAGATGTCCCCCATCATAATAGGAGGACCTTTTCATGCATCCAATGAATAATAGACTTCTTTTCTGGGATCCATGTGATTTGATTCTCTCAAATCTACAATCCAAGCATCGGGAGAGGAGTTGATGGGAATCAAGGCATGGCTAGAATTGCCTTTCTTCAAATTCTGATCTTATGGCTTCTTCTTCTTGGAACCCTCAGGGATGCAATATCCAATGTTATTTTGCTGAAGTATTTAAATCATTATATATATTTTTTTATGCATTCATGAGGATTTTTGATGGAATCATTTATGGCAGTATGTGCATTTCTTCCCTTTTCTTTCTTTTCCACCTTTGGATCTGGAGGCACCAATGAAGGGGTTTGAGTACCCTTCCTTCTGTGGATTTGCATGAGATTTAATTTTGTACTTATATTTATATTTATGATATTGATGGATTCCATATTTCAAAGTAAGTTCATGTGCCTTTGGGCCTTTGATTTTTCCCATGTTGATGAGCTTGGTTTTCTCTTGTGTTAGGGATTCAATAAATTCCTCAAGAGAAGGAATCTTCAGGTGGATCTAGAGGTGAATTTTACTGAATGGAATGTGGATACAAACATGGAGAATTTAGGACAAATTTTAGAGAGAATGGTGAGAACCATATGTTTCTCCTCCTTAGATTTATCAACTCCACAAGCTTTGAGTTGCAACGATAAATCCTTGTATTTTGTAAAGAAATCTTGGAGATTGTCGAAGGTTTTTGGATCCAATGTGAGAAATTACACCTTGAGAATGTATCCTATCATATCATCCTATATTCCAAATATCCCTTCCATGGTGGTCCAGGATTCATTGGGGTTTTACAGGAAGATATGTGAAAAAGGAGATCAAGAGAAATGAGACTACAAATTGTTTTGAATACTTCATCCATTCGATTTAGATACTTGGATTTTTCTATGGATGATGTCGGTTTTGTCTCTATATTCATGGTTAACCTATACAATCCTATTCTTCTAATATGAATGACCATATTCTCCTTCCATGCAAATAAGTTGTAAGGTGTAAGAATGAATTCTTTTGGAATTCCATTTTTCCGCTATCTTCAATCTTTGGTACCTACAAAAAATAATTTGGTGTATCTTTTCTTAGCAGTTCGTTGGATATGATACCATGTAAATGTGTTGAACCTACACAAAATACATATAGATAGAAAATACCACACACATTTGCAGAGAGAAATTGAGAAAGAAGAAGCAAGAGAGAAAGAATGGAATAATTCTCATTAACCGTCATGAATAATGAATAATTTTCACATGATATACTCTGTATAACTCAACCAATTTGCACTAGAGGTGAATCCAATGAAACATAGTTGTGGTATAGAGTGATATGGACACACAAAATCAGTTATGGGAGTGAATTTCCACCTATTCTAGTCTCTCCGAAAGTTACGAGAGTGAATTGCCACCTAGCTGAGTTAACTAGTCTACCAGTCTCTAGTTAACTGATTAAAACATATTGATTTGAGGAGGAGATTAGGGAATCATGGGTAATGCGCTAGTTTGGTGATGATACCAAGGAAAATGCACATTATATGGTGATTATCCGAATGTTTCATGGTGAAAAAACCAATGCAACATCTAGACTCCACTCAACTAGTCAAACTAAAGTGAAAATTGAAGAAAATATTCTCCTAGAGGAATATTCTCCCTAAACTTTAGGAGACTGGATAAATAATAATAAACATAGGAAAAACATTATGAAAAAAATCATAGGTTTGTTTTAAGTAACTCCAACAATTTGGTACTTTTTCTTTACCCATTCCTCTCTCTTATCTTTCTTTGCATGTATGTACATATGATGAGGGTTTGCCATGAACCGTGCAATCGGTTTATAAGTTTCTACAAGCTATGGAAAAATTCTTGGTGTATTGTGGATACACTGCCTACTAATTTCCATATATAGATATAATTCAATATTTTTTCTAGCTATCATCCTTTTTGCGTTGTGTACCACAAGTTTTGATACTTGTACGACTTGCCTCTCATACCCAAAAACTACATATGCTCTGGTTCTTTCCAAGATACTAAAGAAATAAAAAGTAATAACCATGAATAGAATAATTCCATTCCTTTGTCATGTTCTTATGTGTATTCTATCAGGAACTGGTTAAGTAAAAATGGCACCCAACTCATCATTACCCCTTCTACACATTTCTCGATTGCAACTCCCATGCATGTGGTCACTTGGTATTTCCTGCACTTTCTCAGTAATTTGCACGCCAACTCTTGCATTGAAAATCATATCATTGGGTCACATATACTTGGAACATGTGTTAATATTTACACATGCATTAATATATTGTCTCCTGCCAAAGTGTGGGATGTCAAATAGATTCAATAGGATAAATTGTTCCAACCCTCTAACCCATACCTTTCGCTCAGTTATGGGCAAGTATGTCTTTGCATTTGTTTTCATCTCCAAGTAGGTGTTCGATAGAAGCTCAACAAACTTTGTTGTATCTGTGATGTCGTGGTTTGTGTATTTTATCTGGGACACCTTGCCTAGCATATCCTCGTCAATGATTAACCCAACTAGGATTTATGGCGTCGCCAATTCATACTTAGAATCTTTCTTTAAATTAACTAGTTTGGCATTGTCCTTCCTCGGTGTAATGTAATCCCTTGAAAATGTTGGCTCTGATGAGGATGCTCTCGGATTCTCACTCACTATTCGTGGTGTGTTGGCAGCCAATTCATTTTTTTATTATTACCCTAAAAAAAGATGCCTACACCTCTTGTCTTCTAAACGACAAGTCATCGTCGCATTGTGCAACTAGACATTTGTTTCATTTTTGCGACAATTGCAATTTGGTTTCGATTCAGTTTTCACAACTGAAAGTGTGAAAACCCCTCCATCGTTGTTTGGACTGTCGTCGTCTTTTATTAGATTTCTGAAAGGCACTTTACCATTGGTTTATCACATGACTGCAAAGGTTCTTTCAAACTATGTCCCTTGGCCTACTCTTACTTTGATTGCACATTTGGATTTATTTGATTAATAAGCCATTGAGCATGCAGATTTATTGGTTACATTTGATTCTATAAAGGTCATATTTGATGTTGGTGTTATGTGATATGATCCTTATTGTTTTTGAGCTCTTGACTTATCGATTTTATAAAACCATTTGTCATAATGTTTTATAAAACATTGGTTATCTATTATGCTATGAGCGCATGATTAATACATGAGTTTTGATGTCATGTTGAAAGGAAAAGTTTGAAGTTATGAAACCCCGATCGGGTAAACTTTTGGTTTGATCGTTTGAATTTATGCAATGAAACGATTGGATTAACATTGGTTTAATCGTTTGTTTTTGATTTAATGATTAATACGATGGTGCGTTGGTTAATGTTGGATTGAACCATACACTTGGCGCATGAATATAACATTTGATTTTGGTTCTACATTTGTTTGATGGCACGTTGATATGGTTATACACCGATTTGGGTTGGCCGATTAATGTGTTTTAAACGTTATGACTACTGATGGAACAACGTTGTACCAAGCCATTAATACACTGCATGGCGGTGGTAATCCCACCACCTTCGCACGCATTACATTGATTCATTACCCTTTGAGCGCTTGCAGCTGTTAAGCCCTATCGTTTTTCTCCTGTGTTTTGTATTGTTCAAGCAAAACCCTACCATGCACAGAAGCCATGGCTCCTATCGTAAGGGCAGAGCCTAACGGTTTCCAAGCACTGCTAATGTTTGATGGCGCTTATAGCGACCTGGAAGAATTCGGATGGATCCCGTTTATAAGAAAGTTTGATGGTTATAATCCTATTGTGGCTTGGCAATTTGCGTTATCATTTGATGGCTGCCGAGCCAAAATTGGGGATGTGCAACTTGAAATTAATGAGCAATTTCTTAGCTCGGTAACCAGTCTGCCTGCTACAGGACAGAAGTGGTCTAAAAATTGTAAATTGGAAGATGTCCCATGGACATTGCTCTTCCAATCTCGAATGGTGAAACCCTGCGACAAAGGATGGCCTGCAAAAATGTTAAAACAACGTTGGCACGATGTGCTAATGATAATCAAGCAATTCATTACTCGTGAGGGTAGGTACGGGTTCGTTTTCTTATTTCACCTTCGTCTATTGATGGTTTTTATGGGTTTTGAACTCAATGTACCTCACTACCTTCATAGAAGTCTGTTTAAGATGGCGAAGAGGTACAAGCGCAGCTAGGCCAATACCAGTCTCTTCCATTTGGGGTTGATTAAAATGATTATGGTTTACGAGTTGGGGTTACGTCGTGATAGTTGGGGTGATTTTCTCAGTCGTAATGGCTTTGAAGAGTCAAACCCACCACAGGTTGATAAATCTGTGGTAAGCGAAGGCAAACCTATCCCCCCTGTACCTTACAGCATGTTGCTACCCAAACCTCTACCCGACCCACCTACGAACTTGCCCACGGCTCTGACCAAACAGGTCGAAATTGCTAAGCCAACAACCAAACAGCCTAAAGCTAAAGCTAATGCTAATTCTAAAGGCAAGAAAAATGCTCAGTTAATCTCTCGCATGGCGAGAAATAAACCAAAACCCTCTGCCAATCCTGAGCCTATCGTGGTTAGCGAAGATTCTGATTCAGAGATTGAACGTTTTCTTGCAAACGAGTATCCTTACTCAGAAGGCTTGTGTGAAAAACCTCCTTATGACTTTGTCAAGAATTTACCACCTTGTCTGCGGGATAATCCTAATTTTCCTAGCATTGAACTACCTCGTGGAACCCTTGGTGACTCATCAAAACCCTCATTTGCTCAACCAGCTGTTCCACCATGCGATCAGTGTGGGTTATGGTTGGAGAGGTACTACTTAGATGTGCCAATGTTGCAATCCAGAATCCATGATTTGGAAGACCAAGTGGCAAAGCTCACTAGTCATAATGCGAAGATGCAACCCTCTGACAAGAAGCAACGAACTACTGGTTCAATTTTGTTCAAGAATGTCAAGTCGGCTACGGAAATCGTCAATTCGAAATTGACATAGCCTCAACAATCTCGCTGGTATAACTTTCACCCATTTATATCGCACATTCATAAACTTTGTGCTCTGTTACATAAACATGCATTGTTGTATATAACTCGTTTTGGTAAATCGAATTTTGTTATTGGATTTGGTCTTGATTTTATTAATCATAATAATGGATTTGATTGTTGTGATTGAATGTCTATTGTATTTATTATAGACAAGCTATTTTGAGACACGATTTATGCAGTGATCTGAATTGGTTATGAAACACATGGTTATCTGTTACAATTTGATTTACATATCACTTTGACCAGCCTGGATACGGTTTGGATTTTGTTTAAAAAGGGGTTTTGTTTTATATCGAGAATTGATACAAATCGTAACAATCATCCAACTTCCAGCCAGTCAATTCGTTGAGGCCAGTCGACCCTGTTCTTTTGCAAATTGGAATGACAGTGTATTTTCTGTTACGAATGGATTTGTAAAACAAAACGATCATGCCCAGGATGATGAATGGTTCTATAATTAGCCCAGACCTGATTTTATTTGATTGTTGCCTAGGTTATGGTTATCAATGTTGTTCGATTTTGACTGTGTTACACTCAGCAATTGAAATCGATGATGATTTTTGGTCAATATTGTTATGCATGTTTTGTTTTGATGTATATCGTAATAGCCTTCCCGTATTTGATCAAAACAAAATGAATTTCATGCTTAATCTCTACAGCCTGTTGATTGAAATGACATGAAATCGATGTATATTGCTACAGCTGTGACGTATATTTTTGTGTTCAATGATATTAATTATAGTTATGATGTGGCAAATCTTATTTGATATGTTTACTATCATGTTCGATTATGATTGTTTTGATTACGATTATATCATATCTCATTCCATTTGATTCACTATTTAATTTCGTTTAATTCCAAACGGGCTTGTCAAAGTTTGACCATGTTTTATGATAACTAAAAACAGAGCATTCTTTACTCTATTTCAATTTCATTTATTTTGTGATGGTTTGATTTAAAATGATAATTTCACTCTAATTATGAGTAATTCATTTTAAGTTGATTCGATTTGATTTTATTTGATTGAGATCTGGTCCTGTTAGCTATTCTTGACTAGCTACAGAATCAGATGATTCTGTAGCTAAGTCTATGGAGTTGATTTTTTATTGTTTTCCTAATAAAATATCCTTCTAATTTGATCTTTGTGTTCTGTTGCAGGGAAATTCGAATTGGCAATAGATATGATGAGCAGTTAGGGGATGTTTTACATATTCTACTTGCATTTTATTTCCTTAGTTTAGGTGATTTTGGGATATCTCCTAGAATGTTTAAAACTATTTGATATTATCCACAAGGAAGTTTTACCTTGTGAAGAAACCTATATATACTTATGATTTTTGTAATAAGGGATATCCTCAGTTGTGGGAGAACAAGGATATGGAGTTCTGTTACAGATTGGAGCAGAATTGATGTTTTGTCATAGCTTTTGCTTTTCAATATATCAACATTTTGTATATCATTTTGTTTATGGTTTATGATTACTTTAGCTATCTAAATCAAATTCAAATGATATAATTTTATCACTGTTATCTATATATTGTTTCTTCCAAATCGATAAAAGACTTAACAATTATTAATTCATTTTAGTGAATGATAGCTTTGTCTTCTTCATAAATTGAATTGTTATATATAAGTTTTCTGCATAATAGGTTTCCCTTTATTGCAGAGATTTATCATCAGAAGATTGATATGATTCTCTTTTATGTCTTGTTTGTCCTGTAAAACACTTCAAGAAGCAGCACAACTGATCATTTTCGAAAATCTTAAGGACTAAACGGTGTGAATTTCTTCCCCGACCAACTTAGAATCTATCACACACAGGGCAGACTTGGAGCGTTTCCAGGTCAGTTAGTTTGTGTTTACTGTTTTCATTAAGTAGTTTAATCTGGATATAATTTTAATTAGATTTATATTAGATTGTTTAATTTTAGTAAATTATATTAGATTGTTTAATTTCAGTAATGTTTATTCCTTTTTCATAAAATATAAAAATCAAAAAGAGATCCTTGGCCGTCATAGGGCAGAATACACATGAGTTTTGCAGGTTTTAATCAAATCTGTAGATTGTTTATAGTGTACATTTGTGAATAAGAAATATTGCAGCTGGTAATTAGGTAGTTGATTTGAGTTATTATAATAGTAATTAGTGGATTGTATAGAATAATTAGTATTTAGTGTATTAGTTCCTTTTCTTTGTTTTATTAGTTTCTAGTTTCCTCTATTTTAGTTAGTTTCTTGTATTTAGTTATAGTTTAGTTTGTTTTATACACCTTTAGTTAGATTTCTTAGCTCAGATCATTTATCTCTTTGGTTTTCATAGAAGACCTTAGAGCGGCCAACGGAGCCATTAAACTCGTCAGGGTGGTTCATTCCAAACGTCTTGGGTTATTTAGACAACCCCGGACCGGTTCCACTCTCCCAGTTGACGGACTGTCAATTTCGCCCGCCAACAAATGGTGCTAGAAGGAGGGCTTAGAATTAATTAATGGCACGAGGTGGTCGCAAGACTCCTCCTCCACCTAATCGCACTCCCATAGTGACTAGAAGCCGTTCACAAGATAATATCCCCCCTCAAACAACAACTACTTCAACCAAAGATCCATAGATCACAGTTGAGCCAGCAACCCCTAATCCTACAGGTGGTGACACCCAAGAGATTATCCGTCAGTCTCTTCTTAAAACACATAGTGCCTTAGCCCGTCTTAGGAAACCAAACCATCCGTGGGGTCAACCTTTAGACTTCTCTGATATCAGAGAACAATTAGGTGACATTAACCTCACTACGAATCCTACAGATCCGAACACAAATCCTGCTGCAGGAGGATCTGGGATACCCCCTTCACCACCTCCCTCACCTCCTCCATCATCTCCTTCCTCAATGGCAAATCAGAACAATCCTGCTAGACCTTGGTTGGACCAGGACGATGTAGCTGTACCTGGAGCCCAACACCCTTTACCTAAGCACCCGGAGAAATGGCTGCCTAAGTTTGATCCCGATTCAAAACAGATAGCAGAAGATCATATCAAAAAATTTATGTTAGCCATCAGACTCCGTAATGTTGAACACGAAGATGTCATCTGTAGGTTTTTCCCTTACACCTTTGAGGGTAATGTGTCCACTTGGTACTTCCCCCAGCAGCCTCACACTATAGTGTCTTGGGAAAAATTTGAGTCATTCTTTTTGGAAAAATTCGGAGATGGCAAACCGCCGGAAGTCTTAGTCATGGATCTTTCAAACTTAAAAATGAATGCAAAAGAAAAAGTTAAAGATTTTAATCAAAGATTTTTAACACTTAAAAATCGAATCCCTGCAGACTCTATGCCAACAGAAAGCCTTGTAATAGCTTACTACACTAAAGCTTTACATCAAAGTATAGCTATTTGGGTGAAAAGATCCAAAAAGGCCACGTTGTTAGAAGCCTTTGAAGAGGCTACGCAAATTGAAAAAGACATTCTTAGTCTTAAGTATTCTTCTAGCAATGAAACTGAGACTGTTTCTTCCTCCAAGAAAAAGATTGAAATTCTCCCCAGACCTACACAAAACAAAACTCAATCCCAAAACTCTGATTTGGAAAACTTAACCAAAGTTGTACAAAAGTTATCTAATCAAGTCATAGAATTAAAAAGGTCGACCGAGGAAGCTTCTTCCAGTAAAGGACCCTACAAACCTCCTTTCCGAAAGCCTTTTCCCCCAAACCGGCCTAATCCAAACCCTGAAGGCTTGAACCTAGAAAGTTTGCAATGTGCTCTACAGACAATTCTAGCAGCCCAAGATGACTTGATCCCTCCTGACATCCCTCAAGAGGAAGTTGAGCAGGAAACAACTCAAGAAGAAGAGTCTTCTCCAAACATCTTTGGTCACCTCTCGGATAGTATCTTTCAGGCTAACTTCGAGACTGTGCACCCTTACAATACTAGGAGCAAGACCGTGAACAAACCTCCTGCCGAGAACACTACAACTTTACCTCCAAAGCCATCTAAATCGGTAGAAACCAAACAGAGTAATGCTAGCCCTAAAATAGATTATGATGTGGTTGAAGATCTCAAGAAATTACAGACTAATATTTCTATTTATGAGTTGTTGAAATTTCCATTTTTGTTACAGAAGATGTTGCAGAATATTTTAGACAATGGCAAGAATGGTAATTCAAATGGAAATAAGGTTGTGCAAAGCAAAGTTCCGCAGAATACTTCCCCTAAAAACAATCCTGATACTCAAGATAAAGGAAGCCTTCCTGTAACTCCTGTAAATAATGTAAATAACAATGTAAATGGTGTAAATAATTCAGATAAGGTAGTCTTAGAAACTGCGAGTAAGAAAACACAAGCTACAACTCTAAGTACTCGCAAGAATGTTCCTCCTTTTATTTTAACTTTCGAAATCTTCAACAGAAATGTGCATAATTGTATGGTTGACTCAGGAGCATCGTCAAACGTGATGCCTTGGTCAGTCTGCCAAAAGATTAACACTGAAGTAGAACCATCTTCTTTGAAAATCATACAGCTTGATCAAACAGATGTTAAAGTTATAGGCGAGCTAAAAAATGTATTGATTATATTATCGTCTAACCCTAAGGTTCATCAGGTTATCGATATAATTGTGGTGGATATTCCAGAAGTGTATGGTATGTTTTTTAGCAGGGACTGGTTGGAGCAGCTACATGGTTACTTCGCAATGGACTGGTCTCACTTATGGCTTTC
This sequence comes from Picea engelmannii, assembly GCA_009831015.1. Lineage (NCBI taxonomy): Eukaryota > Viridiplantae > Streptophyta > Pinopsida > Pinales > Pinaceae > Picea > Picea engelmannii. Next base: position 323,545 of record ML782740.1, on the reverse strand, counting down.
AGAAAATGGCAAGCCTAACAAGATCAGGGTGAATCGTGAGCGTTACCTCAAGTTCACAGTAACAGACTTGAATGACCCCAATGAACCATATACATCTCCGACTGATTCACCTGAAGTCCAAGGGATGGATACCTACTTAGGAAATTTCATGGCTGAAGTTTCACCTATCAACAATCTAGAACAGCAAGCCGAGATCCTAGCATGTACGCAACCAACAGCTTCTATCCAACAGTCCTGTATGCCCAGTGGGAATCAAATTTGGTCTCTATATTTCAACGGTGCCAAGTCTAAAGAAGGAGCTGGCGCAGGCTGCATCATTATCGATCCGGCAGGTAATAAAACATTATTGGCTTGTATATTAGAATTTGAATGTACTAACAACGTTGCTGAATATGAGGCTTTATTACAAGGTCTCAGAAAAGCCTTAGACATCCACATTCAAAATCTAACTGTATTCGGCGACTCTGAGATAGTGGTCAGACAGGTGAGAAATTCCATCCATTGTCTTTCCCCGCACCTCAAATGTTACCAGTCTAAGGTATGGAGTTTAATAAACAAATTTTTTGCTTTTAATATAAATTCCATTCCTAGATCAAATAATGTCGAAGCAGATCTACTTGCTAATGTTGCCTCTAAACTTCTTCCTGCAGAAGACTTATCCCTAAACGCATTCTCCGTGGAGCTATTGTTTCGACCATCTGTTCCTGACAATATCACAAACTGGAGAGTATTTGATGATGATCAGCAGATCATTAACTTTCTTCACATGGAAGAAACCTTCCAAGGCGCTGTGATAGATGAACAAACACATGATGAAAATTTGCATGACTTTACGGTAATACCTAATCCAAAACCTCCTGAAGCTCTATCGGACTTGGTAAATTCCATACCTAAATCTGTTGCTAGACTAGAAAAGTTTTATGATTTTGAAGATAAATTTAAAAATACGGTCAATTGTAAAACCAACAGTTCCTCATTATCTTATGAAAAAGTCAATTTAGGAACTAGTGAAAACCCTCAGTGTATCAACTTAGGCTTGGGATGTTCTAGGCAAAAAAAAGCTGCTTTTGTTAAATTATTTAAGGACTTTAAGGATGTCTTTTCTTGGACTTATGAAGATCTTAAAACATTCGATCCTAATATTATACAACATGTCATCCCGATGAAGCCCCAAAGCTTTCCCTTCCAACAGAAACTAAGAAAAATGCATCCTAAACTAGAATCGACTGTACAAAAAGAATTGAATAAACTCCTAAGTGCTAAAATAATTTTTCCTGTTAGACACACTCAATGGGTATCCAACCTCGTCCCAGTGTGGAAGAAAAACGGGGAAATTCGACTTTGTGTCGATTTCTGAAACCTCAACAAAGCGTCTGATAAAGATAATTATCCTGTCCCTCCTATGGAACAGATACTTCAACAAGTTTCTGGTTCCGAGAGGCTATCCTTATTGGATGGTTTCTCTGGATACAACCAAGTCTTGATGTCTCCATCAAATCAATTAAAAACTACCTTCCGTACCCCGTGGGGCACTTATGCTTATCGCAAAATGCCCTTTGGATTGATTAATGTCGGCGCTACCTTTCAGAGAGCAATGGATATTTCTTTCCGAGGCTTGATCAATCATTCCGTAGTAGTCTACTTAGATGATGTAACTGTTTATTCCAAAAACAAAGACGATCATCTAGCTCACTTGTGAGCCGTTCTGCTACAATGTCGTAAATACGGCATCTCCTTGAACCCCAAGAAGTCCATTTTTGCAGTAGAACAGGGTAAACTACTAGGATTCATTGTGTCTAGTGATGGAATGATTATTGACCCCGAGAGGACCCAAGTCATCGCTAAACTTCCCCCACCTACCTCCAAGAAATCCATGCAGTCTTCCCTAGGCCAGATTAATTTCGTGAGAAGATTTGTCCCCAGTTTCTCCGAAATGGTCAGGCCTCTCCAAAACTTGATTAAGAAAGACACCCAATATCACTTGGGACCCACTAAAAACCAAGCTTTTAACGATATAAAGAAGGATATAATTGATGCTCCGTCTCTCATGAGCCCTGATTTCTCTCAAGACTTTACACTCTATACTTTTTCCTCTGATCGTTCCTATGCCACAGTCCTAACGTAGAAGAATTCTGAGAACAACGAAGTCCCCATCGCCTTTATGAGCTCTGCTTTCAAAGGTGCTGAACTTAACTACCCCGTAGTCGATAAGCAAGCCTATGCTGTCTTCAAGGCAGTTAAGCATTTCCGGTCTTATCTCCTGAAGTCAAGGACGAAGGTCATTGTCCCCTACCCTACCGTTAGGAACTTGTTAGTGCAAAAGGAGTTAGGAGAGAAAAGAGCCAACTGGGTCACCTCCTTGCAAGAGTATGACTTAGAGATCACCCCAGCACAGATCGTGAGAGGCCAAGGGTTGTGTAAGTTGGTAGTTGATTCCAAAATCGAACAACAAACAGATAGTGTTACGTCAGAACTAGAACAACGAGATTAGAGTTTGATTTGTTGCACACAAAGCCTTGTAAGTCCTTGGTACGACAATATTAGACACTGTCTTCAACATGGATCATCACCTCGTCACCTTGACCCTACCAAAAGAAGAGCTTTGAGACTAAATTCTGCCTCCTTTCATCTAATTAATGGTATACTGTTTCGTCAGAATTTTGATGGCATACTGATGCATTGTCTTGAAAAGGACGAAGCAGAGAAAATCTTACTTGAGTTGCATGCAGGAGAAGCTGGTGGTCACTTCGGTGGCGACACCACTGCTCATAAAGTCTTACTAGCCGGTTACTACTGGCCTACACTCTTTAGGGACGCCCATGCCTTATGCCGTAAATGCATCATTTGTCAGAAAGCGTCAGGGCGATTGCAAAAACCAGCCTTCCCCTTGCAACCCGTCACAGTCGATTCTCCTTTCCAGCAATGGGGCCTTGATATCATTGGTCCTATTAACCCTCCATCCTCACAAAAACACAAGGATATTATGACAGCCACTGATTACTTTACTCGATGGTCTAAAGTTGTCGCGCTAAGAACTGTTAACACAAGTCAGGTGATCGCCTTTCTGAATTCGAATATCATCACCCATTTTGGCATACCTGATTGTCTAGTCTTTGATAACGCTTCATACTTTTCCTCTCTCGAGATGAGTGAGTTTTCCTTAGAGAAGGGAATAAAGCTAAAGTATTCCGCGAGTTATTACCCCCAGGGTAACGGCTTAGCAGAATCAACCAACAAGAACTTGATCAAGATTATCAAGAGAACCGTGGCTGAAAATCACAAGACCTGGCACAATGCGTTGCTGAATGCGCTGTGGGATGATAGGGTAACACCCAAAGATGCTATAGGTAACTCCCCCTTTTTTCTTGTTTATGGCAGAGAATCCATTCTGCCACCTCATATTCTTCTTCCCTCGCTCCAATTGTCACAAAAAGTTCAAGAAGAAGAATGTCCCCCTTTAGAAATCCGTATTAACGCGTTGATGAAGTTAGAAGAAGTGAGAACCCAAGCTAAGCATAAATTAGATCAACATCAACAACTGATTAAAAGCTGGTTCGATTCTAACTCTGCTTCTGATAGAAATTTTGAAGTAGGCGATCTCGTCTTAAAGTGGGACAAACCACACGAAGGGAAGGGTGAACACACTAAATTTCAAAATTTGTGGCTTGGGCCATTTTTGATTGCTGAAAAGTTGGGTCCTAGTTCCTTTCGTTTGAAAAATCTTGAAGGACAGCTTGACACCTACCCGGTGAATGGCCAAGTCCTGAAAAGATACTTTGCCTGATTTCTATCCTTGTATAGTATGTAAATATTTCCTTTTGTTTTTTTTTTTTGTTTTTCTTCCTTTGTTTTCGTTTTGATTTTGATTTGATTGATCAGTTTGGTGTGTTTTTGTGTGTTTGAAACATATGCATGCCTGTGTACTGAGCCATTAAGACAAAGACTATAAGGAAATTTCTTCACTAAAATGACTTCTGAGAAATTGTACATACATCAGTGATATATATTGAAAAATGTTGTTTGAGAGAAGTTTACTAATTTCAATCTCTGAGTGAAGTTTGTCATGGTCATCTTTATCTTTTTACGCTGTCCCTTTTCCGTAAAGGAATGACTCAAATGGATGTTTCCCTGCCCAAGTAAGTTGTTTTAGGAATAAAACATTTCTGGAACTGAATAAAGGACAGTATTTAAAAAATTCTGATGAGGTTTGAAAAAAAATATGACAAAATATCAAGATTTTTCAGCGTCACCCCGCTTAGTTATCTAGAAAAAGAGAAACAAAATAAAAATATTAATAAGAGCTGTGGGAAGTGTTTGTAAACCCCTCGGGATACTGAACAGGTCCGCTGGCAGTGGGTAAATGCAAGCATGGCGCCAAGACAACTTCGCTGGGGTACTGAACAGGCCTGTTGGCAGCGAAGCAATGTCGGGTAAATGAAAATCTGTAAAATTATAAGAAACCTCTTTGAAAAGTCCTTTATGATGATCTAGAACTTCTTGACAGGATACAGATGTCTGAGTGGGTTAAATGGCAACCCTGTCAAGGCTATGGATGCCTGCTGGCAGCAGTGGCCATGCCAACAGTATTGAAGATTTTACCTTAAAAATCATGAATTGCTGATCTTAAAGACTATTTTTGGTCTGCATCTTTTGGAAACATCGCTTAAAAAATAGTTGATGATGATGTTAGTATGATTTTCTGGTTGTTGTTTTAAGTCGAATTTTTCTTTGTTGTCCTGATCTGAATTCATTTCTTTTGACAGAGATAACTGCTTCTCCCAGCATGTCGCCATTGTTGGCAGCCAATTCATTTTTTTATTATTACCCTAAAACAAGTTGCCTACACCTCTTGTCTTCTAAACGACAAGTCATCGTCGCATTGTGCAACTAGACATTTGTTTCATTTTTGCAACAATTCCAATTTCGTTTCGATTCAGTTTTCACAACTGAAAGTGTGAAAACCCCTCCATCGTTGTTTGGAATGTCGTCATCTTTTATTAGATTTCTGAAAGGCACTTTACCATTGGTTTATCACATGACTGCAAAGATTCTTTCAAACTATGTCCCTTGGCCTACTCTTACTTTGATTGCGCATTTGGATTTATTTGATTAATAAGCCATTGAGCATGCAGATTTATTGGTTACATTTGATTCTATAAAGGTCATATTTGATGTTGGTTTTATGTGATATGATCCTTATTGTTTTTGAGCTCTTGACTTATCGATTTTATAAAACCATTTGTCATAATGTTTTATAAAACATTGGTTATCTATTATGCTATGAGCGCATGATTAATACATGAGTTTTGATGTCATGTTGAAAGGCAAAGTTTGAAGTTATGAAACCCCGATCGGGTAAACTTTTGGTTTGATCATTTGAATTTATGCAATGACATGATTGTATTAACATTGGTTTAATCGTTTGTTTTTGATTTAATGATTAATACGATGGTGCGTTGGTTAATGTTGGATTTCATGTTGGATTGAACCATACACTTGGCGCATGAATATAACATTTGATTTTGGTTCTACATTTGTTTGATGGCACATTGATATGGTTATACACCGATTTGGGTTGGCCGATTAATGTGTTTTAAATGTTATGACTACTGATGGAACAACACTATACCAAGCCATTAATACACTGCATGGCGGTGGTAATCCCACCACCTTCGCACGCATTACATTGATTCATTCCCCTTTGAGCGCTTGCAGCTGTTAAGCCCTATCGTTTTTCTCCTGCCTTTTGTATTGTTCAAGCCAAACCCTACCATGCACAGAAGCCATGGCTCCTGTCGTAAGGGCCGAGCCTAACGGTTGCCAAGCACTACTAATGTTTGATGGCGCTTATAGTGACCTGGAAGAATTCGGATGGCTCCCGTTTATAATAAAGTTCGATGGTTATAATCCTACTGTGGCTCGGCAATTTGCGTTATCATTTGATGGCTACCGAGCCAAAATTGGGGATGTGCAACTTGAAATTAATGAGCAATTTCTTAGCTTGGAAACCAGTCTGCCTGCTACAGGACATAAGTGGTCTAAAAATTGTAAATTGGAAGATGTCCCGTGGACATTGCTCTTCCAATCTCGAATGGTGAAACCCTGCGACAAAGGATGGCCTGCAAAAATGTTAAAACAGCGCTGGCATGACCTGCTAATGATAATCAATAAATTCATTACTTGTGAGGGAAGGTACGGGTTCGTTTTCTTATTTCACCTTCGTCTATTGATGGTTTTTATGGGTTTTGAACTCAATGTACCTCACTACCTTCATAGAAGTTTGTTTAAGATGGCGAAGAGGTACAAGCACAACCAGGCCGATACCAGTCTCTTCCATTTGGGGTTGATTAAAATGATTATGGTTTATGAGTTGGGGTTACGTCGTGACGTTGGGGTGATTTTCTCAGTCGTAATGGCTTTGAAGAGTCAAACCCACCACAGGTTGATAAATCTATGGTAAGTGAAGGCAAACCTATCCCCTCTGTACCTTACAGCATGTTGCTACCCAAACCTCTACCCGACCCACCTACGAACTTGCCCATGACTGTGACCAAACAGGTCGAAATTGCTAAGCCAACAACCAAACAGCCTAAAGCTAAAGCTAATGCTAATTCTAAAGGCAAGAAAAATGCTCGGTTAATCTCTCGCATGGCGAGAAATAAACCAAAACCCTCTGCCAATCCTGAGCCTATCGTGGTTAGCGAAGATTCTGATTCAGAGATTGAACGTTTTCTCGCAAACGAGTATCCTTACTCAGAAGGCTTGTGTGACAAACCTCCTTATGACTTTGTCAAGAATTTACCACCTTGTATGCGGGATAATCCTAATTTTCCTGGCATTGAACTGCCTCATGGAACCCTTGGTGACTCATCGAAACCCTCATCTGCTCAACCAGTTGTTCCACCATGCGATCAATGTGGGTTATGGTTGGAGAGGTACTACTTAGATGTGCCAATGTTGCAATCCAGAATCCATGATTTGGAAGACCAAGTGGCAAAGCTCACTGGTCATAATGCGAAGATGCAACCCTCTGACAAGAAGCAACGAACTACTGGTTCAATTCTGTTCAAGAATGTCGAGTCAGCTACGACAATCATCAATTCGAAATTGACATAGCCTCAACAATCTCGCTGGTATAAATTTCACCCATTTATATCGCACATTCATAAACTTTGTGCTCTGTTACATAAACATGCATTGTTGTATATAACTCGTTTTGGTAAATCGAATTTTGTTATTGGATTTGGTCTTGATTTTATTAATCATAATAATGGATTTGATTG
>ML782740.1:247361-316212 GCA_009831015.1 Picea engelmannii | reverse complement strand
CACCCATTTATATCGCACATTCATAAACTTTGTGCTCTGTTACATAAACATGCATTGTTGTATATAACTCGTTTTGGTAAATCGAATTTTGTTATTGGATTTGGTCTTGATTTTATTAATCATAATAATGGATTTGATTGTTGCGATTGAATGTCTGTTGTATTTATTATAGACAAGCTATTTTGAGACACGATTTATGCAGTGATCTGAATTGGTTATGAAACACATGGTTATCTGTTACAATTTGATTTACATATTGCTTTGACCAGCCTGGATACGGTTTGGATTTTGTTTAAAAAGGGGTTTTGTTTTATATCGAGAATTGATACAAATCGTAACAATCATCCAACTTCCAGCCAGTCAATTCGTTGAGGCCAGTCGACCCTGTTCTTTTGCAAATTGGAATGACAGTGCATTTTCTGTTACGAATGGATTTGTAAAACAAAACGATCATGCCCAGGATGATGAATGGTTCTATAATTACCCCAGACCCGATTTTATTTGATTGTTGCCCAGGTTATGGTTATCAATGCTGTTCAATTTTGACTGTGTTACACTCAGCAATTGAAATCGATGATGATTTTTGGTCGATATTGTTACGCATGTTTTGTTTTGATGTATATTGTAATAGCCTTCCTGTATTTGATCAAAATAAAACGAATTTCATGCTTAATCTCTACAGCCTATTGATTGAAATGACATGAAATCGATGTATATTGCTACAGCTGTGACGTATATTTTTGTGTTCAATGATATTAATTATAGTTATGATGTGGCAAATCTTATTTGATATGTTTACTATCATGTTCTATTATGATTGTTTTGATTACGATTATATCGTATCTCATTCCATTTGATTCGCTGTTTAATTTCGTTTAATTCCAAACGGGCTTGTCAAAGTTTGACCATGTTTTATGATAACTAAAAACAGAGCATTCTTTACTCTGTTTCAATTTCATTTATTTTGTGATGGTTTGATTTAAAATGATAATTTCACTCGAATTATGAGTAATTCATTTTAATTTGATTCGATTTGATATTATTTGACTAAGATCTGGTCCTGTTAGCTATTCTTGACTAGCTACAGAATCAGATGATTCTGTAGCTAAGTCTATGGAGTTGATTTTTTATTGTTTTACTAATAAAATATCCTTCTAATTTGATCTTTGTGTTCTGTTGCAGGCAAATTCGAATTGGCAATAGATATGATGAGCAGTTAGGGGATGTTTTACAGATTCTACTTGCATTTTATTTCCTTAGTTTAGGTGATTTTGGGATATCTGCCAGATTGTGTAAAACTATTTGATATTATCCACAAGGAAGTTTTACCTTGTGAAGAAACCTATATATACTTATGATTTTTGTAATAAGGGATATCCTCAGTTGTGGGAGAACAAGGATATGGAGTTCTGTTACAGACTGGAGCAGAATTGATGTTTTGTCATAGCTTTTGCTTTTCAATATATCAACATTTTGTTTCAAGTTTTGTATATCATTTTGTTTATGGTTTATGATTACTTTAGCTATCTAAATCAAATTCAAATGATATAATTTTATCACTGTTATCTATATCTTGTTTCCTCCAAATCGATAAAAGACATAACAATTATTAATTCATTTTAGTGAATGATAGCTTTGTCTTCTTCATAAATTGAATTGTTATATATAAGTTTTCTACATAATAGGTTTCCCTTTATTGCAGAGATTTATCATCAGAAGATTGTTATGATTCTCTTTTATGTCTTGTTTGTCCTGTAAAACACTTCAAGAAGCAGCACAGCTGATCGTTTTCGAAAAGCTTAAGGACTAAACGGTGTGAATTTCTTCCCCGACCAGCTTAGAAGCTATCACACACAGGGCAGACTTGGAGCGTTTCCAGGTCAATTAGTTTGTGTTTACTGTTTTCATTAAGTAGTTTAATCTGGATATAATTTTAATTAGATTTATATTAGATTGTTTAATTTCAGTAAATTATATTAGATTGTTTAATTTCAGTAATGTTTATTCCTTTTTCATAAAATATAAAAATCAAAAAGAGATCCTTGGCTGTCATAGGGCAGAATACACATGAGTTTTGCAGGTTTTAATCAAATTTGTAGATTGTTTATAGTGTACATTTGTGAATAAGAAATATTGCAGCTGATAATTAGGTAGTTGATTTGAGTTATTATAATAGTAATTAGTGGATTGTATAGAATAATTAGTATTTAGTGTATTAGTTCCTTTTCTTTGTTTTATTAGTTTCTAGTTTCCTCTATTTTAGTTAGTTTCTTGTATTTAGTTATAGTTTAGTTTGTTTTATACACCTTTAGTTAGATTTCTTAGCTCAGATCATTTCTCTCTTTGGTTTTCATAGAAGACCTTAGAGCGGCCAACGGAGCCGTTAAACTCGTCAGGGTGGTTCATTCCAAACGGCTTGGGTTATTTAGACAACCCCGGACCGGTTCCACTCTCCTAGTTGACGGACGGTCAATTTCGCCCATCAACATGGTGTTGTTGTTTATCTATTTCATGCTTTCTTCTGTTCCAATGTTGCTTCCTTTAGAGGTTCCATCTCTACAATATCATTACCTATGAAAAATCCTTCGACTCTATGGCGTTTCTTAGCGTTCTGCAACACTTCTCTTGACTCTCTCTATTCGCTGCAAACTCCGAATAATAACAAAGTTGGCTTGTCGACCCTTCAAATACTTTTGTGACCTTGAATTAACTATATAATCCATTAGTGTTGTTCAATCAAAACCTACTTTAATGTTGCACTAACTCCAAATCCTTCGCCAAAGTTTTTCCTCGATCTTCCAGTCTGTCAAAATATTCATCGACACATTCCATTTATGACTACGCATATCCATGATGTCTCATGATTATTGATTTTTAACCAAAGTTTATGCTATTTAATTTCTTTAACTGTCTTTCTTTTTCTCCTTCTTCTGCAGTGTTCTCCGATTTACTCATTCGTTCGTTGCATGATCTTTTTTTTCTACACGCAATTCACTTCTTTTGCACGATCCTTTATCAACACATAACTCACTTCTTCTATGAACTTACTCTTTTTGTATATGTATCTTGATTCCTCTTCACTCTCATCCATGATATTCTCCTCTTTATTTCTTTCTTTGAACTATATTAACTTCTTGACCCTTGACTAATACTTCAACTTTATGTTTCTTTCCTTCACTTATTTTATTACTTTTTTAGCATTTTCTTTTTCTTTTCCTACTTTTTCTTTTCCTTACTATAATACACTAATATGGTACATAGTTTCCTGCGTAGGTCAAACTAGTGCGTAGACGGTTGAACATCCCTATAAAGTTTTAGCTAACTCCCATTCACCAATCCCCCCAAGAATTCACCATTCAACATTTCTAGTTGCATAACACCTTCTTTGGTCACATACTTGATCACATATGGACCTAACCAATGCATCCTAAACTTCCCTAGGTGTTTCATGAACTTTCTATCGTATATCAACACTAAGCCTCCCACTTGAAACTTTTTCTATTTAATATTGCTATCATGCCATGATTTTTCTTTTGCCTTCTCGACTTGTTGATGGAATCCTACGAAAAAACAATCTTCCTCGAGATGTAACAACTGTGAAAATATTTCCTCTACTATTTCAGAGTCCAAAAGATCAGAAATTGTTTCAATGTGCAATATTAGTAGAATAAATTCCACTTAAATTATTGATTCTTTCCCATAAACCAACCTAAAAGGCATTTTTCCTGCAAATTTTTTGCTTGTAGTCCTATATTCCCATAATATTGTAGGGATCCTCAAGTCCCAATCATCCCTTCCTACATTGCATATATTTGTCAGAGTATTTGCTAAAATTTTATTGAAGGCTTCTACTGTCTCATTTTCCTGATGGTGATACAATGTGATCCTCTGATGGTGAATTTGAAAATCCTTAGTCAACGTTGTAATCATCTTATTTAGGAAGTGTGTCCCTTGATCACTGAGTAAAATGTCCAGGCAACCAAATATTGTAGCAACATTTTAAAACATAAATCCTGCAACAATCTCTTCACTACAGTCTATGATCGGTGTTGCATATAGTCAAATACTCTATTTCAATGATTATATGCGTAGCTCTCGATCTCGTGGTTGGTGGATTGATCGGTCCAACGAAGTCTATTTCCAATTTATCAAAAGGCTGTAGGGTAACTTGTGGATGTATGGGAATCTCATCCCTTCTGGATGGATTTCCAACCCTTTGAGAAACATCATATGCCTGGAAATATTCTTTAGCATCCTTGTGAAGTGTGGGCCACCAAAGCCCTGCACACAAAATATTTTTCGTTGTCGCTTTACCTTCTTAATTTCCTCCTGCTATACCTTTTTGTGCTTTTGATAGTATGATTGGAATTTCATTCTCTAACACCCATTTTCTTAATATCCCATATGTACCTAACTTATATAGGCTTTCTGCAATCAACTAGTAGTCCATTTCCTTAACCACTAGCTGTTTCTTTTTTGCAATTTTCATGGCCACTGGAGCCATTCCCATAGTTAATAATTGCACAATGTCTGTGAAGTAGTCTTCCACCATTTGAACTGCAAATAAATCTGCATTCGGTAAAATATCATCTAGATTCCTTATATCTTCTCCTGATATAATGTGTGATAAGTAATCCATTCCTACATTCAATTTTCTTGGCTTAACGATGAATTCAAAGTCATATTCTTGTAACAAAAGTAACCATCTACAAATTCTCCCTCCAACACTGTCTTGTTCATTAAGTATCTTAGTGTAGAATGGTTTCTATACATCTTGAAATGAGAACCCAACAAATAGTGTGTAAACTTTTGTGGTGCATACACCATTTTCAACCCCTATCATTCGGTCTTAGTGTAGTTATTTTCTATTGTTGATAGTCTCCTACCTACAAATGCAATTGGGTGGTCTAAATCTCATTCTGTTGGCTAAGATAAAATTGCACATAAAAATATGGAAAATGCATCCACATGAACATGAAATTCCTTCTTCCAATATAGGAATATCAAAATTGGACGATTCACTAACTTCTTCTTCAATGTGTCCAAACCTTTCTGGCAGTCCTCATTCCACTGAAATTTTTCTTCTTTCTTCAACAACTTCTCCATGGGTGTTGTAATATTTGCATATTCTTTAATGAACTTCCTATAGTATCCTTTATGGCCCAATGTTTCTCTTAACTATCGTACCGATGTAGGTGGTGTAAATTCCATAACCACTGCAATCTTTTTGGGATCCACTAGTAATACTTTCTTACATACCACATGTCCCAACAAAATTCCAAAATTTTCACAAAAAGTACATTTTTTAAAATTCAATGAAATATGACATTGTCTGCACCTATCCAACATTAATATCGATAATTCTATATGATCTTTTAATAGACTAAACACAATCTAATCATATAAATAAAATTCAAGGAATTTATGAATAAATTCCTTAAAGGCTACAACAACTACTCTCGATAAAATTGTAGGTGCATTCTTCAACCCAAAAGGCATCACTGTGTACTAGTAGCTTCCCCGCTCTTTCACAAAGGTAGTCTTATGTATTCCCCCCTATGAAATATTTATCTAGGGATATCCTAAGAATCCATCTGTGAAAGAGTAGGCCTCTTCCCCCTACATTCTCTATCATTTCATATGTAAAAGGTGTCGAAAATGGATTCTGCAAACATGCATGATTTATCTTTCTTAGATCTACACAAATTCTGATTCCCCTTGTTTTCTTATCATGTACTACCATTGGACTTGTCCATTCTGAATCCATTACTGTTTTAATGATTCCTTCTTCTAAAATTCATTCTATCTCTTCCTTTACCTTCTCTTTATACTTCGGGTTTAGTCTACTTCGGGTTTAGTCTATAGGGTCTCTGTCTTACTGGCTTAGCATCTAGTTTCAAAAGGATATTCATTTCTCCTAAGTCACCAACTATCCCTTTCATTTATGAAAACATGGTTGGGAATAGATCCTAATACTCATGCAGTAACTGTGCAATCTTTTCCACAGTTTCATCATTCCAATAGTCGCCCATCTGCACAAAATTTGGTTTCTCTTTTGTACCAATATTCACCTTACACATCCTTAATGGTTGTGCATACGTAGAAGATCCAAGATCTCGACCTTCTAATGTGCGTTCCCCATCAGTTTAAGGTATTTTTATATTTCTTGGATCTTCCTCATCCTAATATTCTTTAGCAACATTACAACATTCCAGTATTTCATGAATTGTTGTAAAATCTCTATGCGCACTACACACAAGTATTACATCCATCGACCATTCTACTGAAAAAATCTTGTTTCTAATGGCCTGCAAAGCTGTATCTACTAATGGTGATTCATTTTAAAAAGTAAATGTTATATTAAACCTTTGTGTTAGATCGTCCCAATTTGTTGTTTCTCTATGCATTTCTAGTTCTAGGTACTAGTTCTTGGGAATCGTATCCAATGTATGTATGAACCTATGAGTCCATTCCCTCTTTGGTATCAAACTCCATATCTTCTACACTGTGCAATAATATTTTTTTGGTCACTTACTCCTACATATTTATGTGCAATATACTCAACCTCGGTGCCAAATATAACTTCCATTAATCTTTTACATTGTTCTCGATCTGCTATTCCTTTTTTATGTGAAGCCCACCGTCTGGTTGGAGTGGACTTCAAGACAACATTTAATTCCAACAATATTTGATTTTCTGGTATCTGCAACTCAAATGAATTTACAAAAGAGCCTATGTTTGTCTAACCATCATACTTGGGTGGGTCACATAACTCTGTTCCAATTCAACGCAATGATAGAGTAATGCGAGCACACCTTCTGGTTGATACTTCATGCATCCTTTTCTTCCAGCCTTCCAAACCTTCCTTTGAATCTGACACATATGAGCTAATGCCTCTCCAACTTAGGGAACCATCTTCAGTCATATTAACATAGTCATCTATTCACACTGTATTATTGTACAAGTTATCATTTTTATTCCCTTTAGCTAGTTATGTCTACCTCTTTCCTTATGTTGGATCCAATGTTGTGCTAATATTCAAGTCCCATACTTAAATTATCATTTCCCTTTTCTTCATATTGATATTCATTTGATTTTCAAAGTCCCATTCAGTCCTCATTAGCGTTGGATATGGATGACTACCATCCATGATCTGGATGACATCTATATATTCTATACTATGCACCTCATCTATATTCACAGGTACCCCTAATAATAGACCAATTGGTACTATCTTATGTTGGTTCACCAATCTTAACTGGATAGGAAACCAAATTAACTTAAGCTTCCCCATCATTTCCCATGTTTTCTTTGGTAAAAAACTTACATAAAATCCCAGTTATGAAATTACATTTTCCATGTCATATTCTCCAATATGGACACTTAGTCCGAACTCTCCTCTTGTCCTCTTTTTGTGAAATACTTGATTAATTACCCTCTACATGGTAGGAACTTCTCTTTCTTTCATGCAATGATCAATCATTCCACCCAATGCATTCAATTTAGTTTCATCTTTCATCAATTCTAAACAAATTTTTAGAAAACATTTCAAAGTACTTACCCATTGAAGTGCCCTTTCTGGGATATTATGATCATATACCGAAGGTATGAAAACCATAGGGAGTGAAGATAATGTTGATTCTATCCAATCCGGTCCTAGTATCTCCTTCCTTGTTTGTTGAAACTCTCTTTTTCTTTCTGTGGATCAAATGTCGACATAAGTCCTGATGATTTTATCACTCATTTCTCATTCTACATCCCTTTATTCATTGCATCAACCCCTTTCCTAGCTCCTCCATGTGTGAAAACTCCTATTTTGGTCCTTCGTCATGCTTCTTCGATGATATCTTTTTTACATTCTAATTTGGGTTCTAGCTCTAATTCCCTCTTTCCTGTCACTTTGCAAGTGATCACAAATAGTCTTCTGTCACATGATCCATTACTCTATAATATGTGCAGGTTGTACAAGGATTCAAGCAGTCATGAGCTAAGTGTCCCAATTTATTAAAATTGTAGCATATTATTGGTCCTCTACCTCCTCTACCAAAACTCCCTATACCTCAACCTCTGCCAAACCCTTCTCATCCTCCTGGAATAAAGCCTCTCGGATTGTTATACTCTAGAATGCCTCCTTCTGTCATGGTATTTTCCTCCTGAATTCTATACATATATGAAGTGCACTCTCTCATCAGGTTGAATGCGCGACAACCCTTCTCTTCTTGCCCTACTAACTTGTAAAAGTTACAAAATTAATTATGGGGTGAACTATGGTATTTCTACAACAATGGAAAATTAGGTGGATGATGTCCCCATTTATTTCATTTTTTACCGTACTCTCCTCCTAGAAATGGGTTTGGTGCTCTAGTTTCCAAACACTATGCAAAGGTTGGGCATTCGTCCTTATAGTGGCTTTCAGTCCTATACATGACACATAAGACTTGTTCCCTCTTCTTCTTTCCCTTCGTAAGCTCTATTAATTGGATTTTCAAGGAAACTAAATATGCCTAGACTTGACCCATCCCCCTGCCATCCCCTAGAGGAGATGCTTCCATATTCATTGCAATATCCAAATATTCAGTTTGTGACACAACCTTATGTTGTATCAATGGGTAGCGAATGTCTCGTAATAGTCCTGCAATAAACCATTCTCTGTGTTGTTGATACAGAATGTGGAATGTTAATCTACACATCAAATCCTTAAATATTTTAGCATAGTCTCAAACTTACTCAGTCTTCACTTGTTTGATTTATTTCAACTCTGTAATGTATTCTAACTCATATTTTGACTTCTTGAACTCTTTCAATAACGCTTGTCAAATTTCTATCAATGTCCTCGCTTGACTTGTTGGTGCATTACTCTGCAGTTTCATATACTAGACTAATGTGTATCCTCTAAATATTGTTTCCAACTGTGCAATCTTTGTGGCCTCATCCTAGACATTCTTCGCATCCCAAATTGTCTCACACACAAATAGATGTTTTCATAAGTCCATTGACCCAACTCCTTGGAACTCAGACATTCTCAATGTATTTTCTAACCCTACCATGGTATTTTGTGTAGTACCTACCCCCAATGTTGTTGGTTTATTTTGACTCGATGCATTACTTCCACTACTCTGGATACTACTATTCTAACTTCCTTTGCTAACTATAAGTGCTTTTGACAAATATTCATATGTTATCTCATATCTAGGTGACACACATGGGGTCATGGATCTGATGTAATATCTAACATGAGTAGGACTTAACGACTCTTATATTATAGGAATGAACTAAGGATCCTCTCCCTCTCCTTCCATGCCCATTATTTCTATGATCTAGACTATTGCGCGGGGTTCTATCCTCTTGTTCTTAGTGAACTTATCTCCTTTCTCAACCCCATTTTTCAACCTCTTGTATCTTCTTCCACCGTGTAGTACTCCAAATTATTATTCTTCTTCTGGTACACCATCTTCATTTATTTGCATCCTCAGTTCTTCCCTTTCTTTTTCAATTTTTTATTCATTCATTCATACCTTTAGAATCTCCCCTGGTTAGCCCCCAGTTCCCTTGTGTGCATGAATCCCCCTTGCAATCAAATTCTATCATAATCACACATTTTTCACATAATAACATATTTATCCATGTACCAAATGCTTTCATAAACCTTCCATGGAGACCCTTTAAGAAATCCCTTTCTACAACACTATACGATTGGGTAAAATCTATTGCAAATTCCATAATATAACCCCCCAGTATGCTATTCAACCAAAAATCAACTACAAGAGAAGTAGTATTGATCACAGAACTCAATTATCTTACCAGCTCAAGGGTCCATCTCCTCAGAGCTCTAATTCATTATCTTCTATTCTTATCCACTAACCTTTCTAACCATTCAACTAGAATAATAAAAATTTCACCAAAGAAAATCTCATGTAGATATATGAACACATACCTTTGCAACCATTGTCCATCGCTTATCTCAGTTTCTATTCTCTCCTTGTTAAAATTCTCGTTCCTTCCATTCTATCCATTCAATGATTTCTACCTTAGTCGGCCTCCAAAACATTCCCTCAATTATATATTTCAGGTCCCAGCAATGGAACTATTTGTTGGGGCATGGTTATAAGACTCTAGGTTCAAGTTATTCAACCAAAAAAAACCCTTTAGATATTGTCCCTTTTGGAATCACCAACATTCAAGTGAATTCTCACGCGAGGCATCTATTGGGGCTGTAGGAACCAAGTTTATGCAGGGATGAGGGGATGTGATGCTATCAACATAACCATTAATACTTATTCACCTTGTGCATGTTATCCTTATTTAACCTCCTTTTATCAGTCAACAAACCCTATGCACAACTTCCATTAAATAACAATTCATTACTTTTACCATAACAATTGTGCAACATTAACCCATCTAATATTCATTTAGTACCTTAAACCCTAGTATTAAAAAACAATATAACATAGATCTAACCAACCCACTGAATCATTCACTATTATTATGCATCAACAGTATGTTAAAAATATCTATATTGATCATGCATAAACATAACATCCATGAATAATCACATCAACAAACACATTAGACACAAGATTTTAACATGATTCACCCAATCCTTGGGCTACATCCACAATGGTTGGCTTCTTATATTACCCTTCATGCAATAATCATCTCATGCATGCACAATGCGCTTACAAAAGATACAACATATTGTAATTCCCCAACTTGTCTAGACGCTCTGCAGTGCAAGCCTACCTCTCCAAATTCTCAGATATGCTCCTATCCCTGAAATATCTCCCTCAAAACCTTGAGCATGAGATCTCTTCATCAATCATGAGAAACCTAATCTCTTCTTCTCAACAACCTAATATTCCCTGAACCTTTACATATTTATACATAGAAGTAGGGATAAAAGCCATAATAGTTCATAACAACTTATCCCCAAAAACCTAATGCTTCATAACCGTTTTTCCTACTTTTGCATCAATGTGTTGCTTTTCCTGTTTTTGTATTTATCTATTGTTTTTCCTACTTTTGCGTCGATCTGGTGCTTTTCTTGATTTTTCTCCCTTGACACATGCTATGGTCTCTCCTTTTACTCTTTCATTTACTATGGCGAAGCTCCAAAAACTTGTTTATTCTCATCCAAAATGCCTATCCAAAACATGGAAACTAGTCATGGAGGTAAATAAGTAGTATCGTTGCAAAGGTTGTATTCAGGAATCAAGTTTGAGAAGAAAGATATGGAGATAAGTTTTGAAATTCAAAGAAAAATATTCTTTCCAAATAATCCATCTTATCATTCTAATACTAAGAACATTTATGTACAATACCATTTCATGAGAGACATGGTGGAAAGAAATAAGGTGATGCTGGAGAAAGTATACATGTTGGAAAACATATCAGAATCTTTGACCAAGTCTATGAGTGTTGTGATGTTCTCTTGGTGAAGAGAGGACATGGGCATTTATTCCATAGGTATTTGAACAATATTTCATCTATCTATCAGTTTTAGATAAGAAAACAAGTGGGAGAATGTTGGGTTGTTATATTCTTTGCAGTGAAATTCTAGTCAAGGTGGATCAACTGATAATCAAACTCGAAGATATTGACAACAAGTTGAAGGTTGAGGTGGTTAAACCAGTTAAAGTCGAAGCTAAAGATATTAAAAACAAGTTGAACAGGTCAACCTACAAGAGGTTGACAAGAGGGCACGTGGAAACCGACTAAATACCTAATGAAGGACAACTGATAGTCAACTAGTAATCCAACTCGGTAGTCAACTGTAACAGAATCCCGATATTTGTGGGATTTGTAGCCAATGATCTGTGTGGATATGTAACCATTTTTGTGAACTTCTTTTTAGGTTTTTTTCCTACAATAAATCCTAAAAAGGTGTGTTGTAATTTTGTAAAGGCTAATCAATAATTGTAGAATAATTAATATTTAGAGGTTGTTAGTCATGTAGATGTAAGCTGAATTGGATACATGGTTCTTCTTTTGTAAAGCAAGAAGGTATGATGTCAATTTGTTTTTAGGTGTAGACCAAGGTTAGGCATGTAAAATTTTATTTTGAATGAATAATACAACAAGAGAGAAAGACTCCCAAGAAATTATGGCTTTCCCTTTTGGGTTTCCAGTGTAAAATATTTATGTACTGTGTGTTTTCTGTCATTTAATTTCATGTTTAAATATTTCTTCCTCTCTTCCGCTAGGTTTAGTTTGGAAGTGTTCCTCATTTCCTAATAGTCTACCCACCTATTCCATTGACTCAAAGCATATTTTTCCATTATGGTCATTTTTCTACACTTTTTTGGGTCCTGAACTTCTGGGGCCATTTTGAGGCCTTAAACAACATTTTCTAGGCACAAGAATGTTGTATTCATGGAATATGGCCTTCAAGTCTAAAGAAGGTCTCTTTGAGTGGTTGGTCATGCCTTTTGGCTTGACTAATTCCTTGGCCACATTCATGCATATGATGGATGATATATTACGACCATTCACAAACTCCTTTGTGGTTGTATATTTGGATGACATCCTCATCTTCAACAAAACCTGAGAACAACATTTGGATCATATTCAGCAGGTCTTGGACACCTTGCGGCAACAAAACTTATATTCCAATTTGGAGAAATGTTCCTTCAACATGTAGAGAATCCAACATTTGGGATACATAATGGATGAGCAAGGTGTACATGTGGATCCAGCCAAGATCCAAGTCATCCGCGATTTGTGAGCCTCGAAGACAATGACCAAGATATGCAACTTCTTGGGCCTCATCAACTTCTACCATCATTTTTTTTGGGGTTTATCTAATATTTCTTGGGCCCTGAGCTAGGTGACCAAGGGTGGAGTGAAGGACAATTTTGTGTGGTCTATGCCCTAATAGAAAGCATTCAAGGATTTGAAATCCCACCTCTTCTCAACACCATTCCTTATTCTTCCATACCTGCAAAATCCATTTGAGATTGAGACAAATGCTTCACATTATTCTATCGATGTAGCCCTCACTCAGTATGGCCATCCGCTAGCCTATCAAAAAGAAAATCTATCTGCTATTGCTCACATATACCTCACCTATGACAAAGAGATGGACTCCATTGTGCTATCATGTTGATAGTGTAAGCATTATATTCTAGGGAAGGAAATGATCATCCACATTGATCACATGCCTCTGTAATTCATGCAAACACAAGGAAATTTATAGAATGACCGCCATTAGAAGTGTTCCACGTACCTGCAACAATTCCACTTGAATATCAAGTACAAGAAGGGTAGCATCAACCATGTCACAGATTTCCTCAAACAGACCCAAGTGGTAGCACAAACCATAGTTTTGAACTCATGTGGACATGAGAAATTTAGATGGCCACAATTATACAATAATGACTCTGACTTTGCTACTACCTATCACACATTGATCGTAGGAAAAACCATTTTAGATTTTCATCTCCACAATGGGTTGTTATGTCATCTGGTTCATCTATGTGTTCCTTCAAGCGAGCATGCAAATCTGTTATGGGAATCTCATTATAGTCGGGAAGAGAGACATTTTGGTGTATAGAAAAGAGCGACAATATTGCAAAATCATTTTTCTTGGTCAAATCTTCAACAAGATGTTCACAAGTACATCTGAGCCCACTATCAAGAAACAAGGGCTATACCTCCCTCTTCCTACTCCATATAGGCCTTGGGAGTCCATATCCAAGGACAACATGGTTGGTTTTCCTTCAATCAAGAATGGGAATGATTGTGTCTTTGTGGTCATTGATCGATTCTTTAAGTTGGAAGTTTTGGTACCCTACAAGAATAGCATCACAGTCGAGGCCACCTCCAAGCTCTTGTTTACACATGTTTGGGTTTATTTTAAGCTTCCACACACTATTATCTCCAATATATATAGTAGGTTCTTGAGCACTTTTTTGTCCATCCGATGATCAATGATGGAAACCAAGCTAACCATGTCGACTACCTTCCACCCATAGATTGATGGAATAAAAGAGGTAGTCAACATGATGATTTTCCATATCCTGAGGATGTACAATTCTAAACATCCATCCACATGGTGTGAAATCCTTCCTCATGTTCAAGACAACTACAACAAAGCTCTCCACAACTCTATTGGCCACAAGCATTTTGGTGTGCTTGGGGTTCCAACCATTGGCCCCCATTGACGTAGTTATTCCCATTGTAGATGCACATGAAGAGTCCTCCCATGATTTGACCTAGGTTGATTGGGAAGCCAAATTTGTTGAGTGAATCTAGCATATCCAATAACAAGTTCATGATATTGTGCAGAAATCCAATGCCAAGTACAAGAAACGTCATGGTCAACATCAAGTACCACACAAATTTCAGGTGGGAGATAAGGTGTGGTTTCAATTGCATAAACAATGCCTCACATGAACCCATATAAATATATGCCCACTCCAATATGGGCCTTACACCATCACCAAGGCACTGGGTGAGAATTTTTTTGAATTAAGTAGTACTCCTTTCCTTGACTTGCGCTCGATATTAAATGTGGAACTGCTTCGACGATATTTTCCACTTCTCCTGGACACTTCAGATGTGACCAAGTAGTTGGAAACTATAGAAATCAATAATAACTACATATAAAGGACACCCACCAATATACCATCCAACTCTATCGGGTTGTCAAAGCATGGCAGTTTCTTCATTAGAGAAAGTGGCTCACCAGGAGTCATATTCCACATAAATTTCCCCATCTGATGGAGGAACTTGATGCAATGGATACCATTTCTTACCAAGGAGGGAGGAATAATATAGGTTCGCATTGGTGGCCACCCACCTATTCCATTGGACCAAAGCACAATTTTCCATTTTGGCATTTTTTCTACACTCTTTCGAGTCCTAAACTTCCGGGGCATGACAATTTTCCATTTTTAGACCTTAAACAATGGTTTCTGGGCATGACAATGCATAGACGATAGATAAAGGAATCATATGGGATGAACAGAATGTATGTTCCTCATATAGTCCTTTCAGACGAGGTATCGACCACCCCAAATGGAGATTGTATGAAGAATTTACTCCCTCAGAAAGTTGTTGCATCAACTACACCCATCAGGGCCCACAAACCATTTGGTGTTTCATCTCCCAGGGTTAGGGTTTTTGATGTTTAGAGTTTTCCCAATTATTATTTATTTTAAAAAGGTCTTTGGAGCCTCATTTTAATAATTTTATTGTGAATTAGCATAACCAACACATCTCTTCTCAAAGATAAGTTACCACCATTCTAGATAGCTTGTGTGCTTTTGCATTTTATAGTCTTTTGTATTTTCAGACAGTCATTAATAAAATTTGAGATTCACTATATTACTTTGTTTAGTGCCATATATATGTGTATTTCCTTGTTATATATATGTTATATTTTTGTCTTCATATCGTTGTCAAAATAATATGGATCACCTATATTCAAAGGAAATCACTTCATTATCATAAGCTAAACAACACACAATAACAATGTACATGTCATAAAACTTGTTACTTGAGATTTTATTAATGGGGATCTGATACAAGAAGCAATGGAATGAGAGAGGTGTATTTTACAAGATTAGAGACTAAAGAATAATGGAGGGGTGAATCTATTGCAGCTTGCAACCTTTAAAATTGGTGTGTGTTTTAGGGGATCTTTGATCAAACAACTCAGGTATAAGATACTCTTAAATTCCCCAAAGTGTTGACCCTATAAATGAGCTCCTTCTGTAAATTTATAGTTTCTCTTACTTAAGGGATGTAATACCCCTAGGCCAATCTCTAATTTTAATGTGCATATGCGTTAGTGAGACATGATATTCTGGGCCAGAGTTCCTTCTATATATGTTTTGAGGACAGAGTGTCTGTGTGGATATTAGGCTGGAGAGCTTCGATGCTAAAATTCCACTGATCCTAACATTGTAAAATGTAATCACACACAATGATATTAATAAAATACATCACTGTTGCAGACCAACCAGATGAAAGAGTATGGGGGGATAGGCTCCACTAGGAAGAGAAAGGGGGCAAAGAGTCTAGGAAGAGGGGATAAGCCAAGGGGGCTTAATCCCATAGAAATATTATAATAATATTTCCTAAATTCAAATTTCATGGGATATGATTTTCTCCTAAGTTCCTAAGAGTGAGGAACATATCACCCAGCGGAGCATGTGTAGCTCTTAACTTGACAAGTGTCAAGTTAATGGCATGCAAATATATTGTTGAGAACTTAGTGTAATTATCATCTTTTCCATCCATTCTTTCCATCACTCTCTCAAGTTCACTCTGTCATCTACCTTCCATACCTTTACTTTAAATCTATTTTAAGGAGTAGCCTGATATAATTGAGTTGAAGAGGAGACTGTTCAGGCCCATGTGCTATTGAAGAGGTGCATTGTTAGGCCCATGATTTGTTGAAGAAGCGGGTTGTCAAGCCCATAAGCATTTCTCTCCAGGTGAGATGATTGCTAGGAATGTTTTCCCAAGGTGTCGAGATGCAGCTACATGACTTTCAGACTTCCTGTCCGACCTGTCACTAAAGCCTCAGAAGGGAAGTGGGGCATCTAAAGTTATGTTGATTGGATAAGAGACACACTTCCTGGGGTGGGAGAGGCATGTGGGGAATAAGGGACTATAGGATGTTATCTAGTGTTGGCACCGTAGTTTGAGTTACTTTGCTATTGACAAACCTTATCCTAGCTTAGGAATACTTTTCCTTGGTGGATTTTTAGCCCCAACTCGAGGGTGACCTGTTGCTAAGAGTTTATGAGAAACAAATTCTATGGTTGGGAGGAACCTTTGAGGTCTGCACACAGTTCGTGATTTTGCAGTAAAAGATAAGTTTCTTATGTGTATTTTATTTAATTATTGTTGTTGAGGAAAAGATATGAATTTATCTTACTCAAGCATTTTCGAATCTTGCTTGGCTAAGGCAAGATAGTTGATAATATTACCCTATGTTTATAGCCTCAAAAAGTATTTCCCAATCCATAAGTATTAATTGCAAGGGCTTAGGATGATTTTTTAAAATAAAATATTGTTGCAAAATATAACATTTTTATATAATTTTTTGAATATAACAGATTGCAAAAGTAAATGTGGAGATCAAAAGAAAAAATACTGAGTCATATATTAACACAAATGAGATAGAATAGCAATTGTTTTATTTCATTCCAAGAATCAAAAGTATCATTCTCTTACAAAAATCCATGTGAGGGCATGGACCAGGGTCAAACATAGAAATCCCTGATGAAAACCATACAAAAGGACTCTCACAAGAAGTAAAAACTGAACTTTAAAATTTGGATCAGCTTGCCATAGACTATTGCTTACTTGAGTCTGCACAATATCCTTTATCAGCCATGAAACTCAATTCATAAACAGACAAGTCTACACAGACTATCAAATCTAGATCAACACCTCTAAAACAAGCATCTGAATGATATGGTTCAACTTTGAACCTTGCTATCTACAATAGGACCCTGTTGTCAAAAAGAGAATTAGGCCTTTAATGAATTGAAGAATGAATGAAAACTAAACTATCTCAATAAAACTCAAGAGAAAACATTAGTATGTTTTCTCCTTGTATTCTCCCTTTGTTCTTCCTTCTCATTTGGCTTTTATGCATTCCAAATTAGTTGAATTAGTTCAACTACCTCATTTAGTTAAGTTAACTAAAACTTAACTAATTATTAGTTTAGGGCAAAAAACAACAATAATAATAATTAAGGGTCTTTTTATTAAATAATAACTAGTAGGTGGGACCCCTTGTGAGTCCCTTTTATTTCTTAACAAAAACAAACATAATTAGACAATCAATCATACACACGCCTCCTCATCGATCCCATAATTAATTCCACAATTTGAAATTTAAATATCAGAGATATTTCAAATTATATCCAAACATGTAAATATCCACAATATCCAAAACTTTCAGGAGTCCACTGTCCTCAACAAATCAATTATAAACACATAACCAAAAACCATATTTTCTACTTTGAGAGGCAATCCTTCCTTTGTTGTTTTTGTCCCCTTTGGACTTCCCTAAATCAGCGTTAGGTTGGGTGAAACCTTGAGGCTTGATATGACTAATGACATGGGAGCATTCATCCCTCAAGTGCATACGAGAAGACATTGACTTGGATGAGTCACTTGAAGGAGAGGACGGAGCAGCAACAACTTTACCTTTATCACACACATGGTGAGCCTCAGTTTTGAGTCTGTTGCTTGCATGGGAGGAATGTGCAGGTGAGTGTGTAGGGGAAATCTAAACATTTGGGTTAACAGGTGGAGGAGGAGGAGGTAATGACAAGTTTGGCCAACCACGATGGTGGTATACTGTTGGGTGAACAATCTCCTGCCATCCATGATTCTTAGGAACTTTAGGTTGAAAAGATACATGGAGAGGCACAGGGATACTGGGAACATTTTAGGGATGTGTTATAACCCTAATTTGATCCACATATGCATACCTAGCATTTGGCCCTCTTACATGCAAAGTTTTCAAAGCCGTCAATGAACAACTCTTCTAAAAAATCATTGTTTTGAAGATGTACACGTGCTACACCACTATTACCTACATACATATGCTTTTTGCACCACTAAAACCCACGTATGTATGCTATGTACACCATTACAACCCGCGTATACTTGCAAAATTTGCAAAAATTAAAAGGTTGCAAGGAATTCATTGAGATTACGGGCTATTGGGTAGTTTCCCAACTAATCCATTGCCTATAGATCATCACCCAATCAAATAACCATCCTTTTCCCATATAAAAGGAGTTGTTGGGGTATCATTTCACATCTAAGAATAATAATAGTGAAACTCTACCTGTTTCACATCCCCTTCTTGCCCCAAGCATTTGCAGCCTTGTTGTGAGAATTTCATCAGAATTCCCCATTTTTCCCTTTTTCCTTGATCATAAGCCCATTCCATTTCCCAACAAGAAGTGTGAGAGGAGAAAGATATGTGGAGGTGCACTTAGATCTTGGTGAAGAGCAGCCCAGAATAGGTTCGAGGATTAGTAGCTGACACTGGCTATAAGTAATCATTGTTTATCAATAAAATAAGTACTTTTCCTGTCCCAATAACATGATGTGTCGAATGTTTACATTTGTTCTATGTTTTTTTTATAACATATAACCCATATTTATGTATGAAATGTATGCTTTTAGTTCTCTATTTATCTATCTATGAATGCAGGCTAGCCTTGGGAGGAGGTTTGCAGTCAGCGGAGCTATTAAGCGCGAGAAGATCTACATCGAACGCAGAGTAAAAGGTACAATTACCAGATCCTTCTTAATTTAGTTTTCTTGCATAAGTCAAGGGTATGATTGGGGTAGTTAGAAAAGTAGGAGACTTTTAAATGGTTATTGATTTGCCTACATTGTAAACCCTAGTGTAGCCATAGGGGAGGGGGGGGGGGGGGGGGGGGTTCCCGCTAGAAGAACTGGCGACCATACTAGGGAAACCTCTAGGGTTTTAGGGAATTTTTTGGGTGTTTGATTGGTTTTATTACCTTTTGAGTTTCTTGTTGACTTTGTTGAATCTTTAAGGGATTCTGGTCACCTGTTGGTGCTATACCAGTTCTCCCTGCCTTGTCATTTAGTCTATTTTTTTTTTTCAAGAAGTACAGAGGTGTACGCGAGTTGTTGTGGGTCAACACACATACATACGTGCCCTACTTTATAGACAACCCATGTACATACATAGGCTTCTTAAGTATCGGTAATGTACCTGTGTCAAGATTTGTTTTTTAAGGAGAGGCAGTCAACCTCTTCCCTGATTGAAGTTTCACTTCTTAGGCTTTCTTGATCAAGATCAGTGTCTTATTTTTACAGTCGAAGCTTGGGTCAGATGTCAGTTTTCTTATCTTTTTAAATATTTCTTATGTTTATTTCGAAAGGGTTTTTAGGTGAGTCTTTGAGTTGTTGATCAACCGGTTTGGTGTCTTTAGTGACTCCTTGCAATCCACAATGGGCTACAGGTCAGTTTTAGTCTTA
Organism: Picea engelmannii; assembly: GCA_009831015.1. Lineage (NCBI taxonomy): Eukaryota > Viridiplantae > Streptophyta > Pinopsida > Pinales > Pinaceae > Picea > Picea engelmannii. Next base: position 296,223 of record ML782740.1, on the reverse strand, counting down.
TCTGGTGTTTTCTTTTACTCCCTTTCATTTGCTTTAAAGAAAAATAAAAAGAATTTATTTCAAGTTTCTTGTTTGAAGCATTTTAGAAAAAAAAAAAAAGATTTCATTTCTTAGTTGGGTTAGTTATTTTGCTTGTTAGGAAGTTCTTTTCTTAAATTCTTTATTGATTGCTTATAAAATTAAGTATCTCGTAGTTGAGTGAATTTTTTTTTTAGTTTTTCCTTTCAAAGATCTTAGAAAAAGTTAGCTATGAAAAGTTGGTTAAAGAGTTAGCTACAAATCTTTATTGTTAACTAGAAGCAATTTTTCTTTCAGTTTCATTTACTTCTCTTGTTCGTCTCTCAAAACACATCACTAGTTTCATTTCCATTTCCTTGAGTTAAAGCAAGCCACTTAAAATAAACACTAATTAAAATGAACTAAAATTTATGTTTGTAGGGTCAGTCAACTAGTCTAGGCTAGAGCCTTGAATTAGGTTGGAGAGGAAACTCTTCAAGGATTAAAAAAAAACATTGGAGTCAGAGATAGGGAGTGTAAAATTTCAGTAAATGTGAAATCTATCTGGGACCCCCCTCTAACACAGGGGCTAAACATGAGGTCGTGTGCAGAAAGGTAGTGGAGGTAACCCCTCCAAAACTGGACCAAGCGTAGTGGGGAACGCATATTGAGGACTTGTTATGGGATACTGTCGTTTGCATTTACCTACGGAGCTTCGTGGAACTCGAATATGTTCGATATCCTTAGTTGTATTTAGGACCATTTGATATTGATACCCTCAGTAGGTTTCATGCTTGTTACCCTTCTCATTGTGGTCCACCCGACTGTCGATTGTACTCACTTGGTGACTGTTCGCGAGCTGGAAACTTAGTTGCCTTTATTTTAGGGACTTACACAGGTGACTGCATGGGTATACCGTGGTACCTAGGGCAGACTTCGAGCCACTCTTTGCAAAGTATACCTAGAGGTGTTCCTCCATGTTCGAGTTGCACTTGCACTGGTAATTTTCTCTAGTGTTGGCTGGTGTAATTGTTCTTCCAACTAGATAGTGTTTTGCTTGCTTTATCTTGTAGGAACTTTTCTAGTGTGTGCTTGGTTTTCAACGTTAGTAAAAATCCTTACTGTTTCATTGATATTTTCACAAAGTGGAAGATCAAGATCTTTGTCAGTCACGAAGGCTTCAGGGCCTACTTCCAGTTACATTGGAGCCACCACCGCCACCATTATAGTGAAGACTTGACCAACAAGGGTCATTTGAGTCAACCGGGCCATAGGAAACTGTGCTCGAGCCATCTTCGAGAGGAGAGCACTTGAATCCAGAGGAATCGACTATTTCTGACCTTGGAGTAGAATCTCTCAGGTCGTTTAACCCTCTAATCACTGACTTGTTGGTGCCATTTTTGGTATAATTTGTCCCTCCAAGGGTAACATATCTCAAGCGTTAGATAGTCTTGCAAGAAGCTATGGAAGAAATGCTACTACTTCATCAGGAAGTCCTCGCACTCCCTCAACGACTACCACTACAGGGGGTGTTCTGCCTCCTAACTCACCTTCATTGGTCCAAACTACATTGGTCTCTACCATCTCTACTTCGGGCAGTGGTCTGATCTCATCTATGGTGACAAACACTACTACATTCATGCAGAGTGTGACAGGCCCTCTGTTTTCATATGGAATGCTTGACTTTGATACGAACTCCGTCCTCACCTACTCCACCCTATAGACTATGGTTCTCAGGGTAGCAAGATTGAACACTCCTTTTCAATGGCCCATGGGGGGCACCTCAACCCCCTATAACATTATCCCTTACGGTGGAGGTCATATACCTCCTTCGACCCCCTCGTTCGACGATGCTCCCCAACAACTCGTCAGGCCGACCACGAACTACAACTTGTTCGAAGAAGGAAGTGTAGGACCTCCTTCCTACACCACGTTGGTGAGTTCAATGTCATTCTCTTTGTTTGACACATTTGGGAATAATGATTTTTCTTCAGTTGTCGTCTCGGCAGAGGGAAAACCTGGTTTTGGACAACAGAATCCTGTGTAGGGTACTATTCCTACACAGGGGGCAAACATAGGATTCTCCTCCTCACAAGGACTTTGGAATCCTTGGTAAGGATCAATTCGCTTGTTAGGGATGCCAACTAGGGGAAACCCTTTCCATCATCAATGGAACCTTAGGCAAGGCTCAGTACCTATGCATGTTGAATCGGTAGGGGGAAATCCCTTCTAGAATCTTTGGAACACAACGCAGGGAGAAATCCCCGCCTAGCCTTCAACGTCTAATTATGGGAGTCAGCCGATGATGTCCCAACAAATGCAGTATCCGTAAACTAGTCAAGTCCATGCTGTCTACCAGAACCTTGGTCAACAACCTAAATTTTCTTGGAAACCTAGTGCTATTCAAACTCTAGGCTCCTTTTTTCCTGTACATAGTAATCTTCCCAAGATATCATTTCTGGATAAGTTACATTTTCCAGACTTGTCAAGGTTTTTAAACAACCCAATTTTTCATGATCCGCGTTGGCCTCCCATGCCGACTAAGTTTCCCTCAGACATTCAAAAGTTCAAAGGTAAGCCTGGAGAAGATCCAGGTGATCATGTGACCACTTTCCACCTATGGTGCTCATCAAAATCACTACAAAATGACTCTGTACAATTGCACTTGTTTCAACACACTCTCATTAGAGGTGCCATGAAATGGTACATTGAGCTCGACCGCTCAAGAAATTCTTACTTTAGTGATTTGGCGATGTTTTTTCTCAACCATTTCCAACTACCTGTGAGATACGATGTCGACACCGAATTTCTATCCAACTTTGAGAAGACGAAGGTCGATCATATCTTAGATCACATCCAAGAATGGCAGTGTCAGAAGAGTTTGATCAAGGTCCATGTCCCACTAACATTCCTGCTGGAGTGGTTCCTGAAGTCTTTGGTACGTCATTTATCCAAGGATGTTGCAATGTTAGGAGTGTTTTCAGAGGAGGAGGCAATAATGAGATCACAACAACTCGAACTGATATGCTCTCAGTCTGGTTTACTCTATCAGATTTTTCTAGATGCACCACGGTCCATCCTTGACAAGGCCAGACAAAAGTCTAGACCACATGTCGATGGTATAGTTGGTTTAGAATAAGCAAATCCCACTGATCAACTGTCAAATCAATTGCAACAATTGTCGATACAGTAGACAACGACCAACTATACCTCCAGTTTAGCTACTCCCCCTACCCAAATGTCAGATGTACACAATGTGTAGTCGACGAACCTGAAGGCCAACCAACAGACTGAAGGGAAGAAAAAACAACGAAACAAGAAGGGTAAGGGGGATAATAAAACCAACATAAATGATGGTGGGGGAAACAAAAAGAAGAGGAAGTCGAAGTATCTATGTAACCTTTGCATGGAGGACCACCTGACTCACATGTGCCCTCGACTTGTAGAGGCCCAAAAGTTATTGGCAGAAACAACCTGCTGTGTTAATGAACCCATTTCCACATGGGAAAATATGAATCAATCCTCTTCGAGCGCGGATGGGGGTAGTTAGGGACCCCCTTCATCCTCTAGTAACCCCTCGTTCATGAACTTTTATATGATGAAACATGAATCTTACATAGAAACTAGGGTACATGATTATGGAATGTTGTAAACTACTGAAAAGGGTAAGGAATCCGTAAACCTACCTCTTCCTCTCTAGATTGAGAAGATGATGGGAAAAACAATGAAACACATTGAGAAAGGGGAATTTAAGAAGGATTCCCATAATCCAAACGCAAGGGCTGCCCAAAATTACTCTGTGGTAGAGGATTTGTCACAAACCCCTTGTGTGATATCTTCTTTGGAGGTCCTCCAGAGCTGCCCTACGTAGAGTGTTGTTCTTGAGATTAAACTTAAGGCTCAAAGGATAATGTTAGGCATCAGGAAATTTTGTGTGATTGGTTTTTATAAGTTCTTTTTATACCTTAGTTGTATGAGAAAAATTCCTTAAATGAAATTAACAGTGTGGCATCACAGAGGCTGTTTTTTGTGTCTGAGTTGAAATTGAAATATCGAATGGTATGAAAGAGAATACAAAACTATAAAACAAAGCGAGGCATCAATTATTGAAGAATCTCACCCTGTTGCAGTAGAAGAAAAATAGATAGTCTAACCTTGAATAAAGTGTAAAATACAGTATTCCACACAACTTGCAAATCTTGATTTACTCACAATAAATACAGAGGAAACATTGTTTTCTTAACAAATTATTTATGCAATATGATTACAATAGTTGTTGTACTAAATTGAAATCATACATTTATCAAGGAAATACTTAAAGAAATGCTAAGATATGGAAAACACAAAAGAAGTACATAACCCAGATTAAACAAAACTTGGAATCCATGTCTGTACTTGTATTAATACTCAATAAGGATGAGTTTTATCCATTACAATTGGAAAGAAGAGGCCATTAATAGATATTCAATCTATGTATTTATACAAAATTGTCACAACCCCAAATAGTTGGACTTCTCATAATTTAAAAATAGTAAATATTACAACATGTAAAACTGAAAAGTTCCATTAACATTCTCCTTTGTCTCTTCATCTGCTGGTAGAGATGTTTCTTCTCCTCATCCTTTATCCGAGAGACAGTTGGAATCTAATATTGACCTCTATGAGTAGTATGTACATGTTTTTCTTACTTGTTTCCAGATGTGATTTCTTTCCCATATTCAACACATCAGATGCATCTACTCACTAACCGTACCACCAACCCAGAAGGTTCAGTTGCTTCATTTGCTTAAAAAATGTATAGCTTCTTTTCTACCCGAGGAAACCTTTCCTGTATATTTTTTTCCCCGAAATATGTGACCTATAACTGTAATCTTGGGTTCACTATCCATTTGTTTATTTGGATAAGATCAATTTGGTTCATTTGTTGGATGGTCGTCATGGATTTTTCTGTGTTTGTCCTAGAATTATATTGGTTCTTTGCTATGTAAATTTTTCCCAGGGATTCAGAGATAGTATTTCCTTCAACATCTAATAGCCCTTTGTCTAGTGAAGATATTTCTTGTATACAAGCTTCGTTTACCTCTATGGCCAATCTTTTGCTTTCAGCAAGATTTGTTTCCCAGGCCTTCAAAATTATGTCGCCTCTGGTTTTCTCAGAAAGGGGTAGTCGAGGAACCTCTGATACATTATATTTTGGTACTAGTAAAATAGCATCCTGAAACTTGGCCCGAGTTGAATGGGATTCTCTTTAGTTAATGTAAATGTTCTTCAGGGAAATGTCTACTACCCAGTAACATTTTTGGATGGCTTCCACTTTTGTAAAGAGATCATGTTAGGTTGATTCTAGATTTTCATGTACTTCTAGTGCTTGAGCCTCAAAATAGGCCATCTCTACTGTTGTACCTTCAGTCAAGTCTATCTTGGCTTGTAGTTGCTTGATTAATTATTCCTGTTGAGTGACCAATCCTCTATTGGCCTGTGAATTTTGATAGAGCTCATCAAGGTCAGCTTTCAGCTATTGGATCTGATGTATGTCATAGGCTCTGACTTGTTCAAATTCTTTGTTCATCTTATTTCTCACATCCTGTTCCACAATCATTATCTGGTCTTGCAATTTCCCTACCAATAGGTTTCTTTGTTTCATCTTCTCAACTAGATTTTCCACTGAACATTGATTGCTCATGGCAAAGGCACCTAATGATCCTTCCATTTCCTTAGTGAATTCTGAATCATACAGGCCTTGCCCATCATACATCATTCTTTTCCTTTTGACTGTTGCACCATCTTTCTGATGTGTTTCTCGCTTAACTATGGCCCTCATCTTCTTGCTGAAAAAGAAGTCTGAAGGAGGCATTTCTTCGGCTGAAATCAGGATAAGATCATCTATAAAGATGACTTCAGAGCTGGGATTTTCGTGACTTGACTACAAAGGTGTTAATGAAATAATGGGTTTACCTATCTCTATGGACATTTGTTTCTCTGCTGTATTGGTAACCAGTTTGTTAAGTGTAGAAGGAGACGTATCCTGCCCCCTTTTTAGAAAATCTTCAAGTTGAGCTTTTGCTTGAGTACTTAGTGAATTCGATAATGAAGTATCCACTTTATTCATTAAAACTTCATCTTTCTTTGGATCTTCTTGAGTATCCTATTTGTTGGAACTTCCTGCCTCAAAACCTGGAGGTTTAGTTTCCTGAGTAAATGAAATGTCTACCGACTGTCCCTGCAACACCTTTCACAAGCTATTCCTTCTATGCTTGTGAAAACTATAGAAATTGGCTTGTTGATCTAGAGATAGAGTTTGGACTCAGTTCAATACTTCCTTGTATGACCTAGCTCCCCTGAATATCTAATCCGGTGGGGAATTCTCATGCACATACCTATTTAAATTGTATCGAGGAAGGTGATTTTCCACGATCTTTTATGGATCGTATCTTTTAAACTCAATGCCAACTAACTTGACATCTTTTAGAGCCACAACCTCTACTTTAGAATGGTCGAAGTCTAACAACGAAAACATACCAACCTGAAGAGGGAAGGTTGGCCATACCTTCTTCTGGGCCTCTTTCAATTCCTTGTTGATGCACCCTATTATAGTTTGATAAGCTGCTTCTCAGCATACCAGCCGTTCTGGTAAAACTTTGGGAGAGCATGGGGGGGAACCGAGCACCCAAAAACCTTGATGTAGAAAAAATTTTCTTCGATGTACCAGTCTGCTATTATTCCCAGGTTTTCCATGATTCTATCTGAAACTTTGGGAGGGAGTCAGCCATATAGGGAAATATGACTAGGCACCACTACATAATGGAAGATTTCATAGAAGAAGTCTCTGGCTTTGTCTTCCCACAACTTGGAGTGATAGAAATGGATAGGTTCAACATTGGTTGTGTTCCAGCTCCAGTTCATTAAATGGAAAGGAGTCATAAAGAAAATAGCATCCATGATGTAAGCATACATATAGAAAGGGGTAGAATTCCCTTTGGACTTTGCCAATTGGTACTCTGTGATTTCCTTAGCCAGGTTGTCTGATAACATCTTGACCCAGTTGAAAGAGTATCCCTTGGCCACTTCGTGCATAATTGGTACCCATGCCAATGGGAAATGAGAGGAATCATTTTTCCCAAATATCCTACATAACATCATAGCCACATAAATCATATGGGTGTCTAACGATGTTGTGTCATATATGTCGTGAGTGTCTTCTATGAATTTCTCCAGGCACCCCCACCAGCCTTTGATTAAATCAGGGTAGGGTTTATTATATTGCTTACATTCTTGTTTCTCAAACTCCATCATGAATGCATCATTATAGTTATATTTAAAAACAAGGGATAGTTTATACATTAATTGTATATGTTTCAGTCGAAAAGACCCAAGAACGACCTTCTGTGAGTTGTAAATGCTCCTTGTTGAAATTTTGAATTTTTCCAGGGACCAACCTATCATTTTTTTATACGGCATGAGCCTCAACCACACAGCTATTTTGTGTATCTCCGACTGAGCTATATTCTTGAGTTTAGTTGCATGGGTTTCACTCACTTTGTCACCTGAATCCTCAGAGAAATTTATAAGTTCATGCTCTAGAATATCAAACACATGTGTCCATGATTTTATAGTATTGATGGCTCTCGGTGAGGTGTCTGAGAGAACATATGTGTTCGGATTTGCGCTTTCACTAGCTTCTTCAACCATCTTTCGTGGTGCCATGATATTAATGAAATCATAAATGTGTTACATGTTACAGGGGAATGCGTGAGCTTTTCAGTTGGATAAAACTTGCTACTCTGCGAGAATGAAAATGGAATTCAAAATCAAATATTCCTATTTACCTCAGGCGTATTGATCTGAGAATACCTTTACTGACGATAAAGTTATTTACCTTAATGAGAAAATATAGGTGGTGATCTGCAATCTATATTGAAATCATTGTCGTGGATTTGTGATTAATGCCATTAATATTGGTGGTTCGCGATCAGGGACTTGAATGAAATAGGTTTGAAATTTACTGAATCGAGAATTCACAAAAGATTAATTGTGAGATAAACCTATTTAAAACCTTGATTAATCATATTTAATTTTAAGTGTTTTTGGGTATTCAGACTTTGGGATTTTAATAGTAGCTCGAGATAGAATCTCCAAAACCTGAAACCACAAAATGATTAATCATTGGATAATCATTTTTTAGCTTTAATTAACCCCATTTAAGTTTGAAGTGTTTCAGAAGTTCGGACTTCGAGATTTCAATATGTGATGGATGATAAACGTCTGAAATTCTGAAGTGCAAAGTTATTAACTATCTTTTAACCGAGATTAACTTAACTAATTAAGTTTTAATATTTCAATATTTTGCCTTTTCATGGATTTGCAATTAAGGTCATGATTATATTTCTGAATAGCTATTACCCGTAGTGACATGTCGAGGGTGATGTCATTTTAAATGATGTGTCGAGACTAAGGGGTGCCACGTGTTACTTATATTCATATGAATCTTTAGAGGAAAATTTCGCAAATGGGTGCCACATGTCGACCCAGGGAAGACTCGAAAGATACATGTGTACTATGCCTCATGTCGTTTGAAAGTTCATGAAAGAGTGATAATGGATTCCTTTGGGTTTCGGGGTTTTTAAACTCATGACTCGTCGAAATAACCGAAGAACAAAACTCTAAAGTGACCTGTAGATATTTGGTTAGCTAATAATTAGGCGGCTCCACAACTCCGAAAATCTTGGGATTGTCCAATCAATCTGAGGAACTTCATCAACGACGATTATCACACATGTCTTGTTATGGTTTAATCAGAGATGTTTTTGTTTTAAAGCTCAAGGTTATAGGATTATAAATGCTCCAACATAGGGTCCATATGGGGATCACGTCTCCCTACGAGGCGTGGAAGAATAGTATACCAAGTGCCTTTATTGGGTGAATGGAGTCATCACTATATTTCTAGTAAACACCCTTGGAGAAAATCATACAGAGAATAATTAGATTTCAGCCGAGTCTCAGAAAACCTTCGAAACATAATCAATTATTTATCTCAAGTTAGGCTATTGATATGTTTCCTTTTCCTGAAACTGAGTTTGGATTTGTTCAAGATAATCAAAACAACCTTAACTGGAGTATCATACTTTGGTTGATTTTGTTCGCGTCAAGGCATAATAATTTGAACAATTTCTTCAAGGAATCCCTTATCGGTTTAGAATGTAAATATTATCAGAAAGAGAACTAAATTCCAGAGTAAGTTTATACATGTATGCCAACCTTACAAATATCATAGGTATTGCTTCAGTTCCAGCGAGCTTGTTCAATACCCCAGTGAAGTTATCTACATCTCCCATTGAATTTCCTTTCACCACTTCAAATAGCATTTTGTGTTTTATTTGAGATGAGGGAAATCATTTTATGAATTTCCTTTCATCATCTCTTTTGGACAAAATGAGGGAAATCAATTTCACGAATTTCCTTTCACCATTTTCCTTGGACTAGATGGGGGAAATCAATTTATGAATTTCCTTTCACCATCTGTCTTATATTTTTATCACTTTGTAGTGGGGGAAATCAACTTGTACGTATCATACAGGGATGATATCCACTTAATATTTAACAATGAAGGTTTGTCAACTATTTTTTATCGTACTCTGAGCTACCTCTCGCATGATATTCAATACATCTTTTCCTATAGGGAATTTTTATTTTCCAGGGATTTTCTTGACAGAATTAATCGGTTAAAATCTGTTAGAAGATCTAAATTTACCAGTATTAGCCTAGACATACTTTCTTTCAGTTAAAATCAGAGGAACAAAAATATTTTCTCCTAATATCGGTTTGAAGACATGTTTTTTAAGTTTTCAGAGGTAGGGAGAAATTCTTTCTTTCTGTGAAGATTTGAGGTCGGGTAGTGAAAATCAGGGTAGAGTGAGAGATTTTAGATATGCTAAATGAAAATGGAATGAGGAGTCAGAGGGTTTGAAAAGGGATCTCATTTCCACATAAGTTCACTTTTTGATTATCAAGATTCTCTTTTATTCTTATTTTCTTTTCTTTTTATTTTATTTTTGTCTTGTTTTCATTTGATTTAGAAATCTAGAAATTTATATCTTTTTGATCTTTGATCAGGTGATTATATTTATGAGAGTAGAACCTTTTTTATATTCGATAGGATTTCTTTCAAAATTTTTAGCTTAAACAATAAGTACATAAGTTCATACCTCAGATTTTATTTACATTTTCAATCAATCTAATTGTTAATTTATCACCTGTTTTGAGAGAAATATCTGTTTTGAAAACTAAGCGTTAGATTCTGCTACCTCTTTATCTCTCATTTGACAATAAGTATTCTACAAGAGCATAAAATAAATAATCAGAGAGTTCCGCAAAATAGAAATGATATGCACTACAAATATTTCATTTTTTCTTTTCAGAGTATTTAGATAAAACTAGGTTTATTTAAAAGTAAAATTCAGACATCCTACAAAGGAAAATAAAATTGTGAAATTAAACAAAAACCAAACTGGTATATACAATGGTAATGTGAAACATGTTTATTACATAAAATGTTTTAGATAGCACCCATTGATAGGGGCATCAAATTTTTTTCCATCGCAATTCTCCAATAGGAATGAATTGTTCCCCTCTGTAGATGCAATCCTAAATGGTCCGACTAGAGATGATAGAACTTGCCATGTTTTACTGCATCTTCTTTTCTAGCATCCCATTTTAAAACTAGATCACCAGGAAGGAACTCCCTGTCTTTCTCTTTTTTATCGAAAAGGGATTTCATATTATCTTGGTATTTTTGAAGTCTGTAATTGACTTTGGCCCTGTTTTGTTGGACTTCAATTATTTTGTTTATCCTCTCGTTACATCATTCGGCTCTTCATTTGCATCTTGCCACAAATTCATTACTGGAAGAGCTAGATTACTAGGGAGGAAAATGTCGGTGCCATAAACCATTTGGAAAGGAGACATACCTATTGATTTCTTAGTGTTGATTTGGTTTTCCCATAAGGCATACTTTAGGTGAATGTGCCAAGCCTTCTTATTCTTCGTTAATACTTTCTTGATTATATTCATCAAACTTTTGTTGGATGATTCAACCAACCGGTTTCCCTGGGGATAATAGGTTGTAGAATGTTCTAGAACAATGTTTTATTTTTGACAAAAGCTTATCATTGCCATAGATTTGAATGCTTGAGCGTTGTCTGTAAATATTTTCCAGGGTAAGACAAATTTGGATAGGATGTTCTCCTCCAAAAAATTTATAACTACTGAATCTGTGGCATTCTGAGTTGGAATGGCTTCAACCCATTTCGTGAAATAATCAGTAGCAGTTAAAATCCATTTATGTTGGGAACTTGACTGTGGGTGGATTTCTGTGATGAAGTTCAGGCCCCATTGTTGAAAAGGGGCCTCTATCTTTACTGGGACTAAATGTAGAGCAGGGAGCTTTTGCTTACTAGAGAACAATTGGCAACGATTGCAGGATTTTCCTTTAGCATTGACATCAGTAAATAAATTTGGCCAATAATATCCAACTCTTCGAATCTTGTAGGCCGTGGCCCTCCAGGCGTGATGTCCTCCACACACTCCTCTGTGAAATTCATTCATGACATCCTCTGTTTTAGGTTCTCTTAGACAACATAGCAAGAAACCTAGAGGATCTTTCCAGTACAATTGACCTTTGATAATACAATATTTAACTGCATGTAGTTTCAACTTTCTTGCTTTGGATGGAGTCATATCACTCAGACACTGAAGGGTGAGGATATATGAAATGATATCACGATACCCATTAGAGGAATTTTTTTTATCCTCAATATGGACTGTAGGGGTTTGATCATCAAGTTCTCTTATGTCTGGAATAGGTCCATGTGATTCTAGATGATTTATCCCAAGTGCTTTGAAATTCGAATCTGCTAATAATTTTGCTAGACCCTAACCTTTGACTAGCTTGGTCAGTTTTAATTCTAGATCAAACTCCTAAATTCTGGATAACCACTGACCTCTCCTACCATCACTGTCTGGTTGCACCAATGTATCTTTGACAGAGCTTGTTGGCACATAGGCGATTATTCTGGAATGCAGTACATATGTCCTAAAAGCTTTGAGAGCTTTCACCATCGCGTAGGCTTGTTTTTCCACTATATCATATCTTAATTCAACTTCTTTGAGACTTTTACTGAAAAAGGCTATCGGCTGCTCGAAACCTTATTCATTCTTTTGGAGAACTACTGTTGCGATAGTATGTTCTGATGCGAAAGAGAAGATCAAGAATTCTTTAGTATAGTCATGACCAACTAATATTGGGGCTTCACTTATAGATTTATTAACTCACTCAAATGATGCTTTAGCTTCGGTAGTCCATTTGATTTCTATGTCTTTCTTCAACATATCTGTGATTAATTTGACAATTTCAACAAAGTTAGGGATAAACCTTCTCAAAAACATTATTTTTCCTAAAAAAGACTGGATTTATTTTTTATTTCTAAATTTTTTTATTGTGTCAATAGCCTCAATTCACTTGGGGTCGACCTTGATTCCATCTTTCAAAACTATATGACCTATAATCTTGCCTTCTTGCAAGACTTTTTAGGGTTTAGAGACAAACCAATTTTTTTGCATTTCTCAAAGGTTTGTTTGAGATGAACCAGATGTTCTGCATCAGAATTTGAGAAGACCGTTAGATCATCTAAGTAAATAAAAAAAAAAATTGTCTCTCTCACCAATGAAAGCTATATCCATTTCTCTTTAGAAGGTGGCCCTTGCATTAATCAATCCAAACGACATTTTATCATACATGAAAGTTCCCCACGGAGTAGTGAAAGAAAAATTTTCTTTATCATCTTCATGGACAACAATTTGGTTCTAACCCGAGAATCCATCAATCATTGAAATTTTGTTATCTCACACTACTTTTTCCAGGACATGATCCATTTCTGGTAGTTGGTAGTTATCCTTTAGGGATGACTGGTTTAAATTTCTGAAATCCACGCAAAGCCTTATTTCTCCACTTTTCTTACTGACAGGTACCATATTTTCTACCCATTCAGAATACCTAAGTGGAATGATAGTCTTTGCGTCAAGAATCTTTTTGACCTCTATTTATATTATTGATAAGAGGATATGATTTATTTGTCTCAGCTTTTGTCTAAAGGTTTGATACCATGCTTCAAAGGAATATTATGTTCAATTACATAGGTATCGTAAGTTTTTAAATCATCATAGGACCATGAAAAGACATCTTTATACTATTTAAGAAATTCAGCATATTTACTCTTCACCTGAGCTGGAAGGTATTTAGATAACTTGACTATCTTAGGTTATTCTTTAGTTTGTATGTCACAGTCTTCAACCTCCTCGGGCTAAGGTCGCAGGGTATATTTCAAGGGTATGTCATCTTTTTCAAAGAATCTCTCTAAGGGTATCAGACCTCTGGGGATCTGATTGTTCTTAAGAACAAGCATTCGGTGATTTGCAATCTTTTCTTGGAAATTTTCAGGATCTTCCCCTTCTTGCATGATCTAGATAGGATCATTCTAGTTTTCTTGATCTATACGAGTCTTAGAGAATTCATCAACCATTTCTAGAAACTGTTTAATCTGCTCGTCGTCTTCAAAGACTTGCCACTATTGCACATTATTTGGGATTGAAGGTCTGTGTCTCATTTCTATATGATACTTCAATTTTAGGACAGTGGGAAGGATGAATGTCACGACTGCTTTTGCTAAAGAGTCTGTCTGTTGATTTTCCATTCTGAGAATGTGATGAATGTTGAAATATGAGAAGAAATTCCCAATCAGATCGCAGGAACAATTTATGTATGACCTTAGCCTTGGATGTTTAGCTTGATATTGCTGCTTTATTTGTTTTACAATAAGTTCTGCATCACCATAAACTATTAGATTATCAATTTTTAGTTTCCTAGTAGTCTCTAATCTTAAAACCAGAGCCTCGTACTCACATACATTATTTGTATAATCGATTTTCCACTGTAATCTGTATGAAAAGGGGATAAAGTACTCATCTCCGAGTGCAACAAATAACACTCCAACTCCTGCCCCTTTGTAGTACGAAGCGCCATCAAAAAACATTTTCCATACTCCTTCTCTACTATTTACACTTTTTTGTGCTTTTTCCATTTTTTTGTTTTCTTCTTCTATACATTCTTCAAAATCATCGTGTATTGATAAAATACAATTTCCTAGATCCTGATCGAAAAAATAGACTAGATAATTGTTTGGGTTTTGGGGGTCACTTATAGTGTATGCCAGTCTAGTCTCCCTGTATAGTCGAGTAAATTGTCCACCAAAAATCGAGATCGTAGAATATGTCATGTCCAGATGAAGTGATCCTCCAATTTTTGCACCCCAAGACCTGGATAAAAGCATTCCATACTTGGAAGGGAATTCAACAACAACTACATCCATAAGGATACTCTTTACAGTCCCCATAATCTAACATGCAATTATGAAGCAAGTGATCATACACAGTTAAGGTAATATAAAAAGGAGATATAGAATCCTTAGCATTTTCAATGTGCAGACCAAACATAATTGTAGTCTTTTCATATTGTAAATTTATCACGTCTACATGACATTCCACATCAGAAAAATTAATCATTTTAGCAATCTATTTTTATAAATCAGATTCTTGGCAAGATCAACCAGGGGCATGAGCATTTTAATTTTATTTTTTTCGTTTTCTAAACTAAAACCTCTAGTTGTTTTTTCACTTTCCCTAGTTGAATTTTGTGCTTCTATATTCTATGTTTTCTTAGTTTGTGTTGTTTTGGTTTCAACTGTTTTAGTCTAGGAAACTTGTTTTTCAACCGTTTTAGTTTGGGCAACTTGTTTCAACTAGTGGTTTAGTAACAAATGCCTCAATCGCTTTGTTTCTTAATAGAATATTTTTTGATCGAACACTTGTAGTATTAGTTACTCTGGGACTTAAATTATACTTATTTTGAAGCTCGACCATTATGGAGTCAGTGATTCCTTGATATATAGACTCTCCCAGATTATTTATACTTTCCTCATTACTAAATAAGGGCTCTTGGTCTAGAGATCTTTCGTAATCCTGTCTAGTTAGATGAAGTTCTTGGTCTTCATCACTAAGGTTACTTATACCCTCTTCTAACCCTTCATAGTTTTGCATATCATCACGTTGCATAAAGTTTTCCGTTTTAAACGAAGCCTAGATTTTTTGATCTTTGTTTTTTACTTGTCTCGGTTGGGTTTGGGAGTTAGGGTTTCTCCTTAAATATTTCCTAGCGAATGGGTCAGGTTTGGATTGGTCTAGTTCCATTCTAGAGATTTTTTTTACAAATCTTTGATTATCTTAGCCATGTCATCCATTTTTTCTTTCACAGATTTTCCAAATCCAGAGGGTCCTTCTTGTTCTTTGAAGCATCTAGGTTCCTTGGTTCCTGTCTCAACCTTGGATTTTATTTTACTAGATGCCATCATATTTGATTCAATTTTTATGGCATCGTCTTGCATCCCTGTGAGGGTAGCCGATCTTGTTTCTCTTAAAAGTAGGGAAAAGTCGAGCTCAAAAGCCCCTACAAAAGTCACCTTTACTACAGGTTGAGAGGGTTTAACTTTAGCTATAATCTTATGATAAAGTTTGTTAAATATCTGAGTAAATTCAAGAACCGACTTAGAATTATTTTTTCTCAATGTGAATTCAGTCAAATAGTAAAGATAGTCTTTCTTTTCTCCCCATTGTCTTAAAAAAGTTTTTTCTAAATCATCGTATGACCATAGGGATCCTACCGTGAGTTCTCGCAACCAGATTCTCACTTGTCCTTCGAAAGTTTGCACTACAATCCTCGAGTAAATATCCTCATGCTCAATGCCAAGGATATCAACGAAATGATCGAAAAAGGTTATGTGCTCTATGGTAGTTAAATCTCCTTCTCCCATAAACTTTTGTAAGTTCTTCATATAATTTTCAGGTAAATCATGAAGTATGGGGGGAAGGACCAAGGGAGTGTATCTGGCTGCTACTTTGGAAAAAATTCTAAGGGGTGGAGGTTTTCCTTGACCACCTCCTCCTCCAATGCCACCTCTTCCTCCACCTTTGATGCCACCTCCTCGAGCAATAGCCATTGAAAGTCTGGGGGATGAACTTTGAGAGTTAAAAAGAGGGTTTTAAAAAATGTCTAGGGACCGAAGTGGTGACCTTTCAACTTCCTCAAGATGTGGCAAAGGGAAATCTGGAAAATGATCATTATGAGATGCAAAGTTTAGAGGAGGGAAATGAAAACGTGGACTGGTTTCCTCAAACTTACAAGATGTGTAAATAGGGTAACCAACAGGAGATAGATTGGGGTATAAAGTATGCGAGGAAGGGGTAGATATAAAATTAACAACAATGGGTAAATAAGAGACTCCTTTGTTCGAAAAATTAGGAGTATTAGAAGAGTTAGTCTCAATATTTATTTTGGGTAAGACTTCCTATGGGTTCTCACTCCTAACCTTAGACTTTTTGGTTGAGGCCTCCACAGAGAATGTTTGTTTAATATTCTTTTCGGGAGTTAGTTCTTCAACCATAACTGTAGTATTGACTGGTGTGACTTTTGGTTGGTATTTCTTACTTGCCGATAAGGTAGTCAACCTAAGGTATCCCTTTGGTTTCCAAAAACTTTCAGGATCTGATACAGGGGTGGTCTTCGTATCATCTGGGTTGTTTTTTGTATTCTTTCGACTAAATGACAACTTATCTATGGTGGATTCGCCAAGTGAAAGATAAAAATTATCTTAATTCAATATTCAATCTTTGTTCACTATCAAAGAGAGAATATTACCTTGTCGTTTTCCCAGGGAAATATAAATTTGTTTCTCCATCCCTCGCAATGATGCCAAAAAGATGTTGTTCTTGAGATTAAACTTAAGTCTCAAAGAATAATGTTAGACATTAGGAAATTTTGTGTGATTGGTTTTTAGAAGTTCTTTGTCTACCTTAGTTATATGAGAAAAATTCCTTAAATGAAATTAACAGTGTGGCAACAGAGAGGCCATATTTTGTGTCTGAGTCAAAATTGAAATATCTAATGGTATGAAAGAGAATACAAAACTGTAAAACAAAGAAAGGCATCAATTACTGAAGAATATCACCCTGTTGCAGTAGAAAAAAATAGATAGTGTAACCTTGAATAAAGTGTAAAATACAATAATCCACACAGCTTGCAGGTCTTGATTTACTCACAATAAATACAGAGGAAAATTTGTTTGATTAACAAATTACTGATGAAATACGATTATAGTAGTTGTTGTACTAAATTGTAGTCATACATTTATCAAGGAAATACTTGAATAAATGTTGAGATATGGAAAACACAAAAGAAGTACATAAACCAGATTAAACAAAAATTGGAATACATGTCTACACTTGTATTAATACTCAATAAGGATGAGTTTTCTATGTTACAATAAAAAAGAAGTAGTCCTTGATAGATCTTCAATCTATGTATTTATACAAGATTGTCACAACCCCAAATGATTGGACTTCTCATAATTTAAAAATAGTAAATATTACAACATGTAAAACTGAAAAGTTCCATTAGCATTATCCTCTGTCTCTTCGTTTGTTGGTAGAGATGTTTCTTCTCCTCATCCTTCAGCCTAGAGATAGCTGGCATCTAATCTTGACCTGTATGAGTAGTATGTACATGTTTTTCTTACTTGTTTCTAAATGTGCTTGCTTTCCCATATTCAACACATTGGATGCATCTACTCACTAATCATTTGCTTAAAAAATGTATAGCTTCTTTTCTACCTGAGGCAACCTTTCCTGTATATTTCTTTCCCCTAAAGATGTGACCTGTAACTGCAAGCTTGGTTTCACTATCCATTTGTTTATTTGGATAAGATCAATTTGGCTCATTTGTTGGATGGTTGTCATGGATTCTTCTTTGCTTGTCCTATAATTATATTAGTTCTTTGCTATGTCAATTTGTCCTAGGGCTTCAGAGATAGTATTTCCTTCAACATCCAGTATCCCTTTGTCTAGTGAAGATATTGCTTCTAGACAAGCTTTGTTTACCTCTTTGGCCAATATTTTTCTTTCGGCAAGATTTGTTTCCTAGGCCTTCAAAATTATGTCGCCTCTGGTTTGCTTAGAAAGGGACACTCGAGGAACCGTTGATACATCATCTTTTGGTACTAGTAAGATATCTTACTGAAACTTGGCCTGAGATGAACATGCTTCTCTTTCTTTAATGTAAATGTTATTCATGGAAAGGTCTACTACCCGGTAACAATTTTGGATGCCTTCCACTTCTGTAAAGAGATCTTGCGGGGATGATTCTAGCTTTCCATGTACTTCCAGTGCTTGATCCTGAATAGCTTCCATCTCTACTATTGTACCTTCAGTCAAGTATATCTTGGCTTGTAGTTTCTTTATTATTTCTTCCCGTTGAGTGACCAATCCTCTATTGGCTTGTGAAATTTGATAGATCTCATCAAGGTCATCTTTCAGTTGTTGGATTTGATGTGTTTCATAGGCTCTGACCTGTTCAAATTATTTTTTCATCTAATTTCTCACCTCTTGTTCCACAATCATTATCTGGTCTTTCAATTTCCCTACCAATGGGATTCTTTGTTTCAGTTGCTCAGCTAGATTGTCTACTGAACACTGATTGGTCATGGCAAAGGCACCTAATGATCCTGCCATTTCCTTAGAGAATTATGAATCATCTAGGCCCTGTCCATCATACATAATTATTTTCCTTTTGACTGTTGCACCATATTTATGATGTGTTTCTTGTTTAACTATGGCCCTCCTCTTCTTTCTGAAAAAGAAGTCTGAAGGAGGCATTTATTCGATTGAAATCGGGGTAAGATCATCTATAAAGATGAATTCAGAGCTGGGATTTCTGTGACTTGAATGCAAAGGTGTTAATGAAATAATGGGGTTACCAATCTCTATGGACGTTTTTTGCTCTAATGTATTGGTAACCGGTTTGTCTGGTGTAGAAAGAGACATATCCTGCCCCCTTTTTATAAAATCTTCAAGCTGATATTTTTCTTGAGTACTTAGTGGATTCAATAATGAAGTCTCCACTTTCTGCATTAAAACTTCGGCTTTCTTCGGATCTTCCTGAGTATCTTGTTTGTCGAAACTTCCTGCCTCAAAACCTGGAGGTCTAGTTTCCTGTGTAGACGAAGTGTCTACCAACTCTCCCTACAACACCTTTGGCAAGTTATTCCTTCTATTCTTTTGAAAACTATAGAAACTGGCTTGTTGATTTGGAGACAAAGTTTGGACTCTGTTCAATATTTCTTTGTATGACTTGGCTCCCCTGAATATTTCATCCTGTGGGGAATTCTTGTGCACATACCTCTTTAAATTGTATTGAGCCAGGTGATTTTCCATGATCTTCTATGGATCATGCCTTTTAAACTCAATGTCAACTAAATTTCCATATTCTAGAGCCATAGCCTCTACTTTAGAATGGTCGAAGTCTAACAACGAAAACATACCAACCTGAAGAGGGAAGGTTGGCCATACCTTCTTCTGGGCCGCTTTCAATTCCTTGTTGATGCCCCATGTTACATTCTGATAAGCCACTTCTCAGCATACCAGCCGATCTGGTAAAAAATTTGGGAGAGCATGGGGGGGAACTGAGAACCCAAAAACCCTGATGTAGGAAACGTTTTCTTTGATGTACCAACATACTATTTTTCCTAGGTTTTCCATGATTCTATCTCAAACTCTGGGAGGTGGGCAGCCATATAGAAAACTATGAATAGGCCCCACTACATAATGGCATATTTCATAGAAGAAGTCTCTAGATTTGTCTTCCCACAGCTTGGAGTGATAGAAATGGATAGGTTCAACACTGGTTGGGGTCCAACTCCAGTTCATTAAAAGGAAATGAGTCATAAAGAAAATAATGTCCATGATGTAAGCATACATATAGAAAGGGGAAGATTTGCCTTTGGAAGTTTCCAATTGGTACTCTATAATTTCCTTATCCAGGTTGTCTGATAACATCTTGGCCCAGTTGAAAGAGTATCCCTCAACCACTTCATGCATAATTGGTACCCATGCTAATGGGAAATGAGAGGAATCATTTTTTCTGAATATCCTACATAGCATCATATCCACATAAATCATATGGGTGTCTAACGATGTTGTGGCATATATGTCGTGAGTGTCTACTCTAAATTTCTCTGGGTGACCCCACCAGTCTTTGATTAAATTAGGGTAGGTTTTATCATATTGCTTACTTTCTTGTTTATCGAACTCTAGCATGAATGCAATGTTATAATTATATTTAAAAAAAGGGGATAGTTTATACATTACTTGTATATGTTCCAGTCAAAAATACCCAACAACAACCTTCTGTGAATTGTAAATTCTTGTGGTTGAAATGCCGACATTTTCCAGGGCCCATCCTATCATGTCTTTATATGACATGAGCCTTGATCACGTGACTATTTTGTGTATCTATGAATGAGCTATATCCCTGAGTTTAGTTGCACGGGTTTTTCTCACTTCATTGCCTAAATCCTCAGGTAAATTTATAAGTTCATGCTCTAGAATATCAAACACCTGTGTCCATGATTTTACAGTATCGATGGCTCTCGGTGAGGTGTCTAACAGAACATCTGTGTTCGGATTTTTGCTTTCACTAGATTCTTTATCCATCTTTCATGGTGCCATGATATTAATGAAATTAGAACTATGTTACCCATTACAGGGGAATGCATGAGCTTATCAGTTGGCTAAAACTTTCTATTCTGTGAGAATGAAAATATAATTCAAAGTCAAATATTCTTATTTACCTTAGGCATATTGATCTGAGAATACCTTTACTATTGATAAATTTATTTACCTTAATGAGAAAATCAGGGCGACGATCTGCAATCTATATTGAAATCATTGTTCTGGATTTGCGATTAATTCCATTAATATTGGTTGTTCGCGATAGAGGACTTGGATGAAATAGGTTTGAAATTTCCGGAATCGCGAATTCATGAAGGATTAATTGCAAGGAAAACCTGTTTAAAACCTTAATTAATAGTATTTAATTTTAAGTGTTTTTGGGTATTCGGACTTCGGGATTTTAATAGTATCTCAAGATAGAATCTCTGAAACCCGAAACCCAAAACCACGAAATGATTAAGCATCGGATAATCGTTTTTTATCTTTGATTAACCTCGTTTAAGTTTGAAGTGTTTCGAAAGTTTGGACTTCGTTATTTCAAGATGTGATGGATAATAAACATTCAAATTTCCGAAGTGCAAAGTTATTAAATGTATTTTAACCGAGATTAACTTAACTAATTAAGTTTTAATATTTCAATATCTTTCCACTTCGTGGATTTGGAATTTAGCTCATCATTGTATTTCTGAATAGTCATTACTCGTAGTGACGTGTCGAGGGTGACGCCATTTTAAATGACGTGTCGATACCAAGGGGTGCCACATGTTACTTAGATTCATATGAATCTTCAGAGGAAAATGTCACAAATGGGTGCCACGTGTCTACCCAGGGAAGACTTGAAAGATACATGTGTACTATGCATCATGTCCTTTGAAATTTCATGAAAGAGTGATAATGGATTCCTTTGGGTTTCGAGGTTTTTAAAGTCATGACTTGTCGAAATGCCCGAAGCAAGAAACTCCAAAGAGACCTTTAGAGATTTGGTTAGTTAATAATCAGGTGGATCCACAACTCCGAAAATCTTGGGATCGTCCGATCAATCTGAGGAACTTCATCAACAACGATTATCACATGCTCCTTATTATGGTTTAATCAGAGATGTTTTTGTTTTAAAGCTCAAGTTTATAGGATTATAAATGTTCCAACATAGAGAAAGGTTACGTTATCCAATTTGGGATCCACTGAGACCTGTAATCCAAGAATAATCATGCTTGATATGACCGACCTGAAACCTCGTCTCCCTTACCACATGGCATTTCAGATAGTAGTGGCTCACCCCACAAAATATTTTACTCGGATTATTTTCCGTACAGTGGTTGATGAGGGCGCCTTGACTTGCATGATGTGGTTGGAATGTTGGAAGGCCATTGGCCAACCCGTTTTGTCTCTGTCACCTACTTTTCTTACTGCTTTCGATGGTCATTCTTTCAGACCACATGGAATCATACCTTCTTTCCCCATGCAGTTGGGAGGGAAGACCGTGTTTGTCGAAGTTGAAGTGGTCGATGCACCTCTCGACTATACCCTCGTATTAGGAAGGAGTTGGACATGTGCAATGCATGCAGTGGTTGCCACATTTTTTTGGCTCTTATTGTTTCCACATGAAGGCATAATCGTAACCATTGACTAGTTTTCCTTCTCCAGGCGCGACCCTTCATCAGAGGAATCCACAGTCTCGATGATTGATAACCGTCATTCTGGCATCGTCAATGTGGGGGTTGGTCTGTGCCCACCTTTGATGGGTACTTTCAATTAATCGTCTCCTTATGACGATGTCAAGATGATATAGGTTGTCCCCGACCAGCCTAAGGCTAAAATATTTCAAGTGTCGTTGTTTCGAATGACTTACTTTAATGATCCATGGACTCTTCCTTCCCCATCGGCTTCGATGGAAGGGACAATGCATCCTAGCATGGCCATTCCCTTGTCCATGACAAACGTTGTGTACAGTATAGTCAAGCAAGCTTTGACCGACCCTGATCTGACTCCCACACAGGAGTTAGATCTAGTTCTTGAGCCTATTTGGGCTCAAGGTTTCCTCGCCAATACTAATTCTTTATACTTGGTATTACCCTCAAATGAGGTGATTCGCGAGGCATTGACTGGTCCGGATAGACCCTGGGATGATCTCCATCATAAATATTATTTTCTCCCAGAGTTAAGAAGAATAGAGGCATGTGAATTTGTGTTGACTATGACTAGAGATAGGTCTTGTCTTGTTAATCCTCTGGCTACACACATAGTTTATGCCAAGGGTAATATTGAAAGTATCTTTAAAATTATACCTATTTACATTTCCAAAACCCTTGGCATCATGGATAACGTTTTTGTTGGAGTGGACTGCTCCCCCGAAGAGGTTCAAATCTATACAGATTTATTTAAGGAATTTTGTGACTTTTTTGCTTGGTCTTACAAGGAAATTCCAGGCATTGATCCAAGAATCGTCGAACATGAAATAAAGAATTATCCCAATGCCAAGTCGATCGGACAAAATCTTCATTTGGTGAATCCTCGAAAAGCAACAACTATTAATCTTGAAGTAGAGAAACTGCTACAAGTCGGTTTTATCTACCCCTTATAGTTGATGCAATGGGTGTCAAATCCTGTTCCACTTAACAAAAAGTAGGGTACGATTCGCGTGTGTATAGAATTCTGTGATTTGAACAAGGCCTATCCAAAGGATAATTTCCCCACCCCATTCATTGACTAGATCATTGATGAATGTGCAGGTTGTGAGGTCTTTTCTTTCATGGATGGATTTTTGGGATACAACCAAATATAGATCAAACCCAAAGACCAGCATTAAACATCTTTTATCTATCCATGGGGCACATTTTCTTATCGTAAGATGTCATTTGGCCTGAAGAATGTTGGAGCCACATTTCAGTGGGCCATGTATTTTTCTTTCCATGACCTTAGACATATAGTCGAGGCTTATATCGATGATTTAGCATCAGTATCTTGTAAGGGAGATGATCATCCCGCGCACCTCCGACTAATATTTGAGTGATGTTGCTACTATAGGATTGAATCCTATAGTAGCAACAAGTGAATTTTTTGTGTGATGTCGGGTCTTATTTTAGGTTTCATAGTTTCGACAACAAGGATCATGGTCGATCCTCTAAATGTTGAGGCAATACTTAAGTTTCCTCCCCCGTGCATAGTCACTCAACTTCAGAGATTACAAGGGAAAGTGAACTTTCTTCAGTGTCTTATCGCAAAATATGCCAATATCACTAAAGGGTTCATGCATTTACTGAAAAAGGGAGTCCCTTTCTATTGGGACAAAGCCTCTCAATGCTCTTTCGAAGTGTTGAAACACACCCTTACATCTTCCCCTCTGCTCCAGCCTCCCAATTATAATAAATATTTCTTATTGTACTTGGCCACTGCAGAGTCAACCATTGGTATAGTATTGGTTCAAGAGGATGATCGTCTTGAAGAGAACGTGATTTATTACCTTTTCCAAGTAATGGTTGGGTCAGAACTCAACTACTCCCATGTTGAGAAGATTGCGTTGGCAACAATGCATGATGTCCAACAGTTCTGTCATTATATTCTTCTTCGTAAGACCACTGTCATTGCTATTGTGAATATGTTTAAGTACTTGTTGACACGACGTGTCATCGTCAAAAATATCAATATATGGATTGTTATCCTCCAGGAATTTGCCTTGGATTTTGTTTCCTCAAAATAAAAAAGTCACTAGTATTTGTGGAACTTATCTCGGAACTTCCGGTAGAATCAGGTGATGTTACGCCAGAAGAATCACCTATTAAAGGAGATATTTTTCTGATCGCATCTTTGGACCCCTGGTATGGAGATATACTAGTATATCTCCAGAATTTGAAGTTCCCAGCCTCTACTTCTCATGATGAGCATTGATGAATACTCCATCAGGCACAAAATTATCTCATCCTCGATGACACTCTCTATCGTCGAGGTGTAGATTTCATTCTTCTTTGGTGTCTTATTCACGAAGAAGAGAAACTCGTTCTTAATGAATGCCACACTAGAGCATGTGGTGATCATTTTTGTGGGTTGGAAACAACCCAAAAGATTCTATGAGTCGGTTACTTTTTGCCTATGTTAATCAAGGATTGCGTTGAGTCGATCAAGAAGTGCTACCCATGTCAGATCTTTTCTTAGAATATGAGGGTACACCCTACTCCCATGTTTCTCGTCATTGTTGTTGGACCCTTCACGAAGTGCGGAATTGATTTCACTACATGAAACCCGACCTCAGCCAAGGGGCATCGTTATATAATTGTAGTAGTAGACTACTTCACAAAGTGGGTCGAAGCTATGCCAACATTTAATAATGATGGCAAAACAAAACTCTCTTTGTTTTTAACTAGACAATATCTAGGTTCGACTTCCCGAAGGATATTTTCACTGACCATGGTAGTCACTTCCCGAAAAAAATGATGTCTGAGTTAACATCAAATATTGGGTTGAGATAGGAGCATTCATCACCCTACTACCCACAAGAAAATGGTCAGGTGGAAGCTGTGAATAAGTC
This sequence comes from Picea engelmannii, assembly GCA_009831015.1. Lineage (NCBI taxonomy): Eukaryota > Viridiplantae > Streptophyta > Pinopsida > Pinales > Pinaceae > Picea > Picea engelmannii. The sequence goes on along the minus strand of ML782740.1, from coordinate 271,037 downwards.
TCTCAAGACTATTCTATAGAAAACAATCGATTCTACAAAGTCAAATTGGCATTTAATGTTGTACTCAATGTTATGGGCCTACTGAACATCTGTAAATATGGCCACCAGTTTCACACCTTTTCAACTCGTTTACAGGCTGGAAGCAGTCTTGCAAATAGAGTGCCAAATCTCATCTCTAAATTTGGCAGTACAATTATTGCTAGACACTTCACTTCTTGAGGAACAATTATTATATCTTGAGCAACTCGATGAGGAATGTCGTGATGCATTCTTGGCCAATGAGGCTCACAAGCAATGAGTCAAGTGTCAATATGATTGGTCTGTTCATCCTCATATTTTTTTCTGAAGGCGACCTTATCCTAGTCTACGACCAAGATAAGGATCCCTTGGGGGCAAGAAAGTTCAAGCCCATGTGGTTCCGACCTTTCATCGTGAAAGAGGTCTTAAAGAAGGGTGCTATCATCTGGTTGAATTTGAGAGAAATGATTTTGCGGAGCCTAGAAATGGGCTCTACCTCAAGAAGTACTACTCGTAGGTTGGTCTCCTTAGGTGACTTCTTGTACCTATGTATAGTTCTTATACAATTATTTTTTGTCTTTTTGTCTTGTGGACGTGTCATTATTGATGTCATGTTTTTCGTTGTGGTAGATGTTAAGTGAATTAGAGGTGTTCTTTGGGTTCATGGACAGAGCCAGCCGACATACTTGAAGGCTTGATTCTGCATCTTGGGTGATTTTCATGCCTCAAGGCCAGTTTCTATCTTCTGGAGGTATCTATCTAGGTGATGCTACAAACAATGTCGCCGAGTACAACACAATCATAGATTTACTTTGTGACGCTTTGTCTCATGGTATCTCTTACCTTCAGATCTACTTAGATGCTCAACTAGTTGTGTCCCAGTTAAATGGGGTTTACCATGTTTATGATCCTACTTTACACCGATGATTCCTTAGGGTACGTATCTTAGAACATTGCTTTGATTAGATTACGTATATCCATGTTCCTAGGATGCTAAATCAAATAAAAAATACTCTATCTAATCAAGTATTAGATTAGCATGTTGCACACACATAAAAATAAGCACACACATACACATGTACATACATTTGTAAAAATGTGATCCATAAGATGTAAAAAGATGTAAATACATATACATATCCATAAGTCTCAGAGTACATCAGTGGGCATGAATGCCTCAAAAATATATATCCAGTATATATCAGAGGGCTTATGCCCTCAAAAAATATATGAAAGAGTTCCCTTGGCATGTGATGGTCCGTCCTAGCTAAGCACGGGGCCTGTTGGCCTTGCCATATTGAACGATGAAGTTTTCCAAATGTCGAAAGAGTTCGACCCAAGTCTGTGGCATCCCAACTACGTGAGGCTTCATCGATGGTGGGAGATACTCGATCTCAACCATGCAAACTATACGAGTGAGCATGGTGAGGTTCTGCTCCACTCGTCTCAAAACTCTCTTAGCCTCTCCGGTTGGAGGTCTCCCTTCTACTCCTCCTGGTCTGGTGGTTGATGCTAGTATTTCCTCTGGTCGAGGATGACGCCTAGTCCTCAATAAGTCTCCTGGACTCACTGGTCCTACATCTGTACACAATAGATACATAGTTTCCAGATACTCTGATTCACATAAAAATGATATATATAAAAAGAAACTAAAAATTAAATAACTTTAAAAATACACATACCCATCTCTCCTCGCTCCTCTCCAGGAGGTACTGGCATGTCTGGATCCTTTGAAAAGTTGATTCTAGCATAGGGGTAGTCCTCTATTGTCGGAATCTGTCATGCCCACCAGTAAAAAAATGTGTCATCGAAGGCCTTTATGGTCCTTCCTCCCCCCATGTCACGGAAACAATGTTTCCCATCTACACACGGCTAGGAAGGAGGCCACATGCCCCCGCACTGTCTCTTGTGGACTAAGGCTAGGTACCCTATCAAAGAATAAAGAGAACAAAATGGTACCAAACCCAAATTGTTTTTTACTCCATCCTCGACACTCTATGAGTTTCCTCTTCATGCAGTCAAGCATGGTCGTGCTCCAGTCGAATACTCGTGCATTTAATCACTGAATCACATAATACATGTGCGCCCGGGAGGCCTGATGTAAGGTCGTGGATCCATTGATATGCCCAATAATAAAAACTATCACCTTTAGTGATAGGTTGGTAATCTTGTGGATTGGCACCTGAGAACCTATTTTCTCAGTGTAGGCTTCGCTTTGATCAGCTTGGCAATGTTGTGGGGCCCAGGGGGAAATGTATGTACATTGACTAGTTCCCCTCTCCTTGAGAGCCCAGTCAAAAATTATATATCCTCAATCGTTGGAGTCAATGACTTTCCCTCAAGCATAAACGCCTCAACATCAAGGTGCCAATAATCCACCAAGACATTCAATAACCTAGGTTGCTCCCTCATGAGTGGACACCAGTAGAACTTCCATAACTTGCATTATTTCATTGAAGCGATAGTAGCAGGGTCCTCATCAACCAATACATTGATCTCCTTGTGTTCCCTCTCCCTCCAGTGGACATACATCTTGTTACATGACAAGTTCAGGGGGGGAGTTAGATCTTGCATATTCATTTTTTCAATATGTTTGAGGGTGTATGCAAGTTGTTTTGGAAATAGTCATGTACATCCACAAGGAGAATTTTTTCTGCCCGCGGATGTACGCGAGTTTTCCTTGGACAACCCGTGTACACGTAGGGCCGCCCTTTTTTAGGAGAGTGTGCACCCTCAAAAACTAAAATAAATGCATAAATAAAGTATGGAAATGCAAGAGGGATCAGTTTATACTTACTTGGTCTGAGCAGAAGTTTGTTTTGTCCTCTGAAGCTCCCAGAATCAACTCTTTTAGCAAAGGGGTATTTTTATTTTTATTTTTGGTTAATTCTCAATTTTCAATGGTGAAAATGAGTTGTCAGCTTTATTTATAGACTTTTTTGGCTTTTTTTGCCACTTTTTGAACACTTTTGTCATTTTTTATGGTATGAAAATCATTTAATGTGGTTCTTTAGTTTCTCATTGGATGTTACGATGCACTTCACTTTTGGTTTGGAAATTTTTTGGGAGATGGGTCACTTTTAAAAATCTTTTGGTAAAAGTCGTTGTTTTCAACTTTTTGCACATAAGTTAGGATTCCACCTCCACTTTCTGCATCTCGTTTTATTTTTTGCTTTTCCATAGGATTGATCCCACCAAAGTGTGACATAAAATCATCTTTGTTGTTTTAGAAGTGTCATGGTTAGGTGGTAGAGCCTACCTTTACATGGATTCCCTAGGTATATCCTAGTTTCATTCTAGTGTCCATGCCGTCGTTAATGAATTTAGGCTCGGGAGTCCTTGTTAGTCCTATCCTGATTACGAGTTTGAGCCGCATACGTCTGATGTGTCATCACTCTTGGCCTCACCCTCGTGACTCCCAAAAATGAGCATACTTTGTTGACTTTCAAGCTCACTTTGAAATCTGAAAGAAACATCTGATGAGACTATATTTATGCTTTTCAATATTGTCTGGAGTAACTGAGAAAAGTAACTTCTTGGAGTCTTCTTTAATCCCTTTTCAGACTCTCTAAACATGAAAATATTGTCAAGCAATATTTTTGTCCTTCACACTTGCCAAACTAAAACTTGAAGGCATGTATGTCCAGTGGTATTTTACCCCTTTTTCGGTCCGAATAGTCATTTTTACGAACAAAGGTATACTCTAGGAACTTTGGTTTGCTAGAAGAGTATTCTCAGGTATAATTTTAACCCTTTTTCAGGCACGAGGGACTCAATTCATGAAAAAGGAACCCCCATGGAGTCCATAGTTAATCTCTTTTCAGACTCCCTAAAATTGAAAATGTCGTCGAGTGACCTTGTTCCTTCACACTCGTCAAATTGGTCCAGAAGAACATTCCCTATGTTGATCTCTTCTTTAAAAAACAATACATAGTACTACATTCTCTAATGTTGATCTATTCTTTAAAAAACAACCATAATATGCATAGTGATTCCATTTACTATATCCAATATCCATCCCTGGAAATCAAATAATAATAGACTCAAGATTAACAATCAATAATCAATTGTTATCAACAAAAATCGGGCCCGAATTAACCACACACAGGTTCCTTTTTAAATATGGATAGAACCAAAGAATGTTTACTGAATCTATCATACACATAGGTCTTCGAAAATATAATTGACATAGTCACGATTCAACAACAACAGTCAACCCAAAATATGTAGCCCTGAGATTGATATCCATGTGCATTAATATGTATGGACTTCCTTTTAAAACAATCATAATATGCATGGTGATTCCCATAAGACATATGAAGAGAACATAACCATATTGACACACATGTATCCCTTTTAACCTTTGATAGAATCATGATTGTGCTTGGTGAAACAATCACTCACACAGGTTTCTTCGAAACTTTAAATGTAATCATGATCATACTAGGATTTAACATAGTAAGAAAGACCATAATCGACTAGAAGGAAAGCTCTCGGGCTGTAGGTAACCATTCGTTTGTTCATGTTCAAACAAATTCATCACAAAGAGGAAACACAAAGATTCAAGCAAGAGATGGTCTTTGAAGTGAGAGATACCATGCCTTTAAAATTTCCACAATCATTAAAATGGTAACCTAAAATATTGAAAATCCCCAGAAGGTTCCCTAGGAAGGTGCAATTCAGACTCCAAGTCGAGCTCTTTAGAATTTAAATGCAGAGAGGTAATAAACGTCTGCTTGACTTTAAAAAAACACAAAGAGCTCATAACCTTTTACATCCTCAAGAATTTACCATTGAGAAGCAACCACAAGTAATTAATATAATCTTGGAAGAACCAAGAGATGTTCTCTTTTAAAACACCATAGTCTTTCAACTTATAACCCCAAGATATTGACAAAAACCTATGAGAATGCTCAAGTGAAAACAAGGATATTTGAGCTCAACAACCCAGGAACACAAAGATGCCTCTAAAATTTTATTGTAGAGAGGAACAAAGGTTAATTTAAATAATGAAGGATACTCGAAAACACTAAGATATCATGTATTTTTCCAAAACCTAGGAGGTCAATAAATTTCGAAAAACAATCGAGAGAGAGGCTATAAAAGTCGATCATTATAATAGAGATGAGAGGAGCGTTTTTTAAAGACTCTCGTGAAAAAAATTCCAGAGCGCAACTCGTATCCATTTGATACATACATAGGCCTCTATTAAACACTCTGGAAAAAACAAGATTGGACTATGGAAAGCTTCATGTGAAATGACAGTAAAGAACAATCCATACAAACAATAGCTCAGGGATTAGAAAAATAGAACCACACCAATGTTGATAGTTGCATTGCAACTTAGATAAAGAAACATAACAACAACTGAGAGGGAAAAAAGGTTGACAACAAATGATACACAGACTGGTGGTTAAAACCCCTCAACAATAAAACTCAGATCTCGTTGCACCATTGTTACCATTTTTCATAGAGAATCATCATAAAAACCCAAGCTGACTGATTCAATAACCAATGCATAGAATTTACAATCAAGAACACCCATTACTTCTTTTAAAAATGCCAACATTTCGTAGTAATCACAGAGAACCCATAACACAATATTGACACTCAGTCAAAAACTCAAGAAAACACAGAACCCATGCAATCATGAGCCACCATTTGAATCATAATACAGAGAGTCCATCATGGATGGAAAGAAAAGATCCATACCTATGTAAAATCGCTTCAATGAAGAGTTGGCTCGAGTTTTCCCATTCCAAACATGAAATCATGGAGCATCCACAACCAATATAAAAACAATGCAACTATGCTAGGGTGACAGGCACAAGGGAGGTTTGGAGGGATGTCCAATAAATGCACATCACTTCCTCACCTGGCCCTATTCAATTCCATGTACGAGCCAATATATCAACCATTAAATTCAAGCATATAACCAATGCATAATTTCAATGTCATATCTATTGTATAGATCCGATGACATATCCATTATATAGTGCTCCACCCAAACATGTCACCACCATACGTTAACATTACCATATGTTCCTCCATATAACTCTTTTAATAAAAATTTCATAATCCTTTAACCCAAACACACAGTATAATAGCTAGGTCCACCATGTCACAAGGTTTATATATAATCTTTTTTCCATAGCTTTAGAACTTATCTATAGTTTTTCCTTTTTTTTTGATCAAGCTCCCATTTTATTATCTTTTGCATAAAACATATATGGATTAGTAATCAATGTTATAACATAACATAACATAACACCTGTAAACGACATAATCCTCATACCCATGGCACTTCCTTGTATCACAAGTAAATACCAACAACATTTAGCAACAATACATCAACCACTCATTTGTTATATCAAATGAAACCAAGACTGCATCATCAAATGTATATGACTATGTAGAAAACATCATAACAGAAGCAACATATAAGTGTAACATGTCTATATGTGCACCTCTTAGTCTACAAGGGGGTCCCACCTACAAGTTAAATATTATTATCATAATAAATAATAGCGCTTAGCAATCCTTTGTGGTCAGAATTCATTGTTGTGATTTTAATCGTCAACAAACTGGTGACTCCATCGGGAAATTTGTTTCCAACAGATTAAGAACTCAAAATGTCTAGTTTTCCAGACCATTTAAACATTAGATCAAGAAGATATACATCATAATGATTATGCAACAGGGGGAAGTGAGCGGATTTAAGGGAAAAATGACTGGGATTTTGGGAATAACTCATGGAAAGTGTTAAGTATGAGGGGGTTTATCCTTGTAATCATAATCATTCGATTAATCATAGTAAATCTTTCTTGACTTCAAGGAGATTTTTTTTTTGATATGCTCTTTTGAATCTTGGAACGGATGGAAGAAAAGGAAAGCAGAAGAGGGATAAAACCAACTATCTTATATAACAATAGTTGAAGCAGATAACAATTTCAATGTTGATTTCAAGGGGAACATCATGAAAATTGTGTAACTTGATTGTTATTGATTAACAATACTTTGCAGAATAGCATCATTGTGGAAAAATTAATCCAACATTTTATTTTGACCAAAAATGAAGTATAACATAAATGAAACAACTGAATTGAAATAAGCAGAAATGAAATAACATAAATGTAAAATTTAAGAAAATAAAACAACTAATATACAGAAAAAATCCCATACAACGTTAAAACTTTCGAGTTGGTTCCACATAGTGTTTTAAGTGGAAACCGTTAGTGCCATAGGAAAACAATCACTCTCGTAAGTCCTTTAGGATGTAATAATTTGTGCCCAGGACAAAAGCGATCTTAAAAGGACCAAGTCATAATTTTTGGAACTTTGAATGCCTTCCTCTATCAACATGGGCTGAATCCCACAACAATACCTTTGCATTAACCTTAAATTTGACAGCTTTGACACTTTTGTTGAAATATATTTTAATAGTTCATTGTCTTCTCTTTATATTATCCAGGGCAAACGTCCTTTTCTCCTCTAAATACAAAAGTGCATTCAGTCTTTGAGAGACATAGGAAGAATTTAATTCTTCAACCTGTAGCATTAACCTTAGAGAGGAGAGTTTTAGCTCGGTGGGAAGAATGGCTTCTTGACCATAAACAAGATGGAAAGGAGTGCAACTAATGCTCACCTTGGTGGTAGTTTGATCTTCCCAAAGGGTGTAAGTGAGGAGAGTGTTATATTGATGAGGCTTATCTTCAATGAGCCTCTTGATCATTCTAACCAGACTCTTGTTGGTAGACTCAACCTGCACATTACCTTGGGGATAATAAGTTGACAAGGTAAAATGTTTAACCCCCAATTTAGCTAAAAAATGGGTCATCTCAGCAGAAATAAAGACAGGACCATTGTCTGTAATAATTTCCAAAGGAAGACCAAATATGGACAAAATATTAGTCTCAAGGAAAGAAATCACCTGCTCATCCTACAAATGCTTAAGTGGGACAACTTCAGTCCATTTCATAAAATAGTCTATGGTTGTCAAGATAAAAAAATTCCTTGCTGAAGATGGAGGATTAATAGGACCAATAAAGTCCAAATCCCATTTTGAAAAAGAAAAGTTAGGGAGGAAACATTGTAAAGGCATAACAGAAAAACGTTCTTTCCCAGCAAACTTCTGGCACTTGTCACAAGATCTTGAAAAAATATAAGAATCACAAAATATTGAAGGCCAATAGTACCCTTTCTTGATAATCTTAAAAGCAGTGGTTTTAGCAGAAAAATGACCTCCTCCATAAATAAAAAAATTTGAAGATCCATGAGTCTCTTGAAACAATTTATGTGCTTCCTCATTATTCACACAACAAAGTAACATACCATTGACAGATATCATAAAAAATAAGTCTCCTATAATGACATATCTAGAAGATTCAATACAGAGCCTTATTCTTTGATGGGTATCTAAGTTATCTAGACATATTTGATTTTGCAAGTAATAAATCAGATCTTTGTACCAAGGATGTTCAGCCACCAGAAGGATTTGAGTGTCAATTTAAAAAAATGATGATAGAGAGATATCTTGTTCATGAATTTCTTCACTTATTTCAGCATGTTGAGCTAAGTGAAGGGCTAAGTCACGTCCCTTTATCATTTTAGAAGTCATGATGGTTAGATCATGCTCCTAAATCTTGGCAAGCCAATGTGCAATATTTACTAAAATATAAGTCTGTGAGAGTAAAAACTTTACAACAGGTAAAGGGACTTTTACCAGTGTATTCTTACCTAAGACGAAGTGGCGAAATTTTTCAACAGCTTTAACAAGAGAAAAATCATGCTTTTTAATAAAAGAATATTTAAACTCGTCATCTGACAAGATTTGACTCATACAACCCACTGGTTTTTCATTACCTTGGTCATCACATTGCATGAGGATAGAAAAACTGCTTCCTCCGTGGCATTAGTATATATCATAAATTCTTTCTCAAAATCCATCTTTGTCGAAACCGGTGTTGAACTTATTGTCTTCTTGATTCTTATGAAAGAATTTTTGACATCATATGTCCCAGAAAAGGAGAGATATTTATTAAGAGGATTATGAATTGTCTTGAACATTACAGCAAAATCAGGAACAAACCTACGGACACAGTTAATAACACCCATAAAGGATTGAACCTCCTTTCTGGAAGTAGGAGTAGGAACATTTAGGATAGCAACAATCCTTTCGGGATCTATTCTTATTCCTGAATTAGAGACATTGTGCCCAAGGAGATTGTATTTGGTAACGCCAAAAATAGACTTAGAAGGATTTAAAGAAATTCCAAATTTCCTGCATCGCATGAGAATCTTTCTAAGATGACCGAAATGATCTGATCGGTTTTTAGAATACAGAGTTAAGTCATCAAGATAAATCTGAATAATTTTTCGAATCAAATCGTCAAAAGCTATTTTCATGGCTCTTTGAAAAGTGGCACCTGCATTAGATAATCCAAAAGGCATATGTTCATAAGTGAAAGTGCCCCAACATGTAATAAAAGTGGTTTTATTTTTTATCTGTCCTTTTTACCTTGATTTGATTGTAACCAGAAAAAGCTGTCAAGTAAGGACATCATTTGTGACCCTGCAACCTGCTGCAAAATCATTTCCATACTAGGGAGAGGAAAATGGTATTTAATACTGGGCCTATTCAATGCATGAAAATCAATGCATAATCTAATTTGACCTGTTTCTTTCCGAACGAGAACCAAATTACAAACCCACTCAGAATACTTAACAGGGAAAATTATCCCAAACTTCAAGATTTTTTCCAATTCCTTTCGAATAGTTGCTTCCAGTGCAGGGCTAATGGGTCTTTTTGTTTTCCTAACCGGTTTTATGCCATCCTTGATAGGAATGGAATGTTGTATAAGAGAAGGATCAAAACCATGAAGATCCTCATAAGAACAAGCAAAAACATCTTGAAATTCACCAAGCAACTTAGTGAACTTCAATTTTTATTCATCAGAACATTGGGCACCTATTTTAGCATTGTTTGGAAACTTGGGTGTTCCAATGTTCAAGGAAATGGTTTCACCCACTTTCCTTTTCGACTCCTCTTCTTTATGTTTTTCTTTGTTTCCTACATCACTCGATGAAAATGAAATTTCTAGAGGAGTCAATCCCTTAGGAATTTTGTTATCTTCCATTGATATAATTTCCTTAGGCTTATAAGGTTCATTTTGAATGAAAGAATAGATGCTCTCATAACTAGGGAAGACCTACCATGACTCTACATTGTCAGGGATATGTGGACAATACAAATATTTAAAGGTGCAATCAAGTCTTTATGGAAGAAGTTGTCGAGTAGGAGAGGCTGCAAAAAAAAATAACTTGTCATCCATTGAGTTCAATTCCCTTTTAACATGAGTGATGTTGAAAGATATCAAGTTCAATATAAGTGCCCAAACAATTTGGGTGTAACGTTTCATTAACTTGTTGGTAGAAGAATATATCTTACGTACAAGGTTTAAAACAAGTTTGGAATCCCCAAAAACTGTAAGGTGACCACAACCTAGATTATAGGCATTTTCAATACCTAACAATTGTTGCTCCCGAGATTGATTCTAAGGCTCAAAGAATAATGTCAGGCATCAAAGTTTTAAATGAAATGTTTTTATAAGTTCTTTCTTCTACCTTCAGTTTTCTAAGAAATAATATTTAAGTGAAATTTATGATAAGACGGTACCGAGGTTGTATCTCATTATCTGAGTCGTAATTTTAATTTTAAATGATGTACAAATGATTCTCAAATATTTTAAATCAAAGACATGTATCAATTACAAATAAGTCTCACCTTTTTTACATTAGAAAAAAAATAGAAGATGTACCCTTGAAAGGAGTTTAAGAATGCAACAATTCACACAGGTCACATGTCTTGTTTTTACTCACATTAATAGCATAGGAAAAACTATAAATGAATGAAATATTGATATATTATGATCACAATAGACGTATTACTAAATTGTAATAATTCACTTTTCAAGAACTACAAAAGGAAATTCATAAGAGATGGAGTCACAAAGAAGGCACATAACTCAAATGGAACAAAACCTAGAATATCTATCTACACTTGTATTAATATTCAAAAAACATTCTCTCTTTTACATTAGGCTAGAAGCATGCTTCAATAGATCTAATATATATATATATATATATATATATATATATATATACAAAAATTGTCTCAAATAAAAGTAGTTTGATTTTCCACAATATTTGCTCTAAATATAAAATACAATCCCAATGGAAAAACATAATGCAGATATTGTTGAGTTATAGTTTGAAATGTTGCCACTTCATATGTTCCTTCATTTCCTCCCAGATGTACTCTCTTTCCTCTGTTCATTGAACTAGGTGCACATGTCCATCAAGGCTACCAAAAACCTCGAAGGTTCAATTTTCTCGTTCAATTCAAAGGAAAACATCTTCTTTTGTACTTGTGGTAGCTTATCTTGGATCTTCTTTACTTCCTGAGCTGTAATTTGACATTGTAAATTTGTCTTCACTAACAACTCATTAATCTTGAGAAGATCAATCTGATCCATCTGTTGAATGACATATTGAATATTTTCCTTATTTTTTTTGGAGTTTTCCTTATTCATCTCTACTTCAATCTACCCCAATGCCCCTGAGATATTGTTTTCTTCAAATTCAACCAAATTTGATTCCACAGAAGATAGTGTCTCCATACAAGCCTCCCTTTCCTCTTTGGCAAGTTTCTTGGTTTCCTCTAGAGTTGTCTCCCAAACATTCAAGGCCATTTCACCCTTCACTTGTTCATATTGTTAGAAATAGGCGAGACCAAGGATATTGGATTTCTTCCTCCATATGATGAAGTCTTGAAACTTGGATCTATCCACATAAGAATCTTTTTCTTTCTCATAAATACTTTTCATAGAATTATTTATTGCTTAATAGAATTTCTGAATAGTATCCACCTTTTGATATAGATTATGTTGGACAACTTCCATCTTCTCATTGATTTCAGATGCTTATGGTTTGAAAGAAATGATGTCTATTTTTTTATTCTCTAATAGGGCCAATTTTGCCTACAACTATTCTATCAAACTATCCCTCTGAGTGATCATTCCTTTGTTCGTATGTGAAATCTAGTAAATCAACTCGAGTTTCTTTTGTAACTGCTTCATCTGATGTTGATAATTTAACTTTATTTTATCTATGTCTTGATTCATCCATCTTCTAACAATCTGTTCTATTCTGTTTATTTCATTCTGCAATTTTTCCACCAAGAGAGATTTTTGTTGCATTTGTTTGGTCAGATTTTCCACTGACCATTGGTTGGCAGTGGAAAAATCCCCCAGTGAATCTGCAACCTCCTTGGCAAACTCATGATCATCTTGGTCTTCCCATCATACACTACTTTCTGCCTTTTAGTGACTACTCCATCTTTTTGCAGAGATTCTCTCTTTACAATATCTTTTTGTTTCTTGTTGAAAAAGAAACTTGATGCTGGGATTTCTTCAGGAAAGATAGGAGTAATATCATTTACATGAACGAGGTCTGAACTATGAGTTCCAAAACTGGTCGCTAAAGGGGTTAATGAGGGAATATGAGAGATAATTACTGAGGAGATTTCTGGACTTGTTGTGCTTGGGGTGCCAGCAGAGCTAACTGGTGTAGAATAAGGAAAAACTTGTCCCCGATTCATGGAAGCCTCAAACTAGGTTAATATTTGTTGATCATTCAAACCTAACGGTGATTTTTTTACTTCTTTAAACAACTCGTCTGAACTCTTCAAAAATTCTCCAGTTTTATATTTAGTGGAGGAACTTGGTTGAGATTCTGTGAATTTAGCTTCCTATGAAGATGGCATGGGAATTGAATCTCCTTGCAAGATATTAGGCAAGATGTTTCATCTATGCTTTTGGAAGTTGAGGAAACCAGCCTGTTGGTCAGGAGGAAAAGTCTGGAATCTATTTTGGACTTCTTCATGGGATCTAGCTCCCTTGAAAATATCATCATAAGGAGACTCTTCATGGATGTATCTTTTCATGTTGTATTGAGCCAAATGGTTCTCTACAACTTTATGTGGATCATGTTGTTTGAATTCAATGTCAACGAATTTGACATCTTCCAGGGATGCAACCTTGAATTTTGTATTACCAAAATCTAACAATGTAAACATACCAACTTGAATGGGAAAAGATGGCCATATCGTTTTCTTAGCCACTTTCAATTCCTTGGTGACACCTCTTGCTACTGTTGGTATGCCACTTCTCTACATACCAGCCTGTCAGTTAAAAATTGTGGAAGGGCATGAGGGAGAACAGAACAACTGAAAACTCTAATGTAGGAGAAGTTCTCATCAATGAACCAGTCTACAAATGTGCATAAGTTTCCCATAATATTATCTGAAATCCTGGGCAACGGTTGGCCATAGATATCTATATGAATAGGTACCACTATGTTATGATATATTTTGTAAAATAAATCTTTGGCATTTTCTTCCCATAGTTTGGAGTGGTAAAAATGTATTGGCTTAGAACTAGTCGAGGTCCAACTCCAGTTTATCAGGGGGAATGGGGTCATGAAGAAAATGAGATCCATGATATATGCAGACATAAAAAAAGGAGTAGGTTTCCCTTTTTATTTCAATGATTGATACTCAACAATCTCCTTATCCAGTTTGTCAGACAACATCTTACACCAATTGAAAGTATATCCCTTGGCTACTTCATTCATTATAACCACCCACTCAACTGAGAAATGTGAAAGGTTTTTTTTTATGAATAAATGATAGAGCATCATGGCTATATATAAGATATGAGCATCTAAGGACGCCATGGAATACATACCACGAGTGTCTATTTTGAATTTGTCCATATGTCCCGACCATGACTTGATTATATCATGACCACTTCCATCGTATTGAGTGCATTCTTTTCTTTCAAAATCCAGGAGAAATGCTACATTGTAAGTATATTTGGGTGTATAATAAATTTTATACATTACTTATAGGTTCTCTGATTGAAAATATCCGACAAAGGTCTTCTGGTGACTAATAATGCTTCTGGTTTGAATGTCAACATGCTCCAGAGCTCAACTTATCATATCATTGTAGGGTGAAATATTGGGTTGTGCAACAATCTTGTGCAATTATGACTGTGCTACCAGTATTTGCTTGGCTGAGAAGGACTTGTCGTCTTCCTCAGCAGGATAATCTGGATAGTTAATAATCTCATGCTCTAAGATATCATAAACCTGCTTCCAAGACTTAATGGTATCTGTGATTCGTGGAGTAGTGTCTGATAGAACGTCTGTGTTTGGATTAGAATCATCATCTAATGCATATTGCTTCTTCCCAACATTGTGTGGTGCTATAATCCTATGGAAAATGAAATTATCCTTCCTATAACAAGAGAAGTTTGTAATTTATATACTGGAAGAAAACTTCTAATTGCAAATGGTAAAGTGACTTGAAATTTGAAATGTTTTATTCATAAATTCTAGCAATCGTCATATTGATTTACTAACAGAGAAATTATTAAACATATAATGGAATTTATTACCTGACAATTCATAATATTTATTCAAATCATTAACTTTATCCAATCATAAATGTCATTAATACTTCGATGGTTCGACGTTCAGAGGTTTTGAATGAGATATGGAAGAAATTTCTCCAAGGCCGAATTCCCGGAGAAGTTAATCTCTAATTAATTACTTTTGTGTTTTAATTAATAATTCTTTTAAACATTGTATTAGCCTTAAGTATTTAGGAAGTTCGGTATTTGGGGATTTTGAATGAAGTATGATAGAAATCCTCCGAAGGCCAAATTCCTGGAGTAGTCGTTCGAACCGTTATATGTATTTCGGGGCTTTGTAACTCTGTAGATTTGGAGCTCGGGGAGTTCATTTGTTTTAAAAGTGTGGTTCATACTTCGATGTTTTGAAATTCGGGAGTTTTGGATGTAGCACAAGAGAAATATCCAGAAGCTTGAAATTGTGAAGTAATTAATTAAAACTTAATCATGATTAATTAAAGTTATTAAATGCTTTATTAACTCTTTAAAAAACTTTTAATTTTTTGTAATATTCATTACTTCGACACTTTGATACTTTGACGGTTTGTGAACTCAATCTTTGTTTAAGCTCCTGAAGGGAAATATCCCAGAGTGACATGGAAGAGATGATGTCATTCTTGGTGACATGTAAAAAAAATGAGTGACACGTGCCACTTTAAATCGAGCGAATACTCTGACACAAATGTTAAAAATAAGTGCCACGTGTCAACCCTAAAAATATTAAAAGACATGTGTCCTATGACTCATCTGCAAGACCTTTCAGAAATTGTCACCAGGAAAAATCTTCGGGACTTCGTAGATTGGGATTTTTGTGTTTTAGATTTCTTGAAACTCCTCAAGCGCGAAGCTCCGGAGTGTCTATTAAATCTTTTCTTTTAAAATTCGGTGGCTTTTATATTTCAGAGATCACAAGAACTGTTCAATCAAATAGTACAACTCATCGACAGGTGTAATTGTAAGTTATTTATTAATATATAACGACCAATGAATTTATTTTAAATTAAAAGGTAATTTCATAAGTTTTGTTTTTTTTCTTTTTAGTAGAATTTCATTTCTAAGAGGACAAACAAAAAGAATAAAAGTTCAAAATTATAAGTGTTCTAACATAGGCTCCATATGGGGATTGTGGCTCCCTATGAGGCACGAAAGAAAAGTAGACCAAGTTACTTTATTGTGTAAATGGAGTCATTATTTATTTTTTGAAAAACATTTTCTAGTTTTATTTAAGAATTAATCATACATAGGAAAAAATAAACTCATCTGAATCTAAAATCTTTAAAACATATTTAATGATTGATCTCAATATAGGCTACTAAAAATTTCCATTTCTTAAAATCGATTTTAGAATTGTTTAAGATAATAAAAATAGTTTTAAGTAAAATATCAGGCTCCGACCGGCTTTGTTCGCTTGAAGGCTAAGCCGATGTAATGTATTTATTTAGGCAATCCCTAGTTGGTTCAGGATGTAAATATCACTTGAAAGATAACTAGATAATAGAGTATGACATAAAGATATGTATGACAGCCTTACAGATATAATAGATATTGCTTCACTGTGAGCGAGCCTATTCAGTACCCCGGTGAAGTTATCTACTTCTCCCATTGAATTTCCTTTCACCACTTCTATTAACAAATTCACATTTCGTTGAGATGAGGGAAATCAATATATGAATTTCCTTTCATCATATCTTTTGGACAAGATGGGGGAAATCGAATTATGAATTTCCTTTCACCATATTTCCTATATTTTAACATTTTGAAGTAGGGGCAATCAATTTGTATGTAATATACAAGGGATGATATCTGTTTAAAATATTTAAAATGAAAAAGAAGATTTGTCAACAATTTTAAGAATACTCTGAAACTAATTTTCTTTCAATTTTCAGTACACTTTCGCCTAAAGGATAATTTTTTTGGGGGGAATTTTAATCATTTCAGGGATAAACCTTGAGCGAGTTTTTCAGTTTAAAATATGATATCAGAGCTAAAATTATCAGGATTAGCCTAAACATACTTTTTCAATTAAAATCAGAGGAACGCAAATATTTTCTCCTAATCTTGTTTTGAAAATATGCTTCTGAGTTTTTAGAGTCAAGGTAAGTGTTATTGGACTAATCATTAAGTGCGAAAACAAACAAATCTCCCTAGTTTCACCTGAAACTAGAACAAAACAAAACATAATATAAGACTTTCCCTAGGCTCTAATTATCGAGTTTACTAGCTAACAAGAGATAGAAAACATACCTTTTAAATGTTGTTTCCTCTTGACATTTCCATCCTCACTCCGTTCCAATGCTCATGTGATATTTAACCTACAAAGAAACACAAGCCAACAAAGTGAAAGAAACAAAGTATACTCAACAAGAACCTATGTCTGTGATCAAAGAATCATACAATAAAACAAGACTAATTTTATGGGAAAGAAACATATTGTTTTATCATATTAAATAGAAAGTGGAGTATACAACCAAATTCTTGATGTCTTAAGGTCCCCTTTCAATGTCCCTTTTCTCTAACACACACACCTTTTCTCCAAAGCATTTGAATGAAGAACATTCATCGTGTATCTTGTAGAACTAAAGAAAACCTCTTAAGAATAATCTGAAGTAGAACTCTCCATACAAATCTTAGCCTATTCAACATTAGCCTTTTCCATAAGAGATCCTTCTTTATATAGGGTGAAATAAGGATAGATGAGGATATTAGGATGATCCCACCAAATCAGAGAAGTAGGTAATATCCAAACCATTCGGAGGCCACCTCATCTTCTAGAAGATTCCCTTCTAGAACATTCATGAAGTTTGACATTCCTTTGCTTTTAGCATTGTCGCACCCTATGTATATGGAATCCTACAGAGACATCACAGTCTAGATATAGATCAGAGTGTGACTATCAAGCATCATCGCACCCCATGCATACGGTAGGGTGCAACGACCTTCTTTGATATGGTTTCTGAGAAAGGAAAGAAAATAACTTTTCTCATGGAGAAAGACTCTTTTATATTTTTGGGGAACATGAATGCATGTTGTCAGTGGATCATTGGGGTGACCAAAATAATGTGTAAAAAAATCCCCCCCAAAGTATGAAGTCGAAACTTGTGACAGCTGAAATACTTTGTAGAATGTGTGTGTCGAACAATGAGCGCATCGATCAAGAACCTGCAAACAATCACACATCTTCATAATAATATACCATTGTCTGAGGTAGGCATTCCCATACTTAGATTACAAATTTCCTTTAAATTTAAAGTGAGTCATGGGAACTAAATATACTATGTGGATCCATGTCATCATGAATCAACATAGCCACCAAGAATACACTCTGGATCTATGCTCTAAATAATTCAAAATTCAGACATAGCCACAATACATACATAGTGGATCTATGTGTTTGTACTAATTCATGAATACTTTGTCGCAACCTGGATCAGAATGATGAGATCCAGGTTCTTCACTTCCATCGTCCTTAAGTATGAATCTAACCATGTGATTATAGGTGTCGAAGTTGAACATGGTAGAAACCACTTGATTATCGGTCAATAATGAAAATCGTTAACATGTGTAAGGGAAATCACCATTGATGTAAATGACTCCCAAGGTACCATAGTACAATCCAACGAATGTGAATAAATGAGCTAAAGTTGATTACTCTATGGAATCTCCCAATTAGGGGTCAATGATATGAACTCGTTGTTGGAAGCAAAGTAACCTACCATCGAGGCATGTAGGTTCTAAGGTACTAAATGATTTGTAAGTCTTGTTACTAGATAATGTGTTGAAGTCAACAGGAAAAGGCTCGTCACAGGAGGGCCTTGATGTATCCCCCATCAATGAAATGAAATAAGTAACATATTTGAAGTATATCAAAGTATGAAGTGATTCAGAACTGACTCAGGGAAGGTTGACATAGTAGAAAATTTATGACTGTAGATGGTCGACTCGATGGAGGGCTTGTATAGATTGGACTTGTCTTGAACATATGAACAACACAACAATCGTATTGGCATAATTGACTTAAGGAGGACCCAACATATGAACTTGTAGATGGTCAAATGAGAGACAAATGTATTTCCCAACCCGGATACAATGATGAAGGGGGTGTCATGTTCAAGAGAGACTATTACTGTCACTAACATGAATATAGAGACACATTTATTTCCCAATTTCCCCCCACCATTTATGGTGAGTACCTATTTATTTTTACACAAGCTTGAGGAGGATAACATATGCTTGTAGATGTAAGCTCATCCTTCGGATGAGTCCCTCGGAGTATGTTTAACGAACCCTAAGGAGTGGTTTTATCCCATATGGGTATTTCGATGTTTGTTTAACGAGTCCAAGGAAAGAAAACTCAGGGGTTTTTCAATTTTAGAGAGTCTGGAAAACACTTAAAGAGAAATCCAACAACTCCTTTTTTGTAAATTAATATGATGAGACCGAAAAAGTGATAACCTATTGCTCATCAAATGTTTTCTTCAAATACTTTTATGAGCATGAAAAGAACAAGGTCGCTCAAAACTCTTTTCATGTTTAGAGAGCATGAAAAGAGCTTAAAGGATACTCCATAGGTTTCATTTTTCATGCCACCATTACGAGTTTGAAAGAATGAAAAAAGACTACTTGATTACATTCTCATGGTTTCAAGAGCATGAGAAAGAATTAAGACTTGCTCATAGTTTTTCCTGAAAAACCCTAAAAGGATCTGTACATGCAACAAATATATAAAAGAAAACCAAAAAGTGGACCCTTGTTCCAATGTCTCACCTCTAGACTTTTTCAATCTGCGAAAATCAACCACTTGTAAAGTTGTTAGGACTTTAGGGTTTGGATAAAGCATAAAAAATAATATACTATGCAAATGAATAGTGATAAAAATCAATAAAATAGGTAACAAATCACATTTTACCATTTCATTTGTAACTTTGCCCAAATATTGCTCCAAAGCCCTTTTTCACCTCGATTTTCAACTATTTATTGCGGAGTCTACGGGGAATCATTTCTCGAATCGTCTCCACTAAAGAGGTAATATCCTTCTCCTTCATCTTTGCATGGTTTTAAAATTGATTTTCATTGGTTCAATTTATGTTTTGGGTTTTTTTTTTAGGGGTTACCCATGCATTGAGGTCGTCATAGGTGCCCTATATCAGGAAATGAGACAATCTAGGATCATCGTAGGTGACCCTATAAGTAGAGGGAAATGACGTTGCACTATGTGAAGGCACAGGCCTGCGACGACCACAGCCCAAAATTTTTAAAAAATGAACCCAACAAGGGAAAATACCCAGGAAAGAAATTTATGTTTCTAAACTCATCTTATGGTTCCTTAGTAGGCTTTCCATGGTTAATATGTTGGAGTGGCACAAATGATAGAATGAAGAAGAAGATTACTTCATCGGGAATGACTCGGGAATAGTTATGGCCCTTCGACAGTGTGGGTTACTAAAAGTCTTCAAGATTCAGAGCATGAGGGCCTAGTTGAGACTACTTGAGTACCTAGTTCACATGTGGGATGTGGATGACAAGGAATTTCACATGGGTACCCACACACTCCCCATAGATATCTAGTATATCTATTTCTTGACAAGACTATATCATCGTGGTTCATAGGTGACACTTACAGGTAGAAGGGGCGACGGTGAGCCTATGAACTACTACATCCTCCATCATTATGTGTCGGGTACCGAGAAACATAGCGGTAAGGTCGCTATCAGGGATGTTCAAGATTCGCCTTTGCGGACTATCCTCTATACTATTACTTGCATGGAAGGGAGTGAAACTCCCCACATGGCTCTGCAGAGCCATTTTCATTATGCATTGGAGTGTATGGAGCCCCGAGTCTTCAACTGATGCAAAGGGGTCCTAAAAAGCATGAAGACACAAATTACCAAGTGCAGAAGTGGTGGGTTAAAACAATTTGGATATGGGTCTATTTTGGTACCCTTCTTCCTGGAAAGAGTCCCTATCCTATGCTTGCAGGTGGAGTGGGGTATACCCACTCCACATGATCCAAGGATGAAGAGGTGGGTAGACCTCATGGCCCGACATGGAGGCGGTCACATCGTCAGGTATGATGATGTATTCTTTCAATGGTTGAGGACTGAAATGCTCATGGTCGATGATTATGCATACACCGGGTTAGATTTCCGTGGAGATCCAGACCTATCTCTTCCTGGAGGTTCCCAGTGGGGGGACATAGGTAAGAAGGAAATTTTGTTTATATAATGTTTTTGTTGTTTTTAATGATATAAAATGTTTTTTGTGTTTTATAAGTCCAATGACTAATCAAATGCTCTCCAAAAATGTAGATGTGGGACCTTATTGTCTACCAGGATCATCCCCCATCTAGAGGCAAGGGGAGAGAGGTGTTGTAGCAGGAGAAGTTTCTTCCGATCTCGAGGCCATAGAAAAAAACATGGAGGGGCTCACCTTGCATGTCCGAGATTCCATAATAGTTGATATTCCTAGGCATTACCAATGCCACACAATGGGCATGTCTGCATCCATCGGTCGACTGCTGTGTAGTGTAGCATGGGCAATCACTTGTTATAGTGAGAATCATCTGTGATGCTTGTTGTATATGAAGCCATGTGATTCACATTTTTGAAATTTTGGTCTTCGGAAAAAAACACTTTTTTTTTTGTAAACTTTTATCGTTATTAATATAAGGCTCCTACCGGATTACTTGTTTCATGTACAAAGTGTGATTGGATTTTATAAGTGTCTCAAATGTCTGTCTAACACATAATCAGCCAATGCATATGTTAATGTATTTAGACATCTAGGACTGTGTTGATATTCAATATAATCAAAATGATATTCCAAGAGGCGAATTTGTAAATATACCCTTAACAAACTAGGACTTCAGATAGAATAAACGTTACTCAATTGTAGTACTACTAATTGTGAATCAAGTCATACAATAAGATAATGGATTCCAAGTGAAACAACATCAGTTAAAAATTTGATAAATGCACTATATTCTACGATATTGTTAGTTGCACGACCAAGGAAAACACCATGTAGACTGATTAACTCATTCGTAGGTGCATAGATTTCCCAAGCAGTAGACGCTAAGTTTTGAGTACTGCAACTAGCTCCATCAATGAAGCCAATGTAGGGTAGTGAAGACACTGACATCTAGAAACCAAGCACAATGCAAGGTAAGATGCCGAAAGGTGGAAACGCAAAATGAAAAAGCACACAAGAGTATAAGACATAAAAATACATAGCACTCATGCAAAATAACTTAAGCATAGTACTTTTTCAAGTAAAGCCCATTTATGGGTTCACTCAAAGTAATTCCATCATAATAGACCAATTCATAAGCCTCTTTCTCCAACACTCATTTCACAATATAAGGACCCCACCACATAGGCTCAAATTTACCGGCCCCTAGAAAATCACGATCTTGCTCATAAAGAAGAATTAGATCACCTTCAGAAAAAACACGTAGTTTGACATGCTTGTCATATTGAGCTTTGACATTCTTTTTCTGAGTTTCAATAAATAAGGCCGCATCACGACAGGTTTCATCTAATTGCATCAAATACAAAATACGTTCCTCTTCAATTGAGGTGTTAGGGAGAAGTTCGACAACTAGCTTCAAAGATGGGATCTCACATTCAATCGAAACAATTGCTTCAATACAGTATACTAACTGGAAAGGTGTGAACCCCGTGGCAGATTTAATTGATGTCTAATATGCCCACAATGCTGAGAACAACATCATGTGCCAATTTGACTTATGAATTCCTACCATTTGTCGAAGCATAGTAGTGAGGAATTTGTTAATTGCTTCAACCTGGCCATTGGCCTATGGATATTAAGGTGTTATGTTTTCATGGCAAAGACCCAACTTCTCAGTGAGTTCAGACATCATGAAATTATGAAAATGACTACCGTGATTAGTAACAATGGATTGAGGGACACCAAATATAGTAATGATATGATTGAATATGAATAACGTTGTAGTTTTCCCGGTGTTATCAAATGTAGGCATCTCCTCGACCCATTTAGTGAAATAATCCACAGATATAATAATGTATCTGTTATCACTCCAGGAAACTCTCCTAGGCTGTAAGTCGGAGATGCCTGGTAGCTAACTCTTTTTTGGGAAATGTTTTTCTCAATATTTGATATGGTTTTTGGGTCAAAATGAATATCTAGGTACTTGACTGTGTTTTCAAGACTGTCTAGAGATACAAAATCTCACAAGGCTTTCTAGCACCGTGGTCAGATAAAGTTTGATTAAAAGGGGGAAGGAATACAGCTATTGAACCAGATTATGTTTCATACCAACAAACACAATGGGTCTAACAACCGAGAAATAGCTTATGATAATCAACTAAAACAATTAATCAATGAGATGACAGTCACTGCAAATTGAATGAGTTTCAACAAAGAACTTCCACTCATAAGCTATAAAAGAAAAGATTAGGCATCTTGGGAAGAAAGTCAAATTTTCCCTGCAAGATTAGGCATCTTTCCTTCAAAAATGTCGGTGTGTTTTTCAGTGCTAACACTGGCTCCAACTGGGATGGGCATCTCCCTATGAGGTGACCAAGAACCTAGTAGTTTCAGTAGCCTTTAGCATTGGGCATGGAGTCATTAAGTCTTTTTGGTGGTTAATGAGCACACACACGGGCTCGCCTAAACCACTGAAAACAGAAACTTACCCAAAAATTGAAACTGGATGAATCTCGATTACCTGCAAGAGTACAAAGACATCAAGTCTTGCTAAATGAAGCTCCTCTCTCTCTTACTGGACTTAGATGTGACTGTCCTCCTGCCACTGGTTCCAGAAAGGATATTGAAATGTCCTTCTTCCAAATCAAGTCTTTGTGAATGGGCAACAGATAAGATCCGGATGTTATATTTGATGGCACTGTGGATTTGAATCAGCACTCTCCAGTTCTTGGCAGACCTATAAACTCTGCTATAGATGCTTCATTAATGATGAATTCTTCTCTCCTCATTTTGGAAGACCTTCCATCATGACTGCTGATGGGTTCCTCAAATCCAGGGATTATGCATGTAATTGATGAACATATAGATCTAGAGTCAAAGCGTGTGACTCAACCATAGTTATGTTTCCTACTGGTCAAGAATATTGGCTTCAACACCA
>ML782740.1:179129-216919 GCA_009831015.1 Picea engelmannii | reverse complement strand
TCTTTACTACAACACTAAGTGCTTTTGGAATTGAGCATATATAGTGCGCAGCTATCTTTGAAACAAAAGACTTCCCTGGGTTGATAATTTATGTTTCACTTGGTTGTTTAAAATTAATTAAGCAATTATAGTGACCAACAGCGTGCATGTGTGCGCGCCGGTGTAGTGAACAGGTGCGCCTGTGTGCGCGCTTGTGTAATGAACAGGCGCGCATGTATGCGCGCCTATGGGTAACAAAACCACGCCTAGGAGGCAAGGTTGAAGTGTAAAAAAAACAAGTCTTTTTTATACTGTTGATGGTTGCATGAGCTGATATAGGGCTCTGTGTTGTCTGTAGGTGGACGGTGGTGACGATGTCGGTGCGGTGGCGAGAGCGAGACTGGGCCCAGTTGTGAGACGTCGTGGCCATTGAGGGGCCCAGTGTGCGCGCGACTTTGGCAACCTGTGGGTTTCTAAAGTTCTTTGAGTTCCCGTTGATATGGGCACAGGAGTATCTATTACAGTTCATGATCCAGATGTGGAGTTCGGAGCTGCACTTCTTCCTCGTACGAGGAGAGCATATCCCCTTCACTGCGGTGGAGGATATATATTTCTTGACTAGGCTCCCCTTTTGGGGAATGCCCCTACTGGCGGAGCCGGTGTTGCGCAGGAATATTTTGCTTGTCGATATTGGCCAGAGATACTGTTCAGGTTGGGAATTTATGTCTGGGACTGTGGTGAGTATAGCGGTGATAGATTCCCTGGCACATCGTTGTATAGCAGCGATGATTGTGCATGTATATGGGTCACTAGTGACCCAGTGGATTAGTGGTGGCCAGCTTTTGGTGCTGGAGAGAGTGTTGGCCGGCAAGCGGTTCGCTTGGGGGCACATGCTGCATGCGAGGATGGTGGTGCAGTTGGACCACTGTTGGTCCACTGGTGCGGGGGAGTTTGCTTTTGGGTCCATCCTAGTGGCCTAGTTTTTAGAGAGGGTACCGATGTTGTGCTCGAGGATTCTACTAGAGATGTCGGGGGCGCGAGAGCCATGGTTGAGGCGGTGGTCGATAGTTTTGCTTCGTCACGGTGGTGGCGAAGGTGGCCACTTCTTTTCGGTAGAGGCGGCACAGGTATGGCGACAAATGCCGCAGGTGATACTTCGGTCCCCCTATGCTGGGGTGGACTTCCGGGGTGACCCAGACATGGTGCTACCTCCAGGGGAGGTGTTTGACCATCGAGGTATGTTTAGTATTGGTGTGCATGTTTTGGTTTATGTTGTTTTTTTGAGATAGCAGTCCATATGTATATGATATAGATGCTGATACTATCTGTTTGTTTGTTTGCATGTGCAGATGTGGCACCTCGCGGGCATGAGGCGGAGATGCAGAGAGCGTCAGCTCATCGAGAGATGGAGAGACTACCACAGGGAGAGAGACATTGGTGGGAGGATGTCGTGGGGTGACCAGCTGAGCTAGAGAGGGCAGCGAGGAGGCATCGGTTCGATGACCCTGGTGCGGGGCCATCACATGCTCCTCCGGCGATGGTCGGAGTGGATTTTGATGACATACACCATCATCTGGAGACGGTTTTATAAGATGTGCCTAGGGCATGTGGACGTGCATCCAGGACGAGAGTTTCCTAGAGCAGTGTTTAGGGGTACCCCCACCATGGCGGGCCATAGTGCGATGAGCAGCAGTGCTTGCTGCTATGATGAGTGGACGCCTACCGCCGGGGCAGGAGGATCCTGTTGGTGGACCACCACTGCCTGGGGCAAGTGGTGGTGGGCCGCCACTGCCTGAGGGAGGAGCAGGTGGTGGCGCGATAGAGGCACCATGAGTGGTGCATGATGTATATCTTTTTTGTTGTATATAGGCTGGTGAGCCCATTTTTTGTACCGAGGTGTTGCATTGGCCTGCGGATACATGTATTTTTGTATGTAAACATTTGGATGGCCTAATGGGCCTTTATATATACATGATTATACATATTTTAGATCTTGATGTTGTCTACATGTTTTTTGCTGATGTTTTGAGTACGTCCATTCTATATATATGTTGTGACAGGTTTTTGTGATATGTTTATGTATGTGGAGCTTGATGTGATATATGCCAATCTAACACCATGTTAGCTATTTGATCTGTTATTTGATTCAATTGTCTTGGAATATGTGTAGATGTAATGGAATCAAAATGTTGAGATAAAAGCCTAACCTGCAGGTATTTGTGAAAGAGGCACGGATCGCGTACGCGGTACACATTGTTAAGCTGGAGAACGACTAGTTAAGAGTCAAGGAAGACGCTAAGGTGATGAATATGATGATGTCGGGCGTCGGCCAGGAGGCCAATGACTGTAGTGTATTCGGCTTGGTTGTTGGTTGCTGACCCCAAAAATATGTCGCTTGAATGGAGCATTTCATGTGAGGGGGTGTAGAGAGCCCAAGCAGCCGAAGCGAGATTTTGTGTCCAACAGCTGGCGCCATCGGCATAACCGATGTGGTAGGCTGGTGGAGGAAGCATCTGTCAATAGCATAAAGTATAGTTTAGACGAGAGGGGAGGAGGAAAAAGATTAAAAAGACTAGAAAAAGAAAATAACCTAAAGTAGAATGACTACTTTTAAGCATAAAATTTCTTGAGATACAACCCATTGACGGGTTCTTTGAGAGAGAGGCCTTCGGGAGAGGCTAGGATGTATGTGCCTTTGGTGAGGCAATGTTGGATAATGTAAGGGCCATGCCAAAGTAATTTGAATTTGCCATGTCCAAAGGTATTGTGAGCGATATCATAAGCCAGGACGAGGTCGCCTTCGCGGAATGATCGAAGGTTGACATGGCGATCAAAGGTAGCCTTGGATCATTTTTTAGCTGCCTTGTTGTTCTGTAAGGAAGATCGACGATCTTCATCCAGAGACTCCAAGTTCAACAAGCGCTGCTCCATTGGAGCAGTGTCAGGTAATAGCTCAATTGTGGTGCGTAAGGTGGGAATTTCGCACTCGATGGTAAGAGTTGCCTCGACCCCATGGACTAAATGGAATGGTGTGAAACCAGTAGCGGTTTTCACCATCATTAGATAATCCCATAGCGTAGAAAATAACATATGATGCCAATTGGTTTTATGTTTATTAACCATGTGTTGTAACATGGTCTTGAGGACTTTGTTAACTGCCTCGACCTGTCTGTTTGATTGAGGGTAATATGGTGAGGAAAACTCATGAGAGAAGCCTAACCGAGATGAGAGTTCGACGAAGATCTCATTCTCGAAGTGTTCCCATGGTCGAAAACAAGTTGGAGGGGTACTCCAAAATGGGATATGATGTGGTTAAAGAAAAAATGCGCTGCAGTGTCAGTGGTGTTGTTGAAAGTGGGCATAGCTTCGACCCATTTGGTGTTGTTGAAGTGGGCATAGTGTCTCTTGGATCGAGCTATTAGGTCGTCCAAGTAGGTGAGGATGATAGTAGCCAGATTGTGAAATATGTATGTCATTGCCCGTTGGAAGGTTGTGCCGGCATTTTTTAAGCCGAAAGGCATGACACGATATGCAAAAGTACCCTACAGGGTAATGAATGCAGTTTTATACTGATCGACTGGGTGGATTTGTACTTGGTTATAGCCAGAAAATCCGTCCATAAAGGAGAGAGCCTTGTGGCCGACGCAGTCATCGATAATTTGATCGATGAAAGGCGTTGGAAAGTTGTCTTTGGGACATGCATTATTGAGATTGCAAAAGTCTGTGCAAACACGGATAGTGCCCTATTTTTTGTCGACATGTACAGGGTTGGAAACCCATGAAGTATAATCGATGGGGTAAATAAACCCGACAACGCTAATTTGTTGATTTCGACTTTGATAGCCGCGACTTTGGATGGGTGTAGTGGTCATTGTTTTTGGCGAACTAGTGTGATGTCGGGCCAGGTGTCGATGCGATGTTCGACAATAGAGGGATCGAGTCCATGCATTTTTGTGTATGACCAAGCAAAAATATCCCTATATTCTTGGAAGAGGGATTTATATCCGTCGATTTCCTGAGGAGTGAAAGCAGCTCCAATGATGATTTCTTCGACGATGCCATTTTTAATGGAAATGTCAATTTTGATGGCGGGGGAAATGTTGGCCATATTACCTTCTTCAAAAGCATCAGGGGTAGGAATGGGATTGTTGAACCAATCGATAGGCCCTGATGGGATACAATCCTTGGTTTCGATCGCGTAAATGGGGTTTTGGTTGGGAGGCATGGAGGCTTCCTGTGGAGAGAAGAGTGCGCGGTGATGTAGCGCATCCCAGGGAGAGTCTGGGTGGTTTAGCTCTTCCAGTATTTCCTCATCACAGTGGAAACGTCGAGAATACAAGGGGTCATGAGGAGTGATATCGGTGACAGTGGTTGGGTGGTTGCCCCCTGGTGAAGAAACAGGGGGAACATGGTTAGGAGATGGTGCGGGTTCACTCAACATAAACCATATATTGAAGTACTGAGGGGTACCCATGGTGGTTGGGTGGAGAGTGTCCATAGGTGAATGAGCAGGAGAATTGGAGGGGTTGTGGGGTAAATTCTCGGAGGCGTCATTGAAGAACCATGGAGGCGTTGGGAGTGCCTCAGGCTCGGGAGAAATGACATGAAGATCCTTGAGTGACGAGGTAATGTCAATTACCGCCTCTGCGGGTCGGTGGAGCAGGCCAATTGACGTTGCCTGTATTCAAGGATCATAGGACATTGGTATGTAAAATGAGCTAATGAATCGCAGAGAGAGAAAGGGCATCTCATACGTTCATTGATTGAAGTGGTGACATAGTGGATATCAGTGATATTTGTTGATGAGGACATAGTAGGATTGGGGTTGTTCTGGAAGTTCTGGCGTACATCGGCTAATGTCTATCGAAAGTGTGGCAGTGCTGGGCAATGATGGGTATAATGGCCATACTATGAACATATAGCACAAGCATATTTGGTCCTCAACCCTTTACTACTGGAGGGGTGGGTGGTAGTGGTGGGACTAGCAGTAGTGGTGAGTGTTGTGGGAGTTTGATTGAGGGGGATCAAATTCCGTAATTCAGATAGTGATGGACAATTGTTGGTTTGGTGGCCCTCTTTCTCACATAGTGCGCAAGGTGGTGGGATGCGTGGAGGAAGTGGAGTGGTGGGATATTTCTTCTTTCTCTTTCCCCCAGCTGTAGCAGGGAGGTTAGTGAGTGGGGGGGTGGTGGGGGTAAGGATGGGAATCATCATGGGGATTCCTTCCTGTGGGGGAAGGGATGGTCGAGGGACCATCTCAGGTGGGTGTAAATAGCATACTGGGATTTCTAACACCATATTAGGTAGTGTGAGCGTTGCGGCTACCTGAAAAGATTCTATACCTGGTGGAGGGTAAAAGAAAGGAATTTGAGTGAGGGGTTGGGGTACTTTCTCCCAAATGGGACTATGCCCCTGAGGGGATGTGGATTCGTGGACTGTTGAGGTCAATGAGTGCGCAGGAGGTTCCGGCGGGAGTGGTTCTGCGACTGTTGGGACGTCAAGAATGACCGAAGCCTCCTAAGGAGGACGAGCCTCCTCTATGTGAGTTCTGTTAGATGACATGACGCATACTTGATTAGCAGGATGAATTAGTGGTGGTGCTCCATGGTAAGTCCCTAACAAGGATGAATCTTTAAAAATCCCAGGACCCATCTCAATGAGTGGATATGCATCTTGGTTTGTGTGGATGAGGGGAAGAATGTTATCGAGGTTGGCATATGGGTTAGGCTCATAATGTGAGACTTGGTCAATGGTAATGATCTTCCCATTGTGGGGGAACATCATTGTTCGAAAGACGGAATATGCCACTGCCTTCATGGCGTACATGTAGCTATGATCGAATAGGATATTATAATCGAGCGGGGCGTCGATAACTTCGATGTCGATGAGAATAGTCTTTCCCCCGAGTTCAACGTGGACATTTTGGAAGATCCCTTCAGGAGAGGATGGTCGTCCATCATAAGCTCGTAATGTGATGGCAGAGGGTATGAGTTCTGGGGAACCAAGTTTCTGCCAGACTGTTTTGGACATAATGCATGTAGATGCACCTTCATCGATGATACATTGATGAACTGTGATGTTCCGTATTTTTACTGGTATTTGAAAAGTGATCAAGGCGGGAAGACGAGGTTCTCCACTATCAATATCAAAGGTGATGAGTCGAGTATCGGCAGGGTCGACTACCCCCAAGGCGGAAAGTAGTGATTTCCGCTGCGTAGGACAAGTCTGGAGGACTTCCAAGACTGACATGGCAGCCGAGGATTGCGCTAAGTCGTCTACCAAGCTATAGTTATAAGTTGCCTTAGCCTGTGGGTTGTGGACATTCCTACGCAAGGGGATGTGAGGGATGCATAGTGGTGGTTTGGTGGAAGGGCGGGGGGTGACCAATGGGGGTCCCGTCGGTGTAGGGTTTGTCTCTAGAGAGATGGAAGGAGACTCAGTGGGTGAATGATACTGACGACTACGCGTTTGCAGAAGTATTTCTTCCTCACTGGTGAGTAGAATTGTACGCTCTGTTGGGTTGTTAGGGTTGAGGTATTGTCCCCCTTGAGGTGGGGGATGTTGTGTGTCATGTTCGATGTTTATCACACATTGATGTGGAATAGGATTTTTCAGCACAGCGGGAGGGGGTTGTTGCACGTATTGTTGTGGTGCTTGCTAAGGGGCAGGTTGTGCAGGAGAATGGGGAAGATTACCAGAGTCTTTCAACCGTTTGAAATCAGCGATCTGGGGGCAATGGTGAGTGTAATGACCAAACTCACCACAAAGGGCACAAGGGAAGATGGTTTTAACATTATTTCGCCCTTGGAGTTTGTTATTATTTCCCCCTTGGGGGTTTTGGTTCCCTTAGTTCTGGTTTCCCCCAGTGGGTTGGTGTTGTGGGGGTTGATTCCTACCTTGACCTGGGGTGTTGTTATTCCTATTCTGTCCTTTCTTCTTGGCATTGTTCGATGGATGAGTTGGGTTGGCTGTATTCAATTGTTCAAAACTTTGGTATTGTTGAGCAGCAGAAGGTTGAACAAAATTTACCCCCGCATGAGGATGTGGGGGAGCCATGGGTTGTGGAGGACCAGGAAATGGGAAGTATGGATTTTGTGGTGGTACTGATCCATATGGGACATAGAAAGGCGTAGTGCTTTCACTGGTGCTATAAGCTGATGTTGAGGGAGTACCACTGTTTGTGGGAATAGGTGGATGTATGGGAGGTGCCAGCGGTGGTCCACTGATGGGTGGAGGTATAGCAACAGGATATGGCTGTTGATAAGGAGGTGGGGGGTAATAAGGAGTGCTCCTATATGCTAGTGGGTATTGAGGTGTTCCATACATCGGTGGTGGTTGGGGTTGTGGACCATGGTGTGTGGTGGCACCTATTAGTCCGTTTACTGAGTGAGACATCCCAGGTTTTTCTTGGCCAAATGGCACGGGTTTTGGAAGATCAGGAAGTGCCATATATAAGTACCTTGACTGTGCGTAGATGAGGTCATACTATTGGGCCTTACTGATGGCTTCCTCTTCCGATTGAGGGAAGGTGGAAGCTACATCCTTACCGAGGAGAGAGACAAGTGATCTAAGAAACCAGTCGAGACACTGTTGCTTGGTGGTTTCTGCTTTGCACAAACTACGTCGCCTACACCACTCTTGAATGTGGTCAGTGATGTGTGTGGCTGAGGTTTGTTTGAAGTTAGACAGTAGTTCTAGACCATTGTCATGGCAGATGGGTAATTGGAAAAAGTTCAAAAATGATTTGGCCAATGACTCAAAGGTCGCGTGGGACCCTGATTTTTCTTCGACATACCATTTAGTCGATGGTCCAGTGAGTGTGCGTTGAAATAATCGCAGTCTGATGGAATCATACATAATGCTATTGGAAGAGCACCAAAGATGAAAGGTCATGACATGGTTGGCAAGATCATCGCCTACCTTTCCTTCAAACTTGGTATGTCTGAAGGTAGTTTTGTTGGCATTGCAGGCCATGTGGGATCATGCAATATAGGATCATTGGTGAGTTTGGTGAGATCTGGTATGTTGAGAGAGGCCAAGTATGGCATCTGCAGTGGGGGGGGGGAGGATTAGCTCCGGCCATAGTGTGTTGTGAACCTGACCTGTGAGGAGGGCTAGGTGGGTTGGTTCTCCCTCCTTGAGAGGATGTGGATCCCCCGCTTCCATGTAAAGGGGAGCGAGTGAATGGATGACCTTGGGAAGTAGACCTAAGTAATGTAGAACCAAGCAAAGTTGATCCTAAGATAGTGGCACTCACAGGAGTATGTGAAGGAGGTGCCAATGAGCGGGCATGACCAGATACTCCCCCTAAAATAGGAGGGAGGTTGAGCAAGCATCGTGAACGATGGGGGTTCTGTGGTTCCCCTATGATGTCAGACTAGTTGTGTGAATATGTGCAAAAAGTGGTGAGAGAAATACAAAAACAAGAGCCTTTGCATTGAATGTTTACACAATATATATATCCAAATCAAACTGTAATCAAATGTGCATCATACATAAAATGAGAAAGAAGCATATATGTGGGTAAGTGGGTTTTGTCCGCGTGGGGGAATAAAAAAGAAAGCAAATGCTCATGTCCTAGAAGACGTAGCATCCTTCCTCTCAAATAAAACTGAACCTTCCAATAGTACTCAACAGTGGGGTCTGAAGTCACCAGAAGAGAAACTAGTGAAGGATGAAATAATTGGTTATAATGAGGGGTAAAGGGGGCATATCCCGAAAAAGCTGGCGATATTTCCCAATAGCCACACAAAATCCAATCTAGGTGCAATTGCAGCCCACAATTGCCACCTGGGTAGATGTCCTAAATTTGGTCACTAGGTACCTCGGTCAAAGTGCGGCATTTAGATTTTCGGCCTAATAAATGGGTCACGGGCTGGATCCCGTCCAAGAGGTGGGTGCCTCAAGGGGGGATGCATAGAACAACTGGACCTCAGCCTTCAACCCTTCACGGGTATCTCCCTGCCTTATGGTGATTGGAACACTTGACTTGGAGGATTTTCAGTTCCCTATTTAACAACCTCTATGTTTTGACAATGTGAGAACCAGATAACGGGGAGTTATTTGGATGCCTATCCCCGAAATCCTACCTAGACTAAAAAATTTATTTTGGCACCTCTTGTGGAGGAAAACTTAGTGAGTTTTTAGAAAGATTTTAGATGTAGTTGTTTTGGGAGGTTGGGGGTGCAAACCAACCTCGTTGATTTAAAAATGGGAGTGGATAGTCCCTTCAAGAAAAGGTGGGGTGTTTTTAGAATCCCTTTTTGGAGGAAACTTACTTAGACCTCCATGTTTCAAGAAGAAGTTATGTGAGTGATAAGTGAATTTTGTGTGTGAGTGAAAGTGTCCCAATTTTTAGTGAATTAGATGTCACCTTGTTGCATGTGGACTTCGCTTGGTCCTTACAAGAGTTTGATTACCTAATTAACTAAGTGCCTTTGGTACAACCTTGAGTAATTAAAAATCCCTAGGAAGATAGCATGTGGACATGTGGGTCGGTTACTATCCTTTAACTCCATATTGTGATGTAATCTAAGAAAATCTTGAAACTATCCTAGATTAAACATGTGGGCATGTATGGGCACGTTACAAACCTTTAAACTTCCCTAGTGTTTTGATCTAAGAAAGAAAAATTTCAAACACTATCCTATCTTTCTAGCATGTGGGCATGTATGGGCCCGTTACAATATTAAGATGTGTTTGAAAAATAAAACTAAGAGGGGTCCCAAGAAGGGTCGTTGTCCTCTCCTAAAGGTTTTAAACTTTGTTAAGGGAGATGAAATTGTTTCACAATCTTTTTCTGATTCTCAAGGTTGCTTGAAGGCGTGAGAGAAGAGCATACTAAGCGATTGTAATTCAAATTCTAGTCCCAATGTAAGTTAGATGTGATTAAAAATGATTTCCACCTTATCTTGTGAGTCAAAATCAAGCCATCTATGTGGCACAAAGCAAATAAGGGAAATTGATTTTATCCTCCTAAGTGCCTATGTGTGTTTGACTAACCCCTTTATATGATGAGGGGACTAAGTGTGGTGCTTCTTTAAAACATGCTTGACATCATTTTTAAGAAGGCAAATGGCCTTCCCCACATCTCAACAACTTACAATGTGAATTTTTTCTCAGATGCGCGACCCCTAGTGAAGACAGAGGCACACAGAGCACAGACGCGCGAACAGAGATGGGTCCGAAAGCGCATGTGCACAGAGAAAAGCTATCACTTAAGCGCATGCACACATGATGCGTGTCTATGGGTATAATACCCGTGCACTAGTGACAAGCGGCCGAGAAAGAAAAATCTGGATGGATTTCTCTCAATTCGCCTTTGAATTGGATGGTTGGCAGGTCGACTTAGGCCGGTTAGTGCACCTGCAAGTTAAACAAACTAAAATAAGAGCAAAATAAACCCAAATGAGGTAGGAATTTGATACCTTTCCCCAGTGGAGTCACCAATCTGTTGCACCTCTTTCGTCACCTTGGTGAGCAAATAAGAGGTGCTTGCATGCTCAGTTGGGTCTGCTGAGCAGGAACGCTGTAGAGAAAAGAGTTAGAGAAAGAAAAAAAAATTAAAACTATATTTAAGAATTAAACTAATAAAAAATAAAATCATAAGCATAGGGACATAGAGATAACAAGAACAAAAAGACCCATGTCACCAATGTTTGAGGCTTGATCTATTGATGAAAACAAAGAACCAAGAAGAAAGGGGACTATGAGTCCCTTATTCCTCCAAGGGAAGGCTCTTGGACCCTCACTAGTAGCTCTTCTTACAACAAAGAGAAAGAAAATGGTGATGAAAGAACTCTTTGCAAATCCACTCAATGGTGAGATGGATTGCTCAATGAAATGGTGCCAATTTGTTCTTGTCAAGGATGGAGTCCTTAAAACAATATAGGCAGCATAACATTACTTTGAATTCCTTGAGAAAACGAGGTGCATTCATGGCTTTTTATAGCATTGCATTGGGTTATTGTGTAACTACTTTGTAGTGTGAAAAGAGGCCATTTAGGGAATTATTAGGTATTTGACCAGCCCACCATTCGGATCCAGCCCAGATTTGGAGGTCAGATCAGCTTGGGAGCTGAACCATAAGTGTATGGGAGGCCGACCACATTCATAAATGTGTCGTTTAGTAGGTGCGTGGATTTTTGCGCTAACAGTCACGCATCGTGCGCACATGCGCGCTTTCTACGTTCTTGTTCCGCGCATGTGCGTGCGTGCCCAATGTCTGCAAATCGCTCTTCAATTTTTCACTACTTTGTATAGTTTTTTCCCTTTTTTGAATGCTGTGATATTAATTCAGGGCCATGAATGACTTCATTACTGTTTGACGATGCTGAGTTCTTGTGACCATGTGCGGACGAAATTTCATTGATAACACTAGTGTTTTTCCTTTTGCAAACAAGCAGAAGATCAACCATGGGAAATTATCAATGCATAGTATAGTGACTCACCATGAAGTGGGAGAAGGCTCCCACAATAGAGACAAAGAGTCTGACGAAAGGAGGGCAGCAGGGACCCCTCCAGATCTAGTCGAGACTGTGAGGAGCCTCATGGTTCAATTACAAAGTTGTAAGGCTGACAATGAAAGTATGATGAAAGAACAAGAAAAGAAAACAAAAATTAACGCAGTTTTACTGCAGAGTTTATCTGATCTACAAAGAAAAAATGCAACATGAACCTAAAACTTAGAAACATGGTCATATCAGTGGCCACACTAAGAGGAGCACCTCAAAAAAGGTCAACCCCAGAGGTAAAGGACCAATTCCAAGTGATTCCTCTGAGAAGGAAGTTGGTGATTCCGAAGGCTCTTCTAGCAGCAGAACCAGTTCCTATTCCTGAAAGAAACAGAAGAAGCAAAAGCCTTCCAAAGGTTGAAAATTAGAAGAATTCAGAAAGGCCAAACCACCCTCCTTCGACGGTGAAATAAAGAAGGGAGAGGAAGCAAAGGCTTGGCTACTTGGACTAAAGAAGTATTTCAGGGTCCATGACTTTTCAGAAAATATGAAGGCCCGAGTGGCCACCTTCAACTTGAATGGAAAGGCTTCCATTTGGTGGGAAGACCTTAAGAATATGAAAGGGGTTCGTGAAGAGGACCTGTCTTGGGAACGGTTTGAGAAATACATCCGGAAGAAGTATCTGTCGAAAAAATATTTCGACAAAAAGACTAAAGAGTTTTATGAGCTCAAACTGGGACAACTCATTATAGAATAATATGTCAACAAATTCCTCGATTTGTTGAGGTATGTACCCTATATCAAAGAGAAAAAGGCAAAGGTGCAATGCTTCATCAATGGACTACCCAAGGACTACTAGAACATAATTGAATTTGATGAGCCAAAGACTCTAGAAGACACTATTCGAAAGGCAACCTATTGTCATGAACAGTTTGGGCACTGAGAAAAACCTTGTGAAAGATGGAAATAGAAGAATAGTTCAAGATTTCAGAAAAGGGTAATTAAATCCCCAGGATTTAAGAACTACAAGAAGAACCCAAGAATGAACTTTCCAGCTCGGAGTATGCACCAGTAGAATTTTCCCTCCTTGAGCGGAAATAAAACTTCTGGACCAATATCAGTGAAGACTAATAACCCAAAGAGAGAACCTTTGAAATGTTGGGGTTTCAAAGAAGAACATCTCCTGAGAGACTGCCCACACCGACAACATAATAGTTGGAGAATTTATAACATACAGGAAGCTACTACCGTCAATGATGTGGCCAGGAATGTGCCACAAATTTATGCAGCCTTGGATAATAACCAAGCCGACCACCAATCTTCAGTAGTGGAAATAGAAGGTATGATTTCCAACCATCTAGTCTCTGTTTTAATTGACCCTGGTTCAAATTCGAGTTATATAGCCCCTAAAGATGTTGACAAATGTAAACTACAGCCACAAAAACATACCAAGCCATGGTTGGTACAGCTAGCCACTGGCACCAAAAGGAGGATAGCATAAGTCATACCAGCCTGCCAATTAATGTTGGGTGAACTCCCCACCCAAGCAACCCTTAACATATTACCCCTGGGATCATATGATATGTTGATTGGTATGGATTGGCTAGCTGTCCATAAAGCCAGATTGGACTGTTACCATAAGACCTTAGAATGTGTAAGTAAGGAAGGGAAGAGGATAACCCTTCAAGGGATCCAAAAACCTGTCTCGGTGAGACAAATATCAGCTCTGCAAATGAGAAAGTATTTCTGAAAGGAATGTACCCTATATGCAATACAGGTGTTGAAAACAATCGAAGATGGCAAACCAAACCTTGATGATCACCCTATCCTAAGAGAATACAGAGATGTGTTTCTAGAATAGGTATCGGGTTTACCTCCGAGAAGGGACATAGACTTCTCGATAGAACTTGCACCAGGAGCAGTGCCAGTGTCTAGGACACCCTACCGCATGAGCACACCCGAGTTAGTTGAACTCAAGATGCAATTAAAAGAAATGATGGACAAAGGCTATATTTGACCCAACATGTCTCCATGGGGAGCACCAGTCCTGTTCGTGAAAAAGAAGGACGGTACCCTTAGACTATGTATAGATTATAGGTAACTCAATAAGGTAACCATAAAGAACAAGTACCCCTTGCCCAGGATCGATGACATGTTCGATCAATTGGGGGGTGCATCTATTTTCTCAAAGATTGATTTGAGGTTGAGATACCATCAAGTCTGAATCAAGGGTGAAGACATCCGTAAAACTGCCTTCTGAACGAGGTATGGTCACTATGAGTTTGTGGTAGTGCAATTTGGGTTGACCAATGCCCCTGCCACTTTTATGTGCTTGATGAACAATGTACTCAACAAGTTCCTAGAAAAATTTGTGCTTGTCTTTATTGATGCTATATTAATTTACTCAAAGAATAGAAAAGAACATGAAGAGCATCTTAGACTTTTGTTGTAAGTGCTAAGAGAACATCAACTCTATGCCAAATTCAACAAATGTGAACTCTTCCAGAAGCAAATACATTACTTAGGCCGTGTTCTCTTCGAAGAAGGAGTAGTGGTAGACCGTGATAAAATCAGGTCTATCATGGAATGGCCTACCCCAAAGGATGTTTCGGAAATCAGATCCTTTGTGGGATTAGCAGGATACTATAGGATATTTATAAAAGGATTCTCCAATATTGGTTGTCC
Organism: Picea engelmannii; assembly: GCA_009831015.1. NCBI lineage: Eukaryota > Viridiplantae > Streptophyta > Pinopsida > Pinales > Pinaceae > Picea > Picea engelmannii. The sequence goes on along the minus strand of ML782740.1, from coordinate 202,802 downwards.
AATCACTTCCCTCTAGAAGAAGGGGACAAAATTCTTGTGGACATAGAAATGTGAAGAAATATTTCAAACCCTGAAACATCTACTAACCCATGCGCCCGTGCTAAAGATTGTCGATCCAGAAGCTGACTTTCTCGTGTGCATAGATGCCTGTAAAGAAGGGCTCAGAGGAGTCCTTATGCAGGAAGGAAGTGTGATCTTCTATGAATCCAGAAAATTGAATGAACATGAAGTCAACTATGTGACCCATGATCTAGAACTGGCTGCCATAGTGCATGCCTTGAAAATGTGGAGGCATTACCTCCTGGGAAGAAAGTTTGTACTTATGACAGATCACTGCGGATTGCCATACCTATTTGACCAACCAAAGCTCAATGCTAGGCAAGCTATGTGGATGGCCCTCCTTAGTGAATTTGATTTCGAAATCAAACACATTAAAGGAAAGGAAAATAGGGTGGCTGATGCCCTTAGAATAAGTATGAAAACAATTCACCTGGCAGCGGTGAGAACCTGCAAGATAGATGTCAAGGAAAGAATAAAAAATGCACAAGAAATAGATCCCTTCGTCTAGACCGTGACCATGTACCTACAACAAGAACCCGTCGGAGAAAAATATGAAGGCTATCAGATGATCGAAGGAGGTCTGATCACTTACAGAAACAAATTTTATAGTCCAGCGTGTGACAACTTGAAGAGGTTCATTATGGATGAACTACATAAAAGACCCTATACTGGTCATCCAGAATACCAGAAGATGATCACTGCCACCAGAAAACAATTTTATTGGCCTGGATTGAAGAAAGACATAGTCGAGTACCTAGCCAAATGCATAGAGTGCCAACAGGTTAAAGCAGAACATCGACACCCAGCAGGATTATTGCAACCTTTACCAATCCCATAATGGAAATGGGAAACCATCTCCATGGATTTCATCACTGGATTACCAACCTCAACCAAATAGAATGATGCCATTATGGTGGTGGTGGATAAATTGAGAAAGTCTGCTCACTTCATCCCCATCAAGTCGACCTGCAAGGAAATCGATATCGCCTAGGTATTCATGAAAGAGATATTCAGACTGCATGGTATGCCGAAAGAGATCGTGTCTGACAAAGACACGAAATTTACTTGGAAATCACTTATGGTTGGTTTAGAGACCAATTTATTGTTTAGCACCGCCTATCACCCTCAAACCGATGGACAGAAAGAAAGAGTGAATCAAATATTAGAAGACATGTTAAGGATGCATGTAATGCATCAACCCAAGAAGTGGGAAGACTACCTACCATTGGTAGAATTCGCCTACAACAATAGCTACCAAGCATCCTTAAACATGAGTCCCTTTTAAGTCCTCTATGGTAGACCGTGCAACACTCCTTTCAGTTGGAGTAATACCGTAAACAAGATTTCTTTTGGACCTGACATGTTGAAAGAAATGGAACAACAGGTGGCTCAGATAAAACAAAACTTGAAGGTCGCGCAGAACCAACAGAAAATTTATGCAAACCAAAGGAGAACTCCAAGAGAGTTCAAGACGGGAGACTATGTATATCTTAGAGTTAGACCTAGGAAGAGTTCCATGAAAATGGGAGCTTGTGCCAAGTTGGCACCTCGGTATTGTGGACCCTTTGAGGTTCTAGATAGAGTGGGACCTGTAGCCTATAGGCTAGCACTTCCTTCCACAGTCAAAGCACATAATGTTTTCCATGTATCATTATTGAAGAAATATGTACATGATGCTAACCATATAATTGATTGGTCTATGATTCAGGTGGAACCAGAGGGGGAATTTCTACCAAAACCCCAATGCATACTGGACAGAAAGGAAACCCTACTCTGGAACCGAACCATTGCACAAGTCAAGGTGCAGTGGAGACATTTTGGCCTAGATGAGGCTATGCGGGAAATGGAGGATGCCCTGAGATAGGCATATCCGATTTTGTTTACCTCTATACATGCATGTCATGTTGATAGATAAGAACATCGAGGACGATGTTCCTTTAAGGGGGGGGGAATTGTAACACTATGTTTCCCCCAGTTTGTAAAAATAACTATATTGGCCAAGAATTGTGGCAAACTCAAAAATGTGAATGTGTGATGTAAATGGACCTTGTGAAGAAGGTTGATGAATGTGAATAATATTATGAATATATATTGCAGGACTGCTGAGAGGGGATATGCTGAAAAAGAGACCACGATGGCTGAAGAAAGGTGGTGGAAGGAACCTAGAAAGGTGGAATTAACTTCCACCGAAACCAATACCATATTTGGACTTCACTGGCCTGAAGAACCAAGAACGACTCACTGGCCCGAAATAAATTACTCCCAGGTTGGTAGGTAGATGGCTCCTTAGGAATTAATGAGGGATGGGGGAAGTGAACCACCCATCCGTGGGAGCCTCAAGCTTGACCACCGTGAGGGAAATCGTGCCACACGCAACCTTGCAAGAGGGAAATGCGTGAGGAAGAACTCTGGAGGTATGCAGAGTAAGTGATAGTAGAGAAGGGGGACATTAACCCTCGCTCTTGGTCACTGGCAAACCGAGACGCAGCCTCGCATCATCATGGTCTCAGCTCGGGGGTGGCTAGTGGTAAATCCGTTGGGAGTCACTGAGCCTACGGTTGGGTGGAAACAAGCACCTCTCTTAGCAGTTTCATCACCTCTAGTGTTATTTTTGATAAGTGTTATTTGAAGTTAATGCCATAATCGCATGTTCAGTTTTATGTGCTTGTAAATAGTTCTGAATAGAAGTGTTTACCTAACGTTTGATTTGATAGAATGGATGCCTATGTATGATTACATGCTATAGTTGTCTTCTGCACAAATGATTAAGTCTGGGACATGAGTTCACTCCACCGAGAATCATCTTATTTTCTTAGTTTCTCGTAATATTTTGGGAAGGCCCCTTGAGAGTACTCTTTTTCGAGAATTACCCCATAAACCTTGTAACCGTACTGAACCTTACCAGAGACTCGATTAAGATCAGGGATAATTGCTTGAGAATCATCTGAGGGTTCATGCAATCCAGGTCTGGAACCCTTATGCAAGAAAGAGTAGCTTTCTAAGGTCTCGGGGTCATGGGAGCTTGAAGCTCCGAGAGTTTGAACTTCGTGATTCAAGCTCAGAAGGGATAGCGAGTTCAAATATAGAAAAAAAATACCCTATCACTTGGTAAATGAATGGTTGGAATCCTTTCAAGAATACCCCAAGCCTGTCAACACCGACGGATCTAGAGAAGGAGCATGGGCATTAACACCTTTCCCTTTCAGCCTTCGCAAATAGCGATGGGATCCTAGACTGTAGATCCCAGGGACCCATCGGAGCTCTATAAGCCATCGATCTTAACCTTTACTTAGGCTGGAGAGTGAACTCGACTACGTTCTGAAAGTCCCGAAGGCATTGGGACTGTCCATGTCGGAGGATAGGTGGTATAGATCTGACCATTTTTGCGTCTCGGGGATTCGTGAGTTTGGAGGAGGAAGACCAGGCTCTCAGAGTCACGAAGTCCCGAGTTGTGAGATCGCAATGTGATCTAGGCCATTGATCAAAGAGGAAGGATAGTCATGGGATCTGACGTCTTGATACTTCGCGTATCGAGGGTTCGTGAGTTTGGAGGTGGAAGACCGAACCCTTGGAGTCGCAAAGTCCCGAATAGTGAGAAGTAGGAGAAACCATTGAGTCAGGACCTCCTCGCCATATCGCATATTAGGGTCTCAGAGGTTGGGGGGAATCAGTTTCGACTGTAGAATTCATGAGATTGCGAGTTGCGAGAGCTTGTGCAACACGTGGCACGTCCGATTGGTGGGACCCACATGGTTGACAGGTGGTGTGATGATAAGATGCCGAGAGAGAGGGAGAACTAGTGATAGGTGGTGGACATGTGTCATTTGAAATGGGAGTCAACATCCTATTAACTTTTTGTACTTCGTGTTTTCGTAAGAAAGGAGCACAAAGGTCCAACAACTCAAGTCGCGAAGTTGTGAAATCACGAGGAGCGGCGACAGCCATAGGATCCAAGACGTGGATGACCATTGGATCAGATCCTCACTGCGCGAATCATGCATTCGGAGGATCAGAGGTTGAGTGGACCTCATCTCGACTGCAGAAGTTTCGAAGTGCCGATAGCCGAGGCACGGGTGTGGACACGTGGCAGAACTCCAAGGTGGGGCCCGTGTGGTTGACAGGTGGATACGCATCACCTAGAGAATGGAGTCAACACTCTGTTGCTTTCTAGCATCTCGGGGATTTGTGGGATAAGAGCGTGAAGGCTCGATGCCTCAACCTGCGAGGTTGCAAGAAGCGAAAAGTGTCAAGGAAGGATTCAACCCGGTGTTGACTTGTCGTGTCTCAGGAGATCGTAACAGGAGGGCACGAGAGTTCAACCCATGAACTTATGAAGGTGCGAGTTGCGAGAGGAAACAATATTTAAGCCCTAGCCTACGGTTTCGCATGGAGAGCGCTAATAAGGAGGGGCCATACCATATCGGAATCTCAGGTATCAGCGATTGATGAAGAAAATTAGAGGGTCTTCAACTGACGACTCGCGAGGTCGCGAGTTGTGAAAGGCACTTGCATTTAGGCACATATGTGGTCCTATCGAGATAGGGACTAAAGAAAGGGAGCTAGTGCTTTGTCGTTAAGCAGCAGGTAGATCTGGACGGCCAGAATCTGTGCGCCTAGATCTACTGCCATGGTTTCATTCCGAAGCCCCCTTTCAATTCTATCTTTAAGATTGGACTCACTCATATCACTAAGTCGTGAAACACGAAAAGGCGTTTGGTTTGTTTGGCCTGTGGTCCTAACCCATGATCACAGGGAGGTGAAAAGGAAAGAACTAACCTGTGCTAGGCCCCCGTAGGACTTTGGGGATTCTGTCCCTTGAAGAAAAGAGAAAATTTTGTTATGCCATAGTGGGTGTGTTACAAGATATTACTCAAGTTCCCTTCATACAAAACATCGCATGTAGGTTTAGGAATAGAGGAACTAACAACAACGGTAGACGGTGTTGAAATCCGTTGATATATCTCTATGGTCTCGGGTTCCAATAAGATAAAAGAATGATGATACCCATCGTCCCATGGAGTCTCTTCCATATAAATGATCGCCATGATCATGTCATCAATAGGAAATATCACATGAAATGGATCGGGAGACGTATCATAGAGAGAAGGAGGAGAAAACGTAGTCGATTGAATAACTTGATAAGCTAGTTCTAACAGACTTAAAGGCATGCAGTCATCATAAAGAAGGCAATCACTAGGGTTAGGTACTATCCAAGGGTCATAAGACTCACGGGTTTCACTAACATAAGTCAATATCATATTGATCGAGGTGACAAAAGCAGGACAAATATTGGGTGAAGGAATAAGGAAAGTACCCATTAACGTTGAATCTTTAAGAAGACACACACCAACATTCTCATAATCGGGAGGTGTTTTCAAGATAAAAGGTACATTTCTAGTACGTGAATCAAAATTAAAGAAGGCCAGCTGATCGACAGTAATGACCTTTCCTTGGCGAGAGAAAATTAACACACGGAAAAGGGTAGAAACAACTGCACGCATGGAGTCAATCCAACTATGGCCAAGTATAAGGTTGTAATCAAAAGGTTCATCAAAGACCTCAACCTCGACATTAACCACTTTAACTTCTAACGAAATAGAAAATGAAGGAAGAACACCATAAGCTTTGAATCCTGTATCATTAAAGTCTTTAAGAGTATTGTGTGACTCGGTCAGGGCAGAAGAGCCAATGGCTTTCCAACAAGTAACAGACATAACGTAAGTCAAGGCTCCTTCATCAATAACGGTTTGACAAATATTCTTATTTTCCACAACAACTTGGATCTGAATCGCTAATTGAGGAGGAAGCCTTGGAATATGATCTTACAAGTCAAATATTAACAAATTAGTATCGATAGGATCAATTCCACCAATAGCCTTTAACAACTCCTTCCGTTGAGTAGGACAACTTTGAAGGACTTCGAGAGATGACATCGCAGAGGGTGCTTGTGCAAGGTCTTCAACAATATTGTAGTTTTGGGAAGTACGTGCGTGAGGATTAAAGGATAAATTTTGAACAACGCCCTTGGGAGGAGGATGAAGGACTATATCTAGGACTTATCGTTTGAGATGAAGAGGAACATTTGGAGGTGACGTTGGTGGAGGAGGTTGAACCAATGGAGGTGGTGCATCATCCACTTTTTCTTTTGAAGGAGAATAATCTTTGGACTGAGTTGTGATTGCAACATCGTTCTTTTTGGAGTCATCGATACACATAATAACATAAGACATGGTAGAGGGAGAGGGTTGGTCATAAATGACCAATTGGGACTACTGTTTAGAAGTTAAAGGTTGTGACAAGATTATAGGGGTAGAAGGTGTACCGGTTCCTTCCAAGAACTTAGTACCTCTAGGACGTAGTGGACAATCTTTAGTGTAATGATCATCACCACAGATATAGGAAAGGATGACGAGGCTTATGTTTTTATTTATCATCAACAGGATGGGATTTGGTTTATTCAGATTGTGAATTATTATTTTTATCTTCCTTATTCCTACCCTTACCTTTCTTTTTATTTTGATTTTTACCGGTAGGTGTAGATTGAATTGAATCAACATCAGAGATTTTATTGGGGGAAGGAGTCGGATTAGGAGTATTATGTATAGTAGAAGTAGTAGATTTGTGATTGGTGTGACTGGCTTGTTTAAACTAAGTCTCAGTGTGAAAAGTTTCAATCATGCCACCAGCAGTGTGGGAAGCTACTGGAGGTGTCAGGGTAGGATTCGTAGAAGGATGAGGAGCTTCATGGATTAAGTCATACAAAGTACCCATTTGTGAATAAACGAGATCTAAGTATTGAGCACGACTAATCACCTGCACTTCAGTGACAACTCCACCCATGGAGAAATCATGGGATATAGGAGCAATAAGTGATTTAGTAAACCACTCGGACAACAATTGGTTAGGAAGGGGAACTTTGATTAATCATCTTCTCCTCCTCCATTCATGAATATGATTAGAAATGTGAGTGGAAGAGGATTTTTTGAAAGAACTTAAAATTTTAGTTCTTGTCTCATAACGTATTGGAAATTGGTAATTTGTTAAGAAGGTTGTGGCTAGAGTATTGAAGTCAGTAAAGAAACCTTGTGGTAACTTGATGTACCATTTAGCTGTTGAACACATAAGATTTTGTTGGAAAAGATGTAATCTTACAGATTCATCCATCAATGAGTTAGATGAACACCAAAGATGGAATTTCATGACGTGATTATTTGGGTCTTCTCCAAGTTGACCATCAAAATTAGGAATGTCAGATGGTAGTTTGGATGGAATGATGGGCCAATAAGGAGAATGAAAAATAGTATCATTCAAAATCCTAGATAAATCAGGTAAATCCAAAGTATAAAGAAAAGGGAATTGTCTATTCAATTGAGGAAACTGGTAGTTTTGAGGAGGTAATCCCATAGGTATACCAGCAGGACCATAAGCAGTCTACAAATAGTTAGATAGTCCTGATAGATTCGGTTGTGGAGGGTTTGAGCTGCATAGCCAACATAAGTTGGTTGATTAGGGAAGATCCCTTGGAAAGGAGCATTAGACTGAAAATTTACACCCCAAGTAGGAATCATAGAACCTGAATACGGTTTCCCAAGATTAGGGGGTACAAAAGCATTAACTTGAGGATGTTTCCCCCCAAACTATTGTTGATTCCCTTGGAAAGGGATATTCCAAGGTTGAGATTGTAACACATGTATACTTTGTCCATAAAATGGGTTATGGCCTCCAAATTGAGATTCCCCCCCAACTTGAAGTTGCCCCCCAACTTGATATTTCCCCCCAAGTTGAGGTTGACCTCCAATAGGAATCTGAAAACCAAAAGCGACAAAATGACTAGTGTCTACAACTAGATTGGAGCTACTAGGGCCAGGATGATTAGCTCCTCCAGGAGAAGGTGGAGGAGGAACGTACAGACATCTGGAGAGAACCTGGGTGGGTGTAGGAACAAAACTAGCAGCAACATTGTACCCAGGTGGAGGAAAAAGATTTGACCCTCCGGTCATATTTTAGGTGGGATTAGCAATGGAAGTATTCAACGTGTTATACCCAAGGGGAAGTGAAGGACTTGATCTAGGCAAAATTAGTGTTCCAATAGGATCTTGGGTGATCACCATATTTTCGACAGAAATAGGGGTAGCTTGTGAGACCATGTTAGAGTTGGTGAACTCTAGAGGAAGGATTGAGTGAGAACCAACCAACAATTGGTCTGAAACCATGAAAACATTATTAGTTGTGTCAGTAAAATGATCTAAATGTATTTTATAAGTAGTAGACGTCACAGGCCTTGTGATTCCATAGGTCGATTAGAACTCATTCCTAGTGTGTCAAAAATATCGTGTCCCAAAGAAGTGCCCCAAACAAAATGGACAGGGATAGAGCTAGGATTAAAAATTCTAGTAGTATGAACCAGGGTTATAAACAACTCACTTTGAAAAAGTGGATTGTCTACACCAGACTTTGCGTTAGGTCTAGTAGGTACTTCAATATATTCGTCAGCAACAATGTCTCCCGATGAATTAATTCAGAGCAATTTTAGGTCTTGTACAACACTCAATAACAGATTTTCGGGAAGTCTGAATGCTTCTAAATAATTATGAATTCTGAATCCCTCTAAAGAATTTGAACTTCCTATCTTAGAGGCTACTTTCTTATTGACTTCTCCCTCAGGAGAGCCTTTTGGTGAGTTAGGAGGCAAAGGGACATAATCTTCCGGAGGTAGCCCTTACATCCTATGTGAACAACGAAGGCCAATGTTGGTTGCACCAAATAAATAATGAAGCAAATCTATGGCCAACTAGAGAAACAAACATCACTCACTAATAAAATCTAGAAATCAAACCAAGCAAACAAACCTTCTTGTTTTGAAGTCACTAGTTGGTGATGAAATCCAACATCACGAAATCAATAAAAGAAGGGGATGGGATAAAGTGGGTGGAAAAGTTACATTGATGACCTGATTAACGGACTTACGCCTTGGTGCAAGATCCCACACATAATCATGGGTATACCCTCCAAGGAGCCCGAGTGAGTTTGGCCAATGTCGATTCCAGGTACTGTGAAGACTTTCCCCTCCACAGTCACCTCGTGTAAAGAACCTAAAGAGATAGGCCACTAAGGTTACCAATTACTACAATGATGCATGGGGAAACAATCAACAGTCCGATCCATGTGCTAAGGTGAGGTATCTAAGCCTGAAATAAACTCAAGAAGGTCCCCACAAGATTTTCTTCTCAAGTTACCCCCAATAATATGTGCAATCTCTACACCAAGACCAACAAAGTAGGGTGAGTAACTCTGCCAGTCTTAATGTGCCCTCAGGTTTGACCCTTGTGTTAGAAGGGATTCCCAGGAAAAATTGTAGCAAGTGGATTTGAAACTCTCTCTATCACAAGATACTACTGTGTGTTTTGATGCTTTGGAGAGTGTTCCTTTCAACCTATTCCAAAGAGCTATCCTAGCTAATGTTGATGTAGATAATTTCTAGAAAATAAAAAGTTGCTAATAAATTTTAATATTACGCTATATTTTAAAGAGGTTGTTTCTTACTCAAAAGGAGATGGAGATGAAAAATATGATATGTATGACCTTCACCCAATATAATGCAATAAGAGATGAATGTGAAATCTTTCAATTCGATGAAATCTAATTATAGTAGGGAGAAGGTATCTCTTTTGAAGTATGTTAGAACCCTAAATAATAGGGGATCAGTTTTCTGAATAATATTTATCTATCTCAGGCACTATGTGTTCGCTCATGACACATGGCGAAGGCGGTTGAAAGCGCTCGACACTCACCAAGCAGAAAATGAGTACCTGCGTGCGAGCTTCAAAGCGAGTTTTGGTGCATTTTAGCAAAAAATGGTGGATTGGTTTGAAATGGTAAAAGTTTAATTCTGGTGGGCAAATGCAAACTTGGTTTGTTTGCCAAAATTTGGTCCTTTTTAGCAAATTTGGCCCCTCGGCCTTTATGCAGAGTTTGGCTTGTTTATCAAAATTTAAATATTTTGCCAAATATTTTTCAGCAAAAAGTTATAGTGGCCTAGGGCCAACCTCCGAATGCTCGACACCAAGGATAAGTGTTATTTCATGCACCAACAGCTAGCACACAAGCCAGCACCAAAACCAAACACCAAAGATAGCCTCGGGCTCACTTCATCGGATTGCTTTGTGGCTATCGGCATATATTAATACTCGTTTACCTTTCCTCCTTATGAATGTGGGATTAGTCCCCCGAAATTTTAAAAAGAAAAACGAGTCACTCTGCGTGCCCAGGTGTCAGCCATAGTATATGTGTCAATAATCATGTGCTTATGAACCCTAATTTGGCAGCACCACTGGCGACAGAGATAAATGGGAATGTTGAAGGTGTCATTAAACATATGATAGAATCAGCGGAGAAGAATGGTAACCCTTTGGAGCTTATTTTTTGCATAATGCCTCAACAAGATAACAAACACCTTTATGCTACTGTAAAGAGGTTATGTGAATTGGAGTTTGGTGTTTGGACCCAGTGTTGCTTGGCAGATCATGTCAAAAAATGAAAGCCTGAGTACATTGCTAATGTTATATTGAAAATAAATGCAAAGCTTGGTGGGCAGAACTCATTGTTGGTTGGTGAGCAAAAGAAATCGTCACAGTCATGTCCCAACTGCAGTCCGACAGATGCAGTTGAATCGACTTGTGGAACATTACTTAAAGAAAGCAGCTTGTTCTTGATTTGGGTTCTCTGACAAGCGTTTATGATAGGGCTCGGGAGATTTTCTACTACTTAAAAGGTGGAACGATAGATTATGGAGAAGAACACAGTGCCCAGTATGGCAATGCCTGCTTCGGCAAAACTTATGAGAAAGGTCGTTATCCTGAATGGAACGAGAATCATCCGTTACACTTTTTTGGGCACTCTGCTGGTGTTCAAGTGGTCAGGATCCTGCAACAAATGCTTGCTGAAAAGAAATTCCAGGGACATGAGAACAGTTCTGAAAGTTGGGTGCTGAGTGTTACATCTTTATCTGGTGCTCTTAATGGAATAACTCATGTCTACTTGGATGGAATGCTGCCAGAAGATGGAAAGGCCATCAAGTCCATCTGTCTGTTACAGTTGTGTCGTGTGGGAGTTATCATCTATGATTGGTTGGACATTGCCAAATTGCCTAAGGAAATCTCCAATTACATGATCCAGATGGGAGCCAGAGTACCTAATATTGAACCTGGTCACTTCACTACAGAATATTTGGCAAAGGTACAAGATTCAACAGGTTTCTGGGGTGGATTGTTACTGAGTCTTTTAGCTACATTATCAACATCGATGGACCATCAATTTCGACATATCAATGAGGGGTTTTCCATTGGATTTACTTATGTTCTTATAATTGTTGATTCAATCATAGAGCTAAGGAGATGCACATTCTCTCAATATCTGTTTTAGAAGATGAGGGAATGTTTGGAAGTGAAGTGCCTGTTGTTAATGTGGAGGATAATGATTTATCAGTTCATGGTGCAGCATTGGAAACTGTCGAGGATGAAGGAAAGCTTATGGACATCGAGGCTCTTGTATATGAAGATGAAAAGGTGTTTTCTCTGCATGATCTTGAATTTCCTATATCACTTGTTGAATTGCAGAAGTATGGAGGTGCTCAAGGGGCCCCTTTAGCATTTATGGCTAGAAAGCAGGAGATTTAGGAAGCACGTGGTGTGCAAGTTCCTACTAATGATGGAAGGAGGCATAGCCTAACCTTAACTTTGAATGATTACAAGCATAAAAGAGGTCTACTGTGAAAAGAAACAACAAAAGATTCGGGTCTGTGCTGATCCTCCAGAAGGAACTCTGTGAAGAACAAGGGTTATTTGAATCTCGAATACTAGATATTCTCTTGGAAAGAATTCTGGATGCCGGGACAAGACAACTCCCTCCAGTGTGTGCAGCTATAGGGGGCATCCTTGGTCAGGAAGTCATTAAGGAAATGTTTTGAAGTGGGTTGATTCATTTAAGATTGATTTTAAGCATGATGAAACCCAAGAGCAACAACTTCCAAATGTTTCTCAAGATTCAATCTAGCAAAAGACGGATCCAAATGAGGAAAAATATCATGATTCAGGAATCAAGCTTCCTGTTTCCACAGTTTTGAAGAACACTGGTTGATTGTGTTAGCAGTGAGAGTGAAACTGAGGTTGATGATTCTTTAGATCCTGTTAAGGATGACAATGCAATATTTGCCATTTTATATACAAACAAAGGAAGCAACAACACAAATTCCCAGTTCAGTGGAAGTAAAACCAGCGCTAAAGAAGCATCAAGAAAGAACCACTTTGGCATTTCTCAACTGGAATGTTCTAATGGACAAACAAGAACCAAATGGTTCTTCTGCACCTCAGTCATCCAAAGAATATAATGGTGAAAACAGTGTTTTGGGTCTTCATGGAGATAGCGCAGCAGTTGAGGAAAATGAGGAATATGTCGAGAGAGAAGATGAATTTGATATGATTCTCGATACTGAGAAGGTAAAGATTGCACATGTTGATGAAGATGAAGAGAGATGGCAGTATTTTCAGAATCCGAGGCAGCAGTTACAGGGAGGTGGTAGAGGTTTCCTATCTTCCAGGTAGTGGTTAGAACACTGATCCCCCAGCTGGAAGCATACTCCAAACAACCTCAGGCATTCGACTACTTATGCATTTATTTGTTGTGTTGTTGTTAGATTCTATTCGCCAGCAAACCATAACAAATTACAGATGTTCAAGAAGCAATCATCAAATCGACTTTTCTGGGATTTGTTGTCTTGTTTGTTATAGGAGACAACCTACAGGTGTCAAAAGCATTAAAGCATTGTAACTGTTATCTATTTTTAGAAAATCAGAGTTAAAGCCCGAGTCTTGAAAGGCTGGGGAGTTTGTTTATTATTTATAGAGATGTAAAAAACAGAGAAAGGGTTCGACTGGGCTATGAGAGAGGTTTCGACCTGTGGAGTGTTTGTCCATTTGGATGGACCTATTAGAGGTGTTTTATTTTGCTGACTGTGGGTTGTACTTGGCCAGAAGACTTTTTCTATAACCTTTAATGACTGATCAATAAAGAACATGTTTTCTTTTATAGGATTCTTGTGTGGAGATATTGGTGGAGTTTTTTCTCTGTTAAATTAATTTTACAGTCATCTTTCTCTTGTTTCAATTCTCATTGTCAAATGATAGTAATGGAGCAGAATTTATCAGCAGATACTCTGCATCTGATTATTTGATAATCTTTATGTTTTCCGCTAAATCTTAGTTCAGGAATTCTTAGCTGCTCCTTTGCCTGGCTTTTCCTCCCCTATTTCTTCCTTAAACTGACACCATCAAAACTTGATTCGATCCAATATTGCCGCTACCTTGCCCTGTGAAAGAACTTTGTCCAAATCTGAGAGTAAATCACATTGTTTAAAGCGCAGACCCCATTTTCCCAATGGCCCTCCTTGCTGTTCCAATCTAACCATTTAAAAATCAAAAACTACATATTTTCATTACTTTCATAGCTAGCCTAAAATCCATCCCTTACAAACCAAGTTAAATCGAAAAGAGAGATCCCTCTCTGAGTCTTGAAGGGCTAGATCCATGACTCGAAGCAGTTCGAGGTTACCTCTGTGATTGCCTCAATAGCATTAGGCAAATTACAGAGCGCTAACAAAGTACAAAAGCTACGAAACACCATTTCTCTATTTTTGAATGAACAAAATTCCAAATAATCAAAAGTCACTAATTTTTGCAATTTTCTCTTACAAATATTTGAATGCAACAATTTTCTTATGAAAAATTACTAAAAAGAAAAATGGTCTTCAATTCTTCCTCACTCAAATAAGATCAGATATGTAAAGGAGGAGATAAAACATAATCCAAGAAAATTAACACACTCTCAACACTCTTCCCAAATCAAACTCACTATGCAAACAAAAATAATAAAAAAATAAGAAAACTCTTTGTCAAATGCAAACCAAAATGTTTCTCAATCTATAAACAATCTGTAAAATGAAAACAATCCAAAACTTCAAACAAATTAAAGACCTTTTGTCAAACAAGCACTCAAGACCAAGATCCAAAGATTATACCCTTGTGACAAAAATCAAAAGAAAAAATTGCAAATTTTAATTACTGAAAATTGATCAAATGAAATATTTAAACTTATAAATCACTCAAACACTGGTATCATAATTTCATCCCAGGAAATTGAGGCAAAACTGGGTGAAAAACAAAAGTTGGCTCTCTCCAACAATTCCTACAGGAATCGTTGCAGGTGACAGTGGAGCACAATGTGACGATCTAGGGTCATCGCATGCTACCAATTGGGTATAGTGCGACGTTTTCGCACTGGTCTGCACCTGTAGAGCGTGATTTCAGAGTATCATCATAGTCTATCTATATAGCATAGTGCGACTATCTCTAAAATTAAGGAAAAGATGGAAGAAAGACAAAAAAATCTAACTAAACCTTCAGACCCAAAGAGTCCAGATGGATCACCCACAGACTAAGAGAATGAATTGAACTAAAGGAAGACAGGATAAAAGAAATTGAGACAAAAAACCAAAAAAAAGTTGTATCCCCAGTATGGTCACCAATTTTGTTATTGGACTAATTGGTAAGTGCAGACACAAACATGTCTCCCTAGTTTCACCCGAAACTAGAACAAAACATAACAGAATATAAGACTTTCCCTAGGCTCTAATTATCGAGTTTACTAGCTAACAAGAGATAGAAAACATAACTTTTAAATTTCATTTCCTCTTTCCATTTCCATCCTCGCTTTGTTCCAATTCTCATGTGATATTGAAACTGGAAAGAAACACAAGCCAACAAAGTGAAAGAAACAAAGTATACTCAACAAGAACCTATGTATGTGATCAAGGAATCATACAATAAAACAAGACTAATTTTATGGGAAAGAAACATATTGTTGTATCATATTAAATAGAAAGTGGAGAATACAACCAAATCCTTGATGTCACAAGGTCCCCTTTCAATGGCCCTTTTCTCTAACACACACACCTTTGCTCCAAATCCTTTGAATGAAGAAGATCCACCATGTAGCTTGTAGAACTAAAGCAAATCTCTCAAGAATAACATGAAGTAGAACTCTCCATACAAATCTTAGCTTATTCAACCTTAGCATTTTCCATAAGATATCCTTCTTTATATAGGGTGAAACAAGGACATATGAGGAGATTAGGATGATCCCACCAAGTCAGAGGAGCGAGTAAGATCCAAACCATTCAGAGGCCATCGCATCTTCTAGAAGATTTCCTTCTAGAACATTTGTGAAGTTTGACATTTCCTTTGCTTTTAGCATCATCACACCCTATGTATATGGCAGCCTACGGAGACGTTGCAGTCCAAATCTAGAGCAAAGTGTTATGATCAGGCATCGTCGCACCCCATGCATATGGTAGGGTGCGACGATCTTCTTTGATATGGTTTTTGAGAAAGGAAAGCAAATCACTTTTCTCATAGAGAAAGACTCTTTTATCTTTTCGGGGAACATGAACACATGTTGTCAGTGGATCACTTGGGTGACCAAAATAATTTATAACAGTAAGTCTCTTTATTTCTATGAATACTAAAAGGATGAGAAAGGAGACAGAAAATCTGAAGTGGAAAGAAATTGTGGAGAGGGAAAAAAATAACCAAATCAAGGATTCAGAGGATCTGAATAAAAAATGTCCTCATCCCACACAAGTTTGTGTATTGAGTTCAGACTTGTTTTGAGTTTATTTATGATTACTTTTATTTTTTATATTAGAGATGGATTTAGAATTTATCAGCATGACACTTCAAGTTATAATTTTCTACATATTTGTTTTTTAGGTCAAGTGATAATATCATCATGAGAAAAACTTCCTCCACATTTATTTAAAATAAAAAATAAAAAATTATATAGACTATAAGAACAGTAGGAACTCATACCTTATTTTTCTTTTGAATTTCAGCAAGGAAGATTTTTTATTTATCACCTGTTTTTAGAGAAATCAAAATGATGAAAAGACGAGTGTCAAGTTTTTCTTGAGCCTCATATCCTATTCAACAAGATCTATTCTGCAAAAGGGATGAAATACAAAATATTAGATAATCCTGTAGAATAGAGATGACACATGATGAAAATGCTTTTTATTTTTCTTTTTCTATTTTTTTTTTTAAATGAAGTCAAGCAATCATAATTTTACTGAAAATATTTACAAGTGAAAATTAAAAAGTAACTATTGCATGAAATGTTTTAAATGATGCCCATTGATAGGGGCTTCAAGAATCTCTCCATTAAGATTTTCCAGTGAGAATGCATTTTTCCCTCAGCAGCTTCAATTTTGAAGGGTCCAAAACAAATATGGTCAAATTTCCCATGTTTCCCTGCACCTTCCTTTTTAGCTTCCCATTTTAAAGCTAAATCGCTAGGAATAAACTCCCTATCTTTATATTTCTTATCAAAAATGGATTTCATGTTATCCTGGTATTTTTGGAGCTTATCATCCACTTCTATTCTATTTTGGTGTACTTCAATGATTTTATTTATTCTTCTCGTAACACCATTCGTCTCTTCATTTGCATCCTGCCAGAGTTTTATCAAAGGAAGAGAAATATTAATAGGAAGAATAACATTAGTACCATAAACTAATTGGAATCGATACATACCTATAGATTTTTTGGAGCCAAATTTGTTTGCTCATAGGGAATATTTTAAGTGTATATGCCAAGCTTTTTTGTTTTCTGTCAAAAACTTCTTGATTATCGTCATCAAACTCTTATTAGATGATTTTTCCAACCCATTTCCTTGAGGATAGTAGGTTGTAGAATGGCCTAAAATAATATTGTGTTTTTGACAAAAAAATTGCAATAGATTTAAAATCCTGAGCATTATTAGTAACTATTTTCCTAGGACATCCAAATATTGCTAGTATGTTTTCTTCCAAAAAGTCTATCACCTGAATCTGTAGCATTCTGAGTTGGAATGGATTCAACCCATTTCATAAAATAATCAGTAGCAGTCAGAATCCATCTATGTTGAGCACTTGATTGTGGATGAATTTATCTAATGAAATATAAGCCCCATTGTTGGAAATTAGCTTCATCTTTTACTGGAATTAAAGGTAAGGTAGGAAGATTTTGCTTACTAGCAAACAATTGGCATGAATTGCAAGCTCTGACCCTTGCATTTACATCGATGCATAATTTTGGCCAATAATATCCTTCCCTTAAAAAATTTTAATTTGTTGATCTCCAGGGATGATGTCCTCCACATACTCCTTCATAAAATTCATCAATGACACCTTCTGTTTCGGATTCTATAAGGAAACATAACAAGAAACCCAAACGGTCTTTCCAGTATAACTTTCCATCAATAATGCAATACTTAATTGCATGTAGCTTTAAAGTTATTTCTTTAGAAGGAGTCATGCCATTTGGACATTGAAGAGTAAGGAGATATGTAACAATATCATTGTACCAAGATGAGGAGGAAAACTTATCTTCAATATGAATAATACGGGCTTTATCATCAATTTCCTCTATATCTACGAGAGAATCATGAGACTCAAAGTTTTTTATTCCAAGAGCTCTAAAATTTGATTCATCTAACAACCTTGCCAGACCTTGACATTTCACTACTTTGGTTGGATTAACTTCTAAATCAAACTCTTGAATTTTTTCCAACCATCTACCTCTTCTTCCATCACTGTCTGGTTGAACCAAGATATATTTAATTGCATTTGTTGGTACATAAGCAATTATTTTTTAGTTCAAGACATATGTTCGGAAAACCTTGAGAGACTTCACCATCGCATAAGATTGTTTTTCAAGAATGTTGTATCTTAGCTCTGCATCTCTGAGGCTTTTGCTAAAAAAGGTTATTGGTTGTTAGAATCCTTCTTCATTCTTCTGAAGGAGCATTGCTGCAACAATATGTTCAGATGCAAAGGAAAAGATTAAGAATTATTTTGTATAGTCAGGACTTACCAATATTGTTGCTTCTCCTATGGAATTATTAATACGTTCGAAGGATGATTTGGATTCTGTAGTCCATTTTACTTCTTTGTACTTTTTTTGCATATTTGTAATCAATTTGATTATTTCGGCAAAATTACGAATAAATGTCCTCAAAAAATTGATTTTCCCCAAAAAATATTGAATCTCTTTTCTATTTATAGGAATATTAATCAGATTAATAGCCTCAACTTGTTTAGGATCAAATTTAATTCCATCCTTTGAAACTATATGCCCTAAAAGCTTACCTTCCTACATGGCAAAGTGTGATTTTTTTGGGTTAAGAGACAAACCAAATTTTCTGCATTTGTCAAAATTTTGTCTGAGGTGCACCAAATGTTTTTCATCAAAATTAGAAAAAAATGTCATATCATCCAAATTAATAACAAAAAGCTTATCTCTCTCACCGACGAATGCGATATCCATTGCTCTCTAGAAGTTTCTCCTGCATTCATTAAAACAAAAGGCATTTTATCATACATAAAAGTTCCCCATGGAGTAGTAAATGCAGTAATTTCTCTATCATCTTCATGAACAACAATATGATTGTATCTTGAGAAACCATTGATAATAGAAATTATCTTAGCTCCTACCACCTTCTCTAAAACATGATCCATTTTTGGGAGGGGGTAGTTATCTTTAAGAGAAGACTTATTTAGGTTCCTAAAATCAACATAGAGTCCTATTTCTCCTTTCTTCTTCCTAACAAGGACCAAATTAGACACCCATTCAAAGTATCTGAGGGGAACAATGGTTTTTGCATCGAGTTTTTTAACCTCATTTTCTATTACTGGTAGAAGAATTGATTTTATCTGTCTAAGCTTTTGCTTGAAAGTCTTAGTACCATATTTTAATGGAATCTTGTGCTCAATAACATAAGTATCAAAGGTTTTTAAATATTTGTAAGGCCATGCAATTTTTTTTTTATATTGTTTAAGTAACTCAACATATTTACTCTTTATTTGAGTCAGAAGATACTTAGCTATTTTGACCTTCTTGGGATTTTCATTTGTTCGTACGTTACAATATTCAACTTCTTCAGGTTGAGGTTGCAAAGTAGACTTTAAAGGTATATCATCCTAGTCAAATAACCTTTCTACAGGGATAAGACCTCTGGGAATTTGATTGTTTTTAATTAAGAGCATTTGGTAATTTGCAATTTTATCTTGGAACTTTTCTGGATTTTCTCCTTCTTGCATAATCCAGGAAGGATCATTCTGATTTTATTGATCAATCTGGGTGTCAAAAAACGCATCTACCATTTCCAGAAACTGCTTGATTTGTTCATCATATTCAAATACTTTCGAGTGTTCAACATTGTTTGGAATCGAAGGTCTATGTCTCATCTCAATATGATACTTCAACTTCAAAACAATAGGTGGTACTAAAGTTGCAACAACTTTGGATAACGAGCCAACTTGTTGATTATGAATTATGGGAATAGAGTGGATGTTAAAAGAACAAAAGAAATTCTCTATGAGATCCGAGGAAAAATTTCTATACGAACTCAATATCGGATGATTAGCTTGGTATTTTTGTTTTATTTGTTTACTATTAGCTCAACATCACCATAAACTATCAAATGTTTTATTTTTAGTTTTCTTGCATCTTCTAATCCTAAAAATAAAGCTTTGTATTCACACACATTATTGGTATAATCAATATCACATTGTAATCTATAATAAAAAAGGAATATAATACTCATCAATTGGTGCTACATATAAAACTCCATCTTCTGCTCCTTCACAAGATGAAGCACCATCAAAGAACATTTTCCACATTCCATCTCTAAAATTTATATTTTTCTTTGAAACTGCTTTTTTTTTATTCTCTTCTTCTATACATTCTTCGAAATCATCATATATGGATAATATACAATTGCCTAGCTCTTGATCAACAACATAAACTAGATAGTTATTAGGGATTTCGTGGTCACTTACAGTATAATTCAGTCTATTTTATCTGTAACATTGAGTAAACTGTCCACCTGATCCGGATTATTTTCGACACGAAATGAGAGCGGAGATATAATAAAGAAATGGACAGAGATATTGCAGATATTCAATAATATAACAGAAATGTATTAGAGATGCAACCATAAATAGAGATATACAGTAATACATGATTTCTATTAATCAAATAAATGTACAGAGACTGTAAAAATACGGAGTCAAAGACTCACTAGAATGGTGGAAGCTTATCTCTGAGAAGAGATGTGACGGCTACTCGCATTTGCAAGAAGATGATTACAATGAGGCTCTGAATGCCCTTTTACAATAAATGGGAATGCAAAAAGTCCTAGACATCCAAAAAACTAACCCTAGGAGATGAAGCGCCAAAAGTCATGTGGGCCCCGTTTGGGTAAGTTAGTACATCAACTTTTCGGGGCCGTAACTTTTGCATACGATCTCTGTTTTAGGCATATGATAGCTTGTTGGAAAGGTATTGTCAAGGAAATTCATTTTTGGGGATCAATAATTCCTTTGGCTATCATTGAGAACCTCAATCTCGAAAAACCTTCATTTAGTCCCTCAAAATGGCCCCGAAAGTTAAAACCAGCTAAAAATAGTAAATTGCAAAAATTGCTAGAAAGTTGTTTTGAGACAGTTGGAAAAGGTGGGTGGCCACCGATATCCACCTGGATCAATCCCCCCTCCTTAGGAAGAAATGTTTTCCATTGCGTTGGGTTCCCAGGGGAGAAGGAAAAGTGTTTGTTGAATCTGCATCTTGGTGAGAAGCTTGTCTTGCTGGAGACGTCGTGCTACTCAGTTTTTGGAAGTCTATCAAGAACCTGTTGAGGTTGAGGTTGTTCAATAAGTCGAGATACATGAAAGGACGGTGTGCAAAAGGAATCTTTGCTCTTTGCTGCAACCTTGTCGACCTGCTTTTGTTGGATAGAAGGTGCTTGGGGAAAGGTTGTAGTGGTTGCAGTGTCCTTTTGTTCTCCTTTTGAACAGATTGTGAAGAAGATGAATTTTGCAGTATGAGATACTACCTTGCGACACTTTTTAGGTTGAACAGTAGTTGGAACTATCTCTGGTATTATATAGAGATGACCCCCCAAAGTAATAATGACACTACGGGGTCGATACTCATAAACAACATGGCGTCTCCACATATATGGTTGACCTAAGAGCACATCACATACATCGAGTGGGAAAACATCACATAATGCCTCATCCTTGAAGGGTTGGATGCCGTATGATAATCGAAATTGTTGGTTGACACAGAGATCTCGTCCTTGGCAAAGCCACCCAATGTTGTATGGCTACGGGTGTGGTGTTGTTGATAATCCCAACTGTTTGACGACCTCTATTGAGATGAGGTTCTTCTGGCTTCCTCTATCAACAATAAAATGTAGCGGGGTCCCCTTCACCCACATATGTGAATGAAAAAGGCCCTCCCCTTCTTCATGATTTGTTGGTTCTTCTGGTTAAATTGTTGCGGTCGCGACAATAGCAGTGGGGTTTGCGTCGATGATTTGTCTTTTACCATTATTTTTAAAATCAGATTCTGAATCAAGGTTTGGCTCCCTGTCTTTGATCTCGGCAACCAATGACTATTTTGAGCGACATTCATCGGTGTTGTGCCAAGTGATTTTGTGGAACTCGTACCATTTTCTGGTGTCCTTCTTTGTCTTCCTGTGACCCTTCTTTTCTTGTGTCTTGGACTAGTTTTCAGGAGACTATTTGTTTAGACCGTCTTTTTCATACTTTGGTTGTTGCGGATTTGCAGACCCGAATTCCTGTTTGTTCTGGTGCTTAAATTTCTGCTCAATTTTAATAGCATATCAATAAGCAGCACCGAGTGATGAGATGTCCAGAAAATCCATTTCAATTTGGATGTATCTGTGTAGAGCCCCATAGTATTTCAGAACCAAATGTCACTCGGAGTCTTTGATACCCAGCTTGGTGTGCAAGGTATGGAAGGTATTGGTGAAATCTGAAACTGCTTGGCCCCTATATTGTCGCGGTGTGGTCCATCTCATGTACTGGTCCTCATAGTTTCCAATAGGGTAATATTGTTCTTTTACTGCATCCACGAAAAAATACCAGGTGGGATCGGCCCCATATATTCCAGACTCCTCTGTGGAACTTTTCTCCCAGTAAGTTTCCCACCAATGTTTGACATGAGGGAGAGCTTTGAGGAGTGCAAAGGTGATCTTTTCTTTGTCAGAAAAATTGTGAATAGAGAAATAACCTTCTAGCAGAGTTAACCATTTTTCTAGGGCTTCTGCATATATCTGTCCTTCAAATACAGGAATATCAAAATTAACTTGTACCTTGAAAGGCGAGGTGCCTCCAAAGTGGTCACTTGATGAAGATGCGCCTGATGCTATCGGCAGGCATTAAAGGATGTGGGCAAAATTCTCCATCATTCCGTCCCTCTGTCGTGTGAGAGCTTTCTCAAGCAATAGATTGGTAGGATCGTTTGCTCGGTCATTTTTCTTTTCTTCTACCATTGAGGGTTTTTGGGGTGTGTGAGAGCGATTTTCTTCAAGAGAGACAAGCTCGAGACCCAACTTGCTATACTCATACCTCGTCGGGGACATGCACTGAAAAAATGATCAAGAGCATCCTGCTCTGATACCACTGATCCGGATTATTTTCGGCACGAAATCAGAGCGGAGATATAGTAAAGAAATGCACAGAGATATTGAAGATATTCAATAATATAACAGAAATGTATTAGATATGAAACCATAAACACATATATACAGTAATACATGATTTCTATTAATCAGAGGAATGTACAGAGACTGTAAAAATACAGAGTGAAAGACTCGCTAGAATGGTGGCAGCTTATCTCTGAGAAGAGATGTGACAGCTACTTGCATTCGCAAGATGATGATTACAATGAGGCTCTGAAGGACCTTTTACAATAAACGAGAATTCCAAAATTCCTAGAAATCCAAAAACCTAACCCTAGGAGATGAAGCATCAAAAGTCATGAGCGCCCCGTTTAGGTAAGTTAGTACATCAACTTCCTGGGGTCGTAACGTTTGCATACGATCTTCGTTTTAGACGTATGATATCTCGTTGGAAAGGTATCATCGAGGATATTCATTTTGGAGGCTCGATCATGCCTTTGATTATAATTGAAAACCTTGATCTCGAAAAACCTTCATTTAGTCCCTCAAAATGGCCCTGGAAGTTAAAACTTGCTAAAAATAGTAAATTGCCAAAATTATCAGAAAGTTGTTTTGATTCAGTTGGAAAAGGTGGGTGGCCACCAATATCCACTTGGATCAATCCCCACTCCTTAGAAAGCAATGGTCTCCATTGCATTGGGTTCCCAGGGGTGAAGGGAAAGCATTTGTTGAATTTGCATCTTGGTGAGTTGCTTGTCTTGCTGGACACTTCGCGCTGCTCAGTTTGTGGAAGTCTATCAAGAACCTGTTGAGGCTGAGGTTGTTCAATAAGTTGAGATACATGAAAGGATGGTGTGCAGAAGGAATATTTGTTGTTTGTTGCAAGCTTGTTGACCTGCTTTTGTTGGATAGAAGGTGCTTGGGGCAAGGCTGTAGTGGTTGCAGTGTCCTTTTGTTCTCCTTTTGAACAGATTGTGAAGAAGCTGAATTTTGCAGTATGAGATACTACCTTGCGACACTTTTTAGGTTGAACAG
>ML782740.1:118448-179079 GCA_009831015.1 Picea engelmannii | reverse complement strand
GACACTACGGGGTCGAGACTCATAAACAACATGGTGTCTCCACATATATGGTTGGCCCAAGAGCACATCACAGACATCGAGTGGGGAAACATCACATAATACCTCATCCTTGAAGGGTTGGATGCCGTATGATAATCGACACTATTGGTTGACACGGAGATCTCATCCTTGTTGAAGCCACCCAATGTTGTATGGCTGCGGATGTGGTGTTGTCGACAATCCCAACTGTTTGACGACCTCTATTGAGATGAGGTTCTTCTGGCTTCCGCTATCAACAATAAAATGCAGTCGGGTCCCCTTCACCCACATCGGTGAATGAAAAAGGCGCTCCCCTTATTCAGGATCTATTTGTTCTTCTGGTTGAATTGTTGCAGTCGTGACAATAGCAGTGGGGTCTGCGTCGATGATTTGTCTTTTACCATTATTTTCAAAATCAGATTCTGAATCAAGGTTTGGCTCCCTGTCTTTGATCTCGGAAACCAATGACTATTTTGAGCGACATTCATCGGTGTTGTGCCAAGGGCTTTTGTGGAACTCGCACCATTTTATGGTGTCCTTCTTTGTCTTCCTGTGACCCTTCTTTTCCTGTGTCTTGGACTGGTTTTCGGGAGACTGTTTGTTCAGGCTGTCTTTTTCATACTTTGGTTGTTGCGGATTTGCAGATCCGAATTCCTGTTTTTTATGGTGCTTAAATTTCTGCTCAATTTTAATAGCATATCGATAAGCAGCATTGAGTGATGAGATGTCCAGAAAATCCATTTCAGTTTGGATGTATCTATGTAGAGCCCCACGGTATTTAAGAACCAAATGTCACTCGAAGTCTTTGATACCCAGCTTGGTGCACAAGGTATGGAAGGTATTGGTGAAATCCAAAACTGCTTTGCCCCGATCTTGCCGCAGTGTGGTCCATCTCATGTACTGGTCCTCATAGTTTCCAATAGGGTAATACTGTTCTTTTACTGCATCCATGAAAAAATACCAGGTGGGATCGACACCATATATTCTAGACTCCTCTATGGAACTTTTCTCCTAGTAAGTTTCCCACCACTGCTTGACATGAGGGAGAGCTTTGAGGAGTGAAAAGGTGATCTTTTCTTTGTCAGAAAAATTGTTAATAGAGAAATAGCCTTCTAGTAGAGTTAACCACTTTTCTAGGGCTTCTGCATCTCTCTCTCCTTCAAATACAGGAATATCAAAATTAACTTGTACCTTGAAAGGTGAGGTGCCTCCAAAGTGGTCACCTGATGAATATGCACCTGATGCTATCGGCAGGCATTGAAATATGTGGGAAAAATTCTCCATCATTTCGTCTCTCTGACGCATGAGAGCTTGCTCAAGCAATAGATTGATAGGATTGTTTGCTCCGTCATTTTTATTTTATTCTGCCATTGAGGGTTTCTGGGGTGTGCGAGAGTGATTGTCTTCAAGAGAGACAAGCACGAGACCCAACTTGCTATACTCGAACCTTGTCGGGGACATGCACTGAAAAAATGATCAAGAGCAGCATGCTCTGATACCACTGATCCTAATTATTTTCGGCACGAACTGAGAGCGGAGATATAATAAAGAAATGCATAGAGATATTGCATATATTCAATAATATAACATAAATGTATCAGAGATGAAACCATAAACACATATATACAGTAATACACGATTTATATTAATCAGAGAAATGTACAAAGACTGTAAAAATACAGAGTGAAAGACTCGCTAGAATGGTGGCATCTTATCTCTGAGAAGAGATGTGACGGCTACTCGCATTCACAAGAAGATGATTACAATGAGGCTTTGAAGGCCCTTTTACAATAAATGGGAATGCCAAAAGTCCTAGACATCCAAAAACCTAACCCTAGGAGATGAAGCGCCAAAAGTCATGTGGGCCCAGTTTGGGTAAGTTAGTACATCAACTTCCAGGGGCCGTAACTTTTGCATGCGATCTTTGTTTTATACGTATGATAGCTCATTGGAAAGGTGTCATCAAGGAGATTCATTTTGGCTGCTCAATCATGCCTTCGGTTATCATTGTGAACCTCGATCTCGAAAAACCTTCATTTAGTCCCTCAAAATGGCCCCAGAAGTTAAAACTTGCTAAAAATAGTAAATTGCCAAAATTGCCAGAAAGTTGTTTTGATTCAGTTGGAAAAGGTGGGTGGCCACCAATATCCACCTAGATCAATCCCCCCTCCTTAGAAAGCAATGGTCTCCATTGCGTTGGGTTCCCATGGGAGAAGGAAAAGCATTTGTTGAATCTGCATCTTGGTGAGTTGTTTGTCTTGTTGGAGACGATGCGCTGCTCAGTTTGTGGAAGTCTATCAAGAACCTATTGAGGTTGAGGTTTTTCAATAAGTCGAGATACATGAGAGGATGGTGTGTAGAAGGAATCTTTGCGCTTTGCTGCAACCTTGTCGACCTGCTTTTTTTGGATAAAAGGTGCTTGGGGCAAGGCTGTAGTGGTTGCAGTGTCCTTTTGTTCTCCTTTTGAACAGATTGTGAAGAAGCTAAATTTTGCAGTATGAGATACTACCTTGCGACACACTTTAGGTTGAACAGTAGTCGGAACTACCTCTGGTATTTTGTAGAGATGACACCCCAAAGTAACAATGACACTACGGGGTCGAGACTCATAAACAACATGGCGTCTCCACATATATGGTTGGCCCAAGAGCACATCACAGACATCGAGTGGGGCAACGTCACATAATACCTCATCCCTAAAGGGTTGGATGCTGTATGATAATCGACACTGTTGGCTGACACTGAGATCTCGTCCTTGGTGAAGCCACCCAATGTTGTATGGCTGTGGGTGTGGTGTTGTCGACAATCCCAACTATTTGATGACCTCTGCTAAGATGAGGATCTTCTGGCTTCCGCTATCAACAATAAAATGCAGCGGGGTCCCCTTCACCCACATCTGTGAATGAAAAAGGTGCTCCCCTTCTTTAGGATCTGTTGGTTTTTCTGGTTGAATTGTTGTAGTAGCGACAATAACAGTGGGGTCTGCATCGATGATTTATCTTTTACCATTATTTTCAGAATCAGATTCTGAATCAAGGTTTGGCTCCTTGTCTTTGATCTCGACCACCAATGACTATTTTGAGTGACATTCATCGGTGTTGTGCCAAGGGATTTTGTGGAACTCGCACCATTTTCTGGTGTCCTCCTTTCTCTTTCTATGACCCTTCTTTTCCTGTGTCTTGGATTGGTTTTCGAGAGACTGTTTGTTCGGGCCGTCTTTGTCATACTTTGGTTGTTGCGGATTTGCAGACCCAAATTCCCGTTTGTTCTGGTGCTTAAATTTCTGCTTAATTTTAACAGCATATCAATAAGAAACACCAAGTGATGAGATGAGGTTCTTCTGGCTTCCGCTATCAACAATAAAATGCAGAGGGGTTCCATTCACCCACATCTGTGAATGAAAAAGGCACTCCCCTTCTTCAGGATCTGTTGGTTCTTCTGGTTGAATTGCTGTGGTCGTGACAATAGTAGTGGGGTTTGCGTCGATGATCTGTGTTTTACATTTATTTTTAGAATTAGATTCTGAATCAAGGTTTGGCTCCTTGTCTTTGATCTTGGCCACCAATGACTATTTTGAGCGACATTCATCAGTGTTTTTCCAAACTCTTTTGTGGAACTCACACCATTTTCTGGTGTCCTTCTTTGTCTTCCTGTGACCCTTCTTTTCCTGTGTCTTGGACTGGCTTTCGGGAGATTGTTTGTTCGGGCCGTCTTTGTCATGCTTTGGTTGTTGTGGATTTGCAAACCTAAATTCCTGTTTGTTCTGGTGCTTAAATTTATGCTCAATTTTAACAACATATTGATAAGTAGCATCGAGTGATGAGATGTCCAAAAAATCCATTTCAGTTTGGATGTCCAAAGAGCCCCACGGTATTTCAGAACCAAATGTCGCTCGGAGTCTTTGATACCCAGCTTGGTGCGCAAGGTATCGAAGGTATTGGTGAAATTTGAAACTGCTTGGCCCCTCTCTTGCCACAGTGTGGTCCATCTCATGTATTGGTCCTCATAGTTGCCAACAGGGTAATATTGTTCTTTAACCGCATCCACGAAAAAACCCCAGGTGAGATCGACCCCATATATTCCAAACTCCTCTGTGGAACTTTTCTCCCAGTAAGTTTCCCACCATTGTTTGACATGAGGGAGAGATTTGAGGAGTGCAAAGGTGATCTTTTCTTTGTCAGAAAAATTGTGAACAAAAAAATAACCTTCTAGCAGAGTTAACCATTTTTCTAGGGCTTCTGCATCTATCTGTCCTTCAAATATAGGAATATCAAAATTAACTTGTACCTTGAAAGGCAAGGTTCCTCCAAAGTGGCCTCTTGATGAAGATGCGCTTGATGCCATCGACAAGCGTTGAAGGATGTGGGAAAAATTCTCTATCATTTCGTCCCTCTGTCGCATGAGAGCTTGCTCAAGCAACAGATTGATAGAATCGTCTGCTCCGTCGTTTTTCTTTTTTTATGCCATTGAGGTTTTTTGGGGTGTGCGAGAGTGATTGTATTCAAGAGAGACAAGCTCGAGACCCAACTTGGTATACTCAGACCTCGTCAGGGACATGCACTGAAAAAACGATCAAGAGCAGTCTGCTTTGATACCACTGATCCAGATTATTTTCGGCACGAAATGAGAGCGGAGATACAATAAAGAAATGCATAGAGATATTGTAGATATTCAATAATATAACATAAATTTATCAATGCAACCATAAAAACAGATATACAATAATACACAATTTCTATTAATCAGAGAAATGTACAGAGACTGTAAAAATACAGAGTGAAAGACTCGCTAGAATGGTGGCATCTTATCTCTGAGAAGAGATGTGACGGCTACTCACATTCGTCGAAGATGATTACAATGAGGCTCTGAAGGACCTTTTACAATAAATGGGAATGAAAAAATTCCTAGACATCCATAAACGTAACCCTAGGAGATGAAGCGCCAAAAGTCATGTGGGCCCCGTTTGGGTAAGTTAGTACATCAACTTCCCGGGGCCGTAACTTTTGCATACGATCTCCATTTTAGGAATATGATAGCTCGTTGGAAAGGTATCATCGAGGAAATTCATTTTGGGGGCTCAATCATGCCTTCAGCTATCACTGGGAACCTTGATCTCGAAAAACCTTCATTTAGGCCCTCAAAATGGCCCCGAAAGTTAAAACCTCCTAAAAATAGTAAATTGCCAAAATTGCCAGAAAGTTGTTTTGAGCCAGTTGGAAAAGGTGGGTGGCCACCGATATCCACCTGGATCAATCCCCGCTCACTAGGAAGTAATGGTCTCCATTGCGTTGGGTTCCCAGGGGAGAAGGAAAAGCGTTTGTTGAATCTGCATCTTGGTGAGCTGCTTGTCTTGCTGGAAACGTCATGCTGCTCAGTTTGTGGAAGTCTATAAAGAACCTGTTGAGGTTGAGGTTGTTCAATAAGTCGACAAACATGAGAGGACGGTGTGTAGAAGGAATCTTTGTTCTTTTCTACTACCTTTTCGACCCGCTTTTTTTGGATAGAAGGTGCTTGGGGCAAGGCTGTAGTGGTTGCAGTGTCCTTCTGTTCTTCTTTTGAACAAATTGTGAAGAAGATGAATTTTGCAGTATGAGATACTACCTTGTGACACTTTTTAGGTTGAACAGTACTCGGAACTACCTCTGGTATTCTGTATAGATGACCCCCCAAAGTAACAATGACACTATGGGGTCGAGACTCATAAACAACATGGCATCTCCACATATATGGTTGGCCCAAGAGCACATCACAGACATCGAGTGGGGAAACATCACATAATACCTCATCCTTGAAGGCTTGGATTTCGTATGATAATCAACACTGTTGGCTGACACGGAGATCTCTTCCTTGGCGAAGCCACCCAATGTTGTATGGCTGCGGGTGTGGTTTTGTCAACAATCCCAACTGTTTGACGACCTCTACTGAGATGAGGTTCTTCTGGCTTTCGCTATCAACAATAAAATGTAGCGGGGTCCCCTTCACCCACATCTGTGAATGAAAAAGGTGCTCCCCTTCTTCAAGATCTGTTGGTTCTTCTGGTTGAATTTCTACGGTCACGACAATCGCAGTGGGGTCTGCGTCGATGATCTGTCTTTTACCATTATTTTCATAATCAGATTCTGAATCAAGGTTTGGCTCCTTCTCTTTGATCTCGGCCACCAATGACTGTTTTGAGATACATTCATCAGTGTTGTGCCAAGGGCTTTTGTGGAACTCGCACCATTTTCTGGTGTCCTTCTTTGTCTTCCTGTGATCCTTCTTTTCATGTGTCTTGGACTGGTTTTGGGGAGGTTGTTTGTTCGGGCCGTCTTTGTCATACTTTGGTTGTTGCGGATTTACAGACCCGAATTCTCGTTTGTTCTGGTGCTAAACTTTCTGCTCAATTTTAACAGCATATCGATAAGCATCATTAAGTGATGAGATGTCTAGAAAATCCATTTCAGTTTGGATGTATCTGTGTAGAGCCCCACGGTATTTCAGAACCAAATTTCACTCGGAGTCTTTGATACCCAGCTTGGTGTGCAAGGTATGGAAGGTATTAGTGAACTCCGAAACTTCTTGGCCCCTCTCTTGCCGCAGTGTGGTCCATCTCATGTACTGGTCCTCATAGTTTCCAACAGGGTAATATTGTTCTTATACTACATCCATGAAAAAATCCCAGGTGGGATCGGCCCCATATATTCCAGACTCCTCTGTGGAACTTTGCTCCCAGTAAGTTTCCCACCAATGTTTGACATGAGGGAGAGCTTTGAGGAGTGAAAAGGTGATCTTTTCTTTGTCAGAAAAATTGTGAACAGAGAAATAACCTTCTAGCAGAGTTAACCATTTTTCTAGGGCTTCTGCATCTATCCTCCCTTCAAATACAAGAATATCAAAATTAACTTGTACCTTGAAAGGCAAGGTGCCTCCAAAGTGGCCGCTTTATGAAGATGCGCTTGCGGCAAGCATTGAAGGATGTGGGCAAAATTCTCCATCATTTCGTCCCTCTGTTGGGTGAGAGCTTGCTCAAACAACAGATTGATAGGATCGTCTGCTCCATTGTTTTTCTTTTCTTCTGCCATTGAGGGTTTTTGGGGTGTACGAGAGTGATTGTCTTCAAGAGAGACAAGATCGAGACCCGACTTGCTATACTCGGACATCATCGAGGACATGCATTGAAAAAATGATCAAGAGCAGCCTGCTCTGATACGATTGATCTGGATTATTTTCGGCATGAAATGAGAGCAGAGATATAATAAATAAATGCACAGAGATATTGCATATATTCAATAATATAACAGAAATGTATTAGTGATGCAACCATAAACACAGATATACAGTAATACACGATTTCTATTAATCAGAGAAATGTACAGAGACTGTAAAAATACAGAGTGAAAGACTCGCTAGAATGGTGGCAACTTACCTCTGAGAAGAGATGTGACGGCTACTCACATTCGCAAGAAGATGATTACAATGAGGCTCTAAAGGCCCTTTTACAATAAATATGAATGCCAAAAGTCCTAAACATCCAAAAACCTAACCCTAGGAGATGAAGCGCCAAAATTCATGTGGGCCCGGTTTGGGTAAGTTAGTACATCAACTTTCCGGGGCCGTAACTTTTGCATACGATCTTCGTTTTAGGCGTATGATAGCTCGTTGGAAAGGTATCGTTGAGGATATTCATTTTGGGGGATCAATTATTCCTTTGGATATCCTTGAGAACTTATATCTCAAAAAACATTCATTTAGGCCCTCAAAATGGCCCCGGAAGTTAAAACCTGCTAAAAAAAGTAAATTGCCAAAATTGCCAGAAAGTTGTTTTGAGCCAGCTAGAAAAGGTAGGTGGCCACCGATATCCACCTGGATCAATCCCCCCTCCCTAGGAAGAAATGGTCTCCATTGAATTGGGTTCCCAGGGGAGAAGGAAAAGCGTTTGTTGAATCTGCATCTTGGTGAGTTGCTTGTCTTGTTGGAGACGTCGCGCTACTTAGTTTGTGGAAGTTTATCAAGAACCTGTTGAGGTTGAGGTTGTTCAATAAGTCGAGATACATGAGAGGATGGTGTGCAGAAGGAATATTTGTGCTT
Source organism: Picea engelmannii (assembly GCA_009831015.1). Classification (NCBI taxonomy): domain Eukaryota; kingdom Viridiplantae; phylum Streptophyta; class Pinopsida; order Pinales; family Pinaceae; genus Picea; species Picea engelmannii. Next base: position 170,994 of record ML782740.1, on the reverse strand, counting down.
TGCTGCAACCTTGTCGATCTACTTTTGTTGGATAGAAGGTGCTTGGGGCAAGGTTGTAGTGGTTGCAGTGTCCTTTTATTCTCCTTTTGAACAGATTGTGAAGAAGCTGAATTTTGCAGTATGAGATACTACCTTGCGACACTTTTTAGGTTGAACAATAGTCGAAACTACCTCTGGTATTCTGTAGAGATGATCCCCAAAGTAACAATGACACTACGGGGTCGAGACTCATAAACGGCATGGTGTCTCCACATATATGGTTGGCCCAAGAGCACATCACAGACATCGAGTGGGGCAACATCACATAATACCTCATCCTTGAAGGGTTGGATGCCGTATGATATTCAACACTGTTGGATGACACAGAGATCTCGTCCTTGGAGAAGCCACCCAATGTTGTATGGTTGCGGGTGTGGTGTTGTCGACAATCCCAATTGTTTGATGACCTCTGCTGAGATGAGGTTCTTCTGGCTTCTGCTATCAACAATAAAATGCAGTGGGGTCCCCTTCACCCACATCTATGAATGAAAAAGGCACTCCCCTTCTTCAGGATCTATTTGTTCTTCTGGTTGAATTGCTACGGTCGTGACAATAGTAGTGGGGTCTGCGTCGATGATCTGTCTTTTACCATTATTTTCAAAATCAGATTCTGAATCAAGGTTTGGCTCCTTGTCTTTGATCTCGGCCACCAATGAGTGTTTTGAGTGACATTCATCGGTGTTGTGCCAAGTGATTTTGTGGAACTCGCACCATTTTCTAGTGTCCTTCTTTGTCTTCCTGTGACCCTTCTTTTCCTATTTCTTGGACTGGTTTTCGAGAGACTCTTTGTTCGGGCTGTCTTTGTCATACTTTGGTTGTTGTATATTTGCAGACCCGAATTCCCGTTTGTTCTGGTGCTTAAATTTCTGCTCAATTTTAACAGCATATCGATAAGCAGCACCGAGTAATGAGATGTCTAGAAAATCCATTTCAGTTTGGATGTATCTGTGTAGAGCCCCACGGTATTTAAGAACCAAATGTTGCTCGGAGTCTTTGATACCCAGCTTGGTGCGCAAGGTATGGAAGGTATTGGTGAACTCTTAAACTTCTTGGCCCCTCTCTTGCCGTAGTGTGGTCCATCTCATGTACTGGTCCTCATAGTTGCCAACAGGGTAATATTGTTCTTTTACTACATCCACGAAAAAATCCCAGGTGGGATCGGCCCCATATATTCTAGACTCCTCTGTGGAACTTTGCTCCCAGTAAGTTTCCCACCAATGTTTGACATGAGGGAGAGCTTTTAGGAGTGCAAAGGTGATCTTTTCTTTGTCAAAAAAATTGTGAACAGAGAAATAAACTTCTAGCAGAGTTAACCATTTTTCTAAGGCTTCTGCATCTATCTGTCCTTCAAATACATGAATATCAAAATTAACTTGTACCTTGAAAGGCAAGGTGCCTCCAAAGTGGCCGCATGATGAATATGTGCCTGATGCTATCAGCAGGCATTGAAGGATGTGGGAAAAATTATCCATCATTTCATCCCTCTGTCACGTGAGAGTTTGCTCAAGAATAGATTAATAGGATCGTCTGCTCTGTCGTTTTTCTTTTCTTCTGCCATTCAGGGTTTCTGGGGTGTGCGAGAGCGATTGTATTTAAGAGAGACAATCTTGATACCCAAATTTATATACTCGGACCTCATCGGGGACATGCACTGAAAAAACGATCAAGAGCAGCCTGCTCTGATACCACTGATCCAGATTATTTTCGGCACGAAATGAGAGCGAAGATATAATAAAGAAATGCACAGAGATATTGCAGATATTCAATAATATAACAGAAATGTATCAGAGATGCAACCATAAACACAGATATACAGTAATACATGATTTCTATTAATCAGAGAAATGTACAGAGACTGTAAAAATACAGAGTGAAAGACTCGCTAGAATGGTGGTAGCTTATCTCTGAGAAGAGATGTGACAGCTACTCGCATTCGTAAGAAGATGATTACAATGAGGCTCTGAAGGCCCTTTTATAATAAACAGGAATGCCAAAAGTCCTAGACATCCAAAAACCTAACCCTAGGAGATGAAGCGCCAAAAGTCATGTGGGCCCCGTTTTGGTAAGTTAGTACATCAACTTCCCGGGGCCGTAACTTTTGCATACGATCTCCGTTTTAGGCGTATGATAGCTCGTTGGAAAGGTATCGTTGACGAGATTCATTCTGGGGACTCAATCATTCCTTTGGATATCATTGAGAACCTCTATCTTGAAAAAACCTTCATTTAGGCCCTCAAAATGGCCCCAGAAATTTAAACCTGCTAAAATAGTAAATTGTCAAAATTGCCATAAAGTTGGTTTGAGCCAGTTGGAAAAGGTGGGTGGCCAATTATATCCACCTGGATCACCACCAAAAATTGGAATTGTAGCATACATCATGTCTAACTAGACCAATCCTCCTATCTTGGAACCCCAATATCTGGATAAGAGCATTCCATACTTGGTAGGAATGTCAACAACAACCACATCCATAAGAATACTTTTCACAGGAACCTGAGAAAGATTTACAACTAAATCTTTGATCATACCTAGACACTTAACCTTTCTAGATTAAAAAGAGTATAGATCTTGATAAGGTCTGGTAATTTGAAGCCCCAATTTCTCCATGATAATATTAGGAACCAAGTTATGCGAAGCTCCCGAGTCTAACAGGAAATTTTGTAGTAAATGATCATGCACAGTCAGTGCAATATAGAAAGGAGAAACAAAATATTTATTATTTTCAATGTGTGGTCCAAACATGATTGTAGGTTTCTCATCCTACAAATTGATAACATCATCTTTTTTGTATCCTTTTCGTCACTTGGATGAGAAAAAGAGAGACATTTACAAGTCCAATTGGGTTAGTTGAACATGATAGAAGTTAGTGCAATATTTAGACACATCAAGCACAAGAAATTAAATAAACAAATAAGCTAATAACAACTAAAGAAACAAAACTAAAGTGCATAAGGAAATTAGAACCAAAATCAACCAAACAATTGACCAATATTCATGCCACCAATGGATAGATTGTATTAGCGGGAAAACACCAAAGAGAAAGGGAGACTTATGGGTCCTCTCTTCCTCCAAGGAAGAGCTCTTGAATCCCCTATGTGAGAGATCTTATTACAAATAGAAAACTAGAAAGGAATGGTGAATAAATCCAAGCTTATTCCCTCAAGAAGTGAGGTGAATAACCCAATGAAATGATGCTAGTATGATCCAAGAGGGAAAGAGGTTCCTTGTAGGAGAATAGAGGCATCATAAAAATGAAAATAGATTCTTCAGAATATAGTTCACCCATGGCCTCTTTTTATAGAAAATATTTGAGGTATTATCCAAACGGTCCTTAGTGTGAACAAGGGGCCCTTTAGGTCTTTGACCAACCCCCCACTCAGATTCAGTTCGTATTTGAGGGGAAAATCAACTTGGGATATGAACCATAAGTGGGTGGGAGGCTGAACATAATCATAAATGCGTCATTATCATGTGTGCGTGGCTTTTTGCGTACACAGTCATGCATCGGGTGCATGTATGCTTTTCCTACGTTTTTGACTGGAACATGTGCGTGTGCTTCCTTTATTTGTTGAGCACATGTTAATTTTATAACCAGTTGTATAGTTTGTGCCCTTTGGAAATGCATTTTTTGGGCTATGAATGAACTAATAGGTGTTTGGAGATGTTGTATTCCTATGACCATTTGCGGATGAGATTTCAGTGATAACAGATGCCCCCTAATGTGTGAGGTTAGAAGCATACATATAGCTAAAATAGATCAATGTTTCTTCTACTGAGAGTACCATTGTAAGAAAGAGTGTTGAGAGGAATTGCAAGAGTAACCCATTGGAGGGAGAGGGGAACCTATGGGACCCAAACCTTTCTCAAGGTGTGGAAAAATAAAAATTGTATACAAATGAGGTGGGCATGCCCCATGCTCATGTCATGTAACACAAATGTGTAAGACAGTAACTGAAGATGTATGCTGATGTAGATAAATGCAGCGCCCTCCATGGCAGTTTGATAATGGAAGATGAAAATTATAATGGCAAACATACTCTGAAAAGAGGCAATGACACCTGTAAGAAGTGTCAATGATTCGTAGGCATTGATAGCCCAACAAATTTTAGAGGTCTTCGTCTAGTATTAAAAAACTGAAATAGTCGCAAAGTAAGACCCACCGTAACATGAGATGGTGTTGAATTCGAATGCTATGGGGGTCAATGACAGCAAAGAGAAATGATGGCTCTCCCTGTGCCATCCGAGACTCGTCATTGTAAAGGTAATGAGAGTCAAGATACCATCGCCCTTTTGGAAACTGTGTTGATGTCGATAGAAAGGGAGACATGAATCCAAGAAGTAAAGGGCTTTATGAAATCAACTAGATGAGATCAGGAACTGATGAGAAACATGGATGAAGTCAAGATGTGGTGAGACCAAGACTTCCCTTGGTTGAGGATATATGTGAGGTATGAGTGGAAGCAACCGTGAAACTAGATCTAGCGTCAGGTGGATGACTAGACATGGGTTTAAATTGTGCCAGAGGCATGACAAAGTAGACAAACTGAGAGATCGAAGGTACATGGACTGTGGGATACTCAGGGTTTATGGGCAATCTCAACAAGTGTAGAATGTAAAGGAATGCCCCAACCAAGGGTGATAGGGGTTCCTTTGCCAAAAAAGGAAGGTCGTTAAAGGCGACAACAAAAAATTTATGTAAATGATAGAAACAAAAGGCTTTCTACAATTACCAAATAAATAAAGAATAAGGTGGGATAAGCGTACATATACAGAAATTGGTGCCCTAGTGCAAGATGGATTGGCCTTTGAGGGTGCAAGTTTTATGGAGAATTGATGGAGGGTGGGGGCCCCATGGGTGGGTTTCTGTATGAGGTAAATGAATGGAGGGAAATTTTCAGATGGGAAAACTAATTGTAGATGAAGGTGGAAGGTTAATGATACTTCGGTGGTGTAGTCAAATTAGAACCATGAGGAGATGTCCTGGGATTCCATGGGGAAAGCCAGCAAAATGTGGAGAAGGAGTATGTGGCCGATTCTCAAACATGCGTAAGACTAATAGGACTCCCATCCCTAGGGGGTGAAAGTAGCATGAGGGTCAAAGTGTCAAAGGGGACTATGAATGGGACAACTCATGTAGGAGAGAGTGTTACCGGTTGATAGTATTGAAATGCAATGAAGGTGATAGTACTGCAGAGACGAATGTGAGGAACCTATAGAAAAACGCCGAAGGGTGTGACTTGGAGATGAAATTGATATTTAGAGGGAATGATTACATGCCAGTGTTGATCATATACCTGAAGGGGTTGCGCTTGATGTTTTATGAACAAGTACCTGCACACATGAAAATTGAATACCTGATGTGAACAATATCTAAAGAGAAAGAACATATAACAGTTATTCGATAATAATTTTGAACATGAGCATGCGTACCTGGGTGTGTTGTGAGAAACATTCTCCCCCAGGTCTAAGGATGGATGGTGACCTAAGGAATGTGACTGTGTAGGTGGCGGGATCCTGATCACTTGGCTAAAGACGGATCAAAAAACGGATGCTCTGAGCTCCTGTAATGGATCATGGTAGTGTGGCAAAATGGACTATATATAGTTGTAGGGCCTACATTGCCACCTCATTTGTACCCGTTTCCATAGTGAGTTGACGAGAGGGTTTTAGAGGAGATTTGGAGATTTCGGGGGTTTCATCCAGCCAATTCAGGATTAGCGAGAGCCAGGTTAGTGGTCTCATCTGCCTGCATAGTAGTTTAGGGTTTTTTTTCTGGGAAGGGTCATATGGAAGGTTGTACTGTGGGATTATGTGAGTGTGGGCCCCCCAGTGCATGGGTGCTCGAAGGATACCCGTGCTGGGGTGCGTGGATGTAGAGAGTACAACCACGCATGGGGGTGCATGAGTGAGTTAAACAGGTGAACATTGTATGCACACCTATTCTAAGAACAGATGTGCACTAGTGTGCAACTGTGTAACGAACAAGTGCGCATGAATGTGCGCCTGTGGGTGTGACATATGCGCATCTGTTTCTTTGTCAACTGTGAATTGATGCACCTCTGTGTGAAGAACAGGTGTGCATATGTGCCCGCCTGTGGGGGGTGATAGCCATGCACATGAGGCAAAGCTAGGGGGGGTGAAAAAACTTGTCTTTTTTTTTTTTTGAAGTTTCTTGTTTTATGAAGTGTGATGGATGATCAAGTGTTTTTTGTGTGAATGAAGGTGAGCAGTTTAGGATGCCAATCCACTGGAGGGACAGGGACTGGGTGTGCCTCAGGGAGGCAGTGAGGTATGTTGAGTCGGGTGTTTGGGGACCTTTGGAAGCCTGTGGGTTGCTAAAGTTCTTTGATTTCTCACTGCTACGGGTACAGGAGTACCTGTTGCAGTTTTTGATTTCTATGTGGAGCACTAAGCTATAATGCTTCATTGTGCATGGGGAGCAACTAACATTCTCTATGATGGAGGATGTCTATTATCTGACTGGGCTCCCTTTTCAAGGGAGATCCATACATGTTGATCCGCAGTTGTCAGGGGAGGCACACTTGGCAGATTTGACCTGGACATATTATTCAGGGGAGGATTTCATGTTAGGATTGGTTGTGAAGATTGGGGCGATGGATGCGTTGTTGCATCGTTGCATCGCCTCACTGATTGTGAGGATCTATGGATTCTTACCTACTCATTGGATCAGTGGTGGTCAACTGAGGATTATGTAGAGGGCATTGAGTGGAGAGAATTTTTCCTGGGGCTTGGTGCTGCACACCAAGATGATGGGGCAGCTCAACCGGTGTCGAGCTGCTGACTCAAGGGATTTTTCCTTTTGGTCGATCCTAATGGTGTGGTTCTTGGAGAGGGTGCCCATGTTGCGCTTGAGAGTTTTTTTGGAGGCGAATGATGCACGAGAGCCACAATTGATGTGGTGGGAATCAATTTTGGCACGACATGGGGGTGGGGAGAGTGGCCATTATTTTATGGTTGAGCTGGCACATGTGTGGTGTCAGATGCCACAGATCATCCTGCGGTACCCGTATGGCGGGATGGACTACCATCAGGACCCATACATGGTCTTACCTCTTGGAGAGGATTGGGACCACAGAGGCATGTTGATGTATTTGATGTTTGTTTATTTTGATAGTATAGCATATGTTTTATGTATGGATGGATGTTGATGCTATCATTTTTTTGTTGTGTGTGCATATGTGGGTCCACGAGGGAGAGAGGTGGAGTTTCTCAAAGTGCCAGCTCATCAAGGTCCCATGAGACAACCACGGGGAGATGCACGGGTGGGAGAGAGACGTCAGATGGACAAGGTTGGTGTGAGGCCATTCAGTGATGAGAGAGCTGGTAGGAGACACAGATTTGATGGCCTTGGTGTAGGGCCATCACATGCTCCTTCGGAAGAGGCCGAAGGAGTGTTATAGGAATTTTTTCACCGATTGGAGGCAGTGCTACAAGGAGTTCCTGAGGGCATGTGGACTCAAATCCAGGACGAAGGAGTCTTGGAGTAGTGCGTGGGCCTTCCAGCAGAGTTGTGGACCCTAATCCATAGAGCAGTTGTAGCGGGGGAAACTATGACTGGACGGTTGCCCCCAGGACCTGGAGGACCCCCAACTGGTGGGGCACTTCCTCCAGATAGTAGACCTGGTGGTGGTGCTCTAGAGGCACCATGAGTGCTTTGGATTTTTATTTTTTGTAGTTATGGAGGCCTATGAGCCCATGTTTGTATCAGGTAGTGTGACACCTATTTTGTACCTATAGGTATGAGGGTGTTCACCTGCCTATGGGTGATGTATATTTTGTACCAATTTTGTAAACATTTGATGATACATTGATCGTTATATATATATGGATATACGTTGTTTATTATCATTGTGATGTTCACATGTGATGATGATTTTTTATTCTTTTGATGATGTCTAATCTATATGTTGTGACAGACTTTTGATGATTTATGTATGTGTAATGGTGTCTTGATGTGTTAAATGAAAATCTAACACTAGGTTAGCCATATTATCTTCTATTTGATTGAATTGTCATGTAATATGTGTAACTGTAATTGAATCAAAATGTCGAGATAAGAGTCTATCTTGCAGGTATTTGTAGAAGAGGCAAGGATCACGGACACCGTACACATTGTTGAGCTACAGGACGACAAGCTGGGAATCTAATAAGATGCTAATGTGGTGAATATGGTGATGACTAGCCTCAGTAAGGAGGTCAAGGAAGACTGTGTATTCAGATTGGTTATTGGTTGTTGAGCCCAAATATATGTCGTTGGAGTGGAGCAGTTCATGTGAGGGGGTATAGAGGGCCCAAGCAACTGAAGTGAGATTATGTTTCCAACGACTAGATACATCAGCGTAATCGATGTGGTAGGCCGATGGAGGAGGCATCTGTCAATAACACAAATGGAAGATCAGACATAAGGCATGGAGAAAAAATAAGATTAAAAACTCTACAAAACATGTACAAAAAAGAAAAAGCCTAGTGTAGAATGACTACACTCAGGTGTAAAATTTCATTAAGTACAACCCGTTGACGGGTTCTTTGAGAGGGAAGCCTTTGAGAGAGGCCAAGATGTATGCAACTTTAGTGAGGTAGTGTTGGATGATGTAGGTTTCATTCCATAATGAATCGAATTTTCCATGTTTGAGGGTATCATGAGCGATATCGTAGGCAAAGACAAGGTCTCCTTCGTTAAATAAGTGAAGGTTGACATGGCAGTCAAATGTGGCCTTCGACCATTTTTTGGCTGCCTCATTGTTCTATAATTAAGATCGACGGTCTTCATCTAGGGACTGTAAGTTTAGCAAGTGTTTCTCCATTGGAGAAGTGTCAGGTAATAGCTCTATAACAGTGCGCAATGTGGTAATTGCACACTCGATGGGGAGAGTGGCTTCAACCCCATGGACAAGATGAAATGGTTTAAAACTAGTGGTAGTTTTAATAGCCGTGCAATAAGCCCATAGTGCTGAAAACAACATATGGTGCTAATTTGTCTTATGTTTGTTAACAATGTGTTGCAACATGGTTTTGAGGACCTTGTTGACCGCCTCTACCTGTCTATTGGATTGAGTGTAGTATGGGGAGGCGAACTGGTGGGAGAAGCCTAGATTTGAGGAAAGTTCGGCAAATATCTCATTCTCAAAGTGTTTTCCGTGATCAGAGACTATCTGTAGTGGTACTCTGAAGCAGGAGATGACATGATAAAAGAAAAAAACACGTCATGGTGTCAGCGGTGTTGTTGAAAGTGGGCATGGCTTCGACCCATTTGGTGAATTAATCGACTGCCACGAAAATGTGCTTGTGTCCATTTCTGGATTGAGGGTTTCAAGTCATGAATTCAATGCCCCATTTTCAAAAGGGACTGGCAGTGATGACTGGGTGTAGAAGAGCGAGTGGCACTCATGCTTTGTTTTCATAAAGCTGTCATTTGTCGTACCGTTTCACAGCATGGATGTAGTCATGAAACAATGTGGGCCAGAATTAGCCTACTCAAATGATTTTTTAGGCAGTGGACATCCTTGAGAGGTGGCCACCGCAAGTGCCACTGTGGCAATCATTCAGGACTCTGTCGGCTTCGTCGATGGTCAAACACTGAAGGAGTACGGTGTCGAACCCTTGTCTAGATAAGATGTCACCAATAAGGAGATATCGAGGGGCTTGATGGTGAATGCACCGATGATTGTCTCTAGAGAGGTGAGACCCAAAATTCTGTGTCCGGAGATAGATGAGAAGGTTTCCATACTAGGGGTCATCCAACGGGGTGTAGAAGAGGTGTTTGTTGGGGAATTCCGTATTGACGAGCGAACTAGAAACATCTGAGGGAAACACCATGATGAGTTTGGAGTGGATGAGTGCTTTCTTGATTTTGGGAGTTGAAAACTCTAGGTCATACTCCTAAAGGATGATGATCCATCGAGCAAATTTTCCATTGATTTGTTGGTGACTAAGAAAGTACTGCATTGGGTTGGAATCTTCCACGACTTTGGTAGTGTGAAGCAGGATGTAATGATGCAGTTTCTGGACTGTGAGGAAAATTGCAAGGGTGATTTTCTCTTCATGATTTTACTTCAAGGGAGGCCCTGAAAGGTTTTTACTGATGTAGTAAATTACATGCTCGTGGCCATCATCCCTTAGTTGGACGAGAACTCCTGCTGCTGATACACCTGAGGCTGACAAGTATAGGATATAATCGCGATTATAGTTGGGTGGACTAATCAAAGGGGAGTTGGAGAGTGCCTCTTTTAAATCATCAAAACTGGTTTGGGCATGTGCATCCCATCAAAATGGTATATAATGACACAGTAGGCGAAGGAAACCATGCATGTCAGTGGCATAATCTGGGACAAAGCATCGTAAAAAGTTGGCTTTTCCTTGTAGGCTCTGCAGTTGGTGTAAATTCTGAGGTGGTGGAATTTTTGTGATGGCTTGGACCTTGAGGGGGTCTACCATGATGTCGTGTTGGGAAACGATGAACCCAAGGAGGCATCCAACAGTAACGCAGAATACACACTTGAGGAGGTTAAAGCGGATATTGTACTGACGAGACCATTGAAAGACAACTTGTAAGTCATCTATATGTTGAGTGCGTTTCTTGGATTGATCAGTGAGGTCATCCAAGTAAGAGAGGATGATGTAAGAAATATCATGAAAGACATAAGTCATGGCACGTTGGAACATCGCACCGACATTCTTGAGTCCAAAAGGTATGACACGATATGCAAAATTACCCCATGGGGTGGTAAATGCGGTTTTATACTGCTCTTCTAGATGAATCTGAATTTGATTGTAGCCAAAGAATCCTTCCATGAAGGACAAGGCCTCATGACCGGCACAGTCATCAATAATTTGGTTGATAAAAGGCATAGGGAAGATGTCTTTGGGACAAGCGTGTTTTAGATCATGAAATTCAGTGCAGATGCGAATGGTACCTTGTTTTTTGTTAATAGGGATGGGGTTGGAGACCCATGACGTCTATGCAATGGGGTATATGAACCCAGAAGTGCGTAACTTATCAATTTCAAATTTGATAGCCGTTGCTTTGGAGGGGTGAAGTGGGCATTGCTTTTGACGTACAGGGGTGACATCTAGCCATGTGTCTGTATGATGTTCGACAATAGAAGTATCAAGGCTAGGCATCTCTGTGTATGACCAAGAAAAATTGTCCTGGTATTCCAGGAGGAGAGATTTGTAAACTGTAATTTATTCAGGGGAGCATGCGGCGCCAATGGTAATTTCTTCTACGGTTCCAGTTTTGATGGAAATATTAATTTTGACAGTGGGAGAAATGTTGGCCATGATGCCTTTTTCAAAAGCATCAGGGGTAGGGATAGGTTTGTTGAACTAGTCTATATGCCCAAATGGAGTGAAATCCTTGGTTTCGATTGAACATATGGAGTCTTGGCTAGGAGGGTCAAAGGATTCCTGTGAGAGAAAGAGCGCTCAGTGATGGAGCACATTCCATGGCCAATCGGGGGTAGTTAGTTCTTCCAGGATATCTTCGTCGCAATGAAAAATGCAGGAATGTAGGGGGTCTAGGGAAGTAACGTTGGTGACTATCACTGTGTGATTTTCTTTAGGTGGTGAATACGTAGAGGGGGTGGCGCAAGTATGTTGCAACATTTCACTCAACATGAACCAAATGTCAAGATACTGTGAGTTAAAAATTGTGGTCGGGGATAAGATTTATGTGGCAAAATGAACCGGAGAATTTGGGGGATTTGGGGGAAAATCCTCATATAGGTTGTCCATGAACCATGGAGGAGTGGGAAGTGCCTCAGGCTCAGGAGAGATAATATGGAAAATATCTGGAGATGGAATAGGGGTGATCACTGGTATCACTGGAGGTGGGGTGGTTGGAGGATTTTGAATAAGGGCCATTTGATGATGCCTATATTCAATGATCATAGGACATAAGATCTCCATCATAAGCTTAGGATGGTCTTCCATCATAAGCTCTCAAAGTGATGGCAGATGGTATTATCTCATGGGAGCCAAGTTTCTTCCATATAGTTTTGGACATGATGCATGTAGATGCACCTTCATCGATGATGCATCGATGAACTGTGATATTCTGAATTTTGACTGGTATCTGGAAAGCTACCGAAGTGGGGAGACGGGTTCCCCACAATCTAGATCAAATTTGATGAGTTTAGTATCAGCAGGGTCAATTGCCCCTAAGGAAGAAAGCAATGATTTCCTTTGAGTGGTACAATTTTGGAGGACTTCCAAGACTGACATGGCTGTAGGAGATTACACCAAGTCATCGACCAAACTGTAATTGTGTGTCACCCTAGACTGAGGGATGTTGACATTCCATCATAATGGGATGTGAGGAATACAAATGGTGGTTTCAGTGTTAGGACATGGAATCATCAAAGGTTTTCTGGATGTAACTGGAGCTGTCTCTGAAGTGGTGGGAGTAGATTCAGGGGGTGTGTTGTATTGATAACTATGCCTTTGTAGAAGAATTTATTCTTTGCTAGGGAGGAGGATAGTGTGATCCACTGGATTTCCAGGGTTTTGATACTATCCCATCTGTGGTGGGGCAGGGTGTACTACTTGTTGGGAATTCACACCTTGATGTGGAATAAGGTTTTGCAACACTGTTGGGGGTGGTTGTTGCAAATACTATTATGGGGCCTGTTGAGGGGTAGGCGGTGCTAGAGGATGTGGCACATTCATGGAATTTTTCATTTGTTTGAATTCAATGATTTGGGGGAAATGGTGAGTATAATGACCATGCTCACTGTAAAGGGCACAAGGGAAGCTTTTCCAGAGGTTGTTTTTTTTCCTCCCTTGGCATTTGTTGTTATTTCCCCCTTGGGGGTTATGGTTCCCTTTATTCTGGTTTCCCCAGTAGGTTGGTTCTATTGGGGGTTGTTTCCCCCTGGTTCTAGGTTATTATTTCTTTGTTTTTTTCCTTTATTTTTGGCATTATTCGACTAATGGTACGGATTTGTCGTATTCAGTTGTTCAAAATTTTGAAATTCTTGAAAGAGAGAATACTGAACAAAGCTAACCCCGACGTGTGGTTGTCCTTATGGAGGACCAGGGAAGGGAACGTACAGATTATTTTGTGGTGATGACCCATAGGGTTCATAGGAAGGAATAGTGCTTTCACTGGTGGTCAAGGTGTAAGTTGAGGTGGAGGGGGTATCGGAACTTGGCTGAACAGTTGGACACATCATGGGTGTCGATGCGGGTCCACTCATGGGTGGGAGAGAAACAGTAGGATATGGCTATTGATAAGGGGGACAAGGATAATAAGGGGGTCCTCAATATATCGGTGGATGTTGGGGTGTAACATACATAGGTGGTGGTTGGATGTACGGATTATGGTGTGTTGTGGTACCAATGAATCGATCCATTGAGTGAGACATCCCAGGTTTGTCCTGGCCGAATGCTATGGGTCTCAGGGCATCAGGTAGTACCATATATAAGTATCCTAACTGTGAATAAATGAGTTTGTACTGTTGAGCCTTGCTGATGGATTCCTCTTCAGATTGGGGGAATGTGGAGGCCACAGATTTGGCAAGGAGAGGAACAAGTGATCTGAGAAACCAATCGAGGCATTGCTGTTTGGTGGTTTCTACTTTTCATAAACCACGTCACCGATGCCATTTGTGAATTTGGTTGGCGATATGTATGGCTGAGGATTTTTTAAACTCAGAGAGAAATTCTAGACAGTTTTCATGGTGAATTGGTAGTTGAACGAAGGTCAAAAACGTTTTGGCCAATGATTCAAAAGTCACATGGAACCCTGATTGTTTGTCTACATACCACTTGGCTGATGGGCCTGTGAGTGTGCACTGAAATAACCTTAATTGGATGGATTCTTCCATGATGTCGTTTGAAGAGAACCATAGGTGGAAGTTCATGACATGGTTGGTAGGATCTTCTCCCGCCTTTCCTTCAAACTTGGGAATGTCCGAAGGTAGTTTGGTAGGCATTGCAGGCCATGTGGGGTCATGTAATATAGGAACATTGGTGAGCTTACTTAGATCCGGTATGTTGAGGTAGGCTAAGTATGGCATTTGGAGTGGTGGTGGAGGATTAGTTCTAGCCATGGTGTGAGTGGTTTGTGTACCTAACCCATGAGGTGGGTTCGGTGGGGTTGTACTTCCCCCTTGGGAAATGTTTTTCCCCATGCGTCCCTATAAAGGAGATCTAGTCGATGGTTGGCCTTGGGAATTGGAACCAAGTAAAGTGGAATCAAGAAAATATGATCCCAATATAGTAGCAATCACAAGGGTGTGAGAGGGTTGAGCCGATGAGTTGGCAAGACTAGGAACTTCTCCTAGAAGAGGAGGGAGGCTCTACAATCGTCTGGAACGACAGGGATTCTATGGGTCCCCTATGATGTCCAACTAGAAAAGTGAATGTGTGCGAATGGTGATGAGATAAATAAATGAACAAGAGTCTTTCTATAACTTGGACCTTCACAATATATCTCACAATCGCATGTAATCATAAGAGCATCATACATAAATCAATTGAAAAGAAGCATACATGTGGGTAGGTGTATTTTTTCCGTGTAGGAGAACAAATAAAACAAATGCTCGTGTCCTAAAAAGATGTAATTTCCTTCCTCTCAAATAGCACTAGACCTTCCAATAGCACTCAACAGTGGAGTCTGAAGCCACTGAAAGAAGAACTGGTGAAGGATGAAACAATCAGTTATAATGAGGAGTAGAGGGTGCATATCCCGAAATACCTAGGGATATTTCCCAATAGCCACACAAAATTTGATCAAGGTGCAATTGCAGCCCACAATTTCCACTTAGGTAGATGTCCTAAAATTTGGCCACTAGGTACCTTGGTCAAAGTGCGACATTTAGATTTTCAGCTTCAAAAATGGGTCATGAGATGGATCCCATCCAAGAGGTGGGTGCCTCAAGGGGGGACACACAGAACACCTAGACCTCGGACTTCAACCCTTCATGGGTATCTTCATGCCTTATGGTGTTAGGAACACTTGACGTGGAGGATTTTAAAGTTCCCTATTTGTCAACTTCTAATGTTTGAAGATGTGAGAACCAGATAACAGGGAGTTATTTGGATGTCAATCCCCGAGATCCTACCTAGACTAAAAAATCTATTTTGGCATCTCCTGTGGAGGAAAACATAGTGAGTTTTTAGAAAAAAATTAGATGTGGTTGTTTGAGAGATTGGGGGTGTCAACCAATCTCGTTTGAATTAAGTGCGAGTGGATAATTCCTTCAAGAAAAAGTGGGGCATTTCAGAATCCCTTTGGAGGAAACCTACTTCAATATCCACAATTCGAGATGCAATTATGTGAGTGAGTAGTGAATTTGTGTGTGAGAAAGTGATAAAATCTGCCAAATTTTTAATAAGTTAGGTGTCACCATGCAACATGTGGACTTCGTGTGGTCCTTACAAGTCTTGATTACCTATCTTACTAGATGCCATTGGTACAACCTTGCGGAATTTTAAAGTCCCTAAAGAACTAGCATGTGGATATGTGGGTACTTACCAATCCTTTAAAATCCCTAGTGTGATTTAATATAAGAAATATTAAAAAGACTATCCTAGATTGCAAGCATGTGGGCATGTATGGGCCCATTACAATAACCTTTAAACTCCCCTAGTGATGTAAACTAAGAAAGTAGCTTCAAAAATATATTTTTTAACCCCCCTAAGTGCCTATGTTTTGACTAACCCTTCATGTGGAGAGGGAATCTAAGTGTGGTGAATATTAAAAAATGCATAGAATAAATATTTAGAAGGCTAGGGGCCTTCAAAATATCACAAAACCCTTACAATGTTGGATTTCTGGATAGATGTGTGGATCACAGAATAGACATAGGCACATGTGGCACAAATGGGCAAAGAAGCAATGATTTGTTGGCACACTATACGTAGAATGCACTGAGAAACATAGTGTTGTTGGTGCATGTGCTCAGAAGGCATGCCTATGGGACGAAAAACCCGCACACGTTTTGATACATGGTTAAGAAGAAAATTTTGAAAGAAATTCTCTTATTCCAGCTCTGAATTTAGCTTTTTGTAGGTAGGACTGGTCCGTTTATGATCCCTGCAAGGTAAATAAGTCAGAAATAAGTTCTCAAACAACCCAAATAGGGAGGAAATTGATACCTTCCCCAGTGTGGTCACCAATATATTGTATCCTTTTCGCCACTTGGATGAGCAAAAGAGGGACACCTACAAGTCCAGTTGGGTCAGTTGAACATGACAAAAGTTAGTGCAAGAGTTAGACACATCAAGCACAAGAAATTAAATAAACAACTAAATAAACAAAACTAAAGTGCATAAGGAAATTAGAACCAAAATCAACCAAACAATTGACCAATATTCATGCCACCAATGGATAGATTGTATTAGTGGGAAAAAACCAAAGAGAAAGGGAGACTTATGGGTCCCCTCTTCCTCCAAGGGAGGGATCTTGAATCCCCTATGTGAAAGATCTTATTACAAATAGAAAACTAGAAAGGAAATGGTGAAGAAATCCAAGCTTATTCCCTCAAGAGGTGAGGTGAATAACCCAATTATATGATGCTAGTATGATCCAATAAGGAAAGAGGTTCCTTGTAGGAGAATAGAGGCAATATAACAATGCAAATAGATTCTTCGAAATATAGTGCACCCATGGCCTCCTTTTATAGAAAATCTTCGAGGCATTATCCAACTGATCTTTAGTGTGAACAAGGGGCCCTTTAGGGAACCTTTAGGTCTTTGACCAGCCCCCCACTTGGATTCAGTTTGGATTTGAGGGTCAAATCGACTTGGGAGCTCAACCAGAAGTGGGTGGGAGGCCAACCAGAATCATAAATGTGTCGTTCTCATGTGTGCATGGATTTTTCTATACACATTTGTGCATCGGGTGCATGTGCACTTTTCCTGTGTTTTCGACTGGCGCACATGCACATGCTTTCTTTATTTGTTGAGAGCATGTTGATTTTATAACTAGTTGTATAGTTTGTGTGCTTTGGAAATGGATTTTTTGGGCCATGAATTAACTAATAGGTGTTTGGAGATGATGGATTCCTTTGACCATTTGTGGATGAGATTTCAGTGATAACAATATTGACATTCAACATTAGAAAAATTTATTACTTTTGCGATTTTCTTTTTATAGATCGGATTTCTAGCAAGTTGAACTAGAGGAATTGGAATTTTAATTTTGTTCAGTTCATTTTCTAGATTGAAAGTCCCAATTGGTTTTTCAATTTCCCTGGTCTAAACTTTGACTTCTTTATTTTTTGGCTTCTTAGTTTGTACTGCTTTCATCTCAACTTTCTTTATTCAGGAAGCTTGAGTTTCAGTTGATGGTTTTGTAACTGTTGCCTCATTTTCTTTATTTCGTGATAAAATATTTTTTGGTGGAGTATTTATGGAGATTTTTTCTCTTGGCCTCAAATCATATTTATATTGGAGCTCGACCATTATTGAATCAGCCAGACCTTTGTATGTAGAGTCTCCCAAATTGTTTATATTTTCATCATCATTGAATAGAGATTCAGAGCCAATGATTTCTCATAATCTTGTTTGGTTAGATGAGGCTCAAGATCACCATCATTGAGTTTGTTTAGATCTTCATCTAATTCATCATAATCTTTCACCTCATCTCCCTATAGGAGATTCTTAGATTTAAAAACATCTTGAATCTTTTGATCCTCATTTTTTGTTTTCATTTGTTGTATCTAAGGATTTATATAGGATTTATCCTGAATTGATTTCTAACATATGGATCAGGTTTGGATTTTTCCATTTCCATCCTGGAAATTTTATTTGATAAATTTTTAATAATTTTTTCCACCTCATCCATTTTTTCTTCTGAAGAAAATTTTCTAGATCCAAAGGGTCATGCATGCTCTTTAAAACGCCCGGGTTCTCTTGTTCCCATCTCAACTTTAGTTTTCAAATTTCTGGATGACATAATATTGGATTCAATCTCTATAGCATCATATTGCATCCTTTCTAAAGTAGTGCATCTTCTCTCACTCAAAAGTAGAGTGCAATCATAATCAAAATCCCCTGCAAAAGTGACTTTTGCAACTAGCTGAGAAGGTTTAACTTTAGCTGGGATATTGTGATAAAATTGATTAAATATTTGAATAAATTCTAGGACTGATTCAAATGTTTTCTTTCTCAAGGATTTGAATTCAGTTAAGTAATATAGATGATATTTTTTCTCACCCTATTTCCTTAAGAAGGAAGTTTCTAGATCATTATATGATGGTATAGATTCCACTATAATTCCTCTAAACCAAGTTCTTACATGTCCTTCAAAAGATTGGAATAACAGTCTCATGTAAACATCTTCATGATCAATACCAAGGATATCAAAGTATTCATCCAAAACGACTATATGCTATGTTTATGTTAAATCCCCTTCACCTGTGAATTTAGGGAGGCTCTGTTGGAAGCCAACAATTTTGTCAAATTTTATCATAATAAAACATCATCACCAAGGGATAAAAAAACAATTGTAGCTGCCTCCTCCTTATACTTACAAACGTTTCTATCTTTTGGTTTTGAGGAGATTCATTGGCCTAGCTGAGTATAAGAGTTTTTCATTTTTAATATATTGTTTCTTTTGTTTAATTTCATGACTGAAAGCATGAAATTAGAAAAAACAATTGGATTGGGTAATCATCTTATAGTTTGTGATTTCTTTGTTTCTTTTTCTAAAGGGATTTCAATTAAAGGGCATCTATATGTTTATAAATCTTAAAGTTTTAAGCTAGTTAAGTGATCCATTTCCATTGATTTATTCACTTTGGGAGATGTAATTGAGTCTCATATATGGTTGATTATATGATTTTTACATTTGATATGTTTAATTTCACAAAACCTTGGGTTAAAATTCAAAATAGGCATCTTTCTCTTACCAGTCGTATCACAATCCTATCACCCTGGTAAAGGACTAACATACTTACAATTCCACATCATCCTATTGTCCTGCATAATTCAAACTTACATTCATTATTCGAGTAGGTAAGTGGTAATGGTTTGGGTTTAGTGTTCATTGTGCAAAGTGGTTTACAAGCCTACACATCCTCTGGTTCTAAGCCACTCAAAGCTCAAATTACCAAGAAGGATACCCTCCCAAGTCAGTAGGTATTGGGCCTCTCCCAATTTTACAGACCTCTTCCTATTGTTTGTGTACTGGAAAGTGAAACCTACCTCTCCTTTCCTTTACTATGTCTATGTGATAGCACCCATGGCTCCCATGGTAAGAATTGAACCTAATGTCTCGCAATCCCTCCTCGGTCACGATGATTCCATAGGCAATGTGGTGGCACATGGATTGGACGTTCTCATCAGAAAGTTTGAGGGTTATAACCTAGCAGTTGCACATGATTTAACTCGATCATTTGATGGCTCCAAAGCTAATATTGGGGGTATGAAAATTGAAGTGACCGAGAATTCCATAGCATAAGATACATGTCTGGAATAGGAGGGAGAATGATGGTTCAAAAATGCCAAATTCGAAGGTGTGCCCTGGAATTTGCTTATGGTCTCTAAGAAATCAAAATGCTACCCAAAAGGTACACCGATTACTCTCATAAAACAACAATGGCATGGCCTACTTCTATTTATTAAATAATTCATAACTTGTGAGGGTAGATATGGCTTAGTTTTATTTTATCACATCCGCCTGTTGATGATTTTTCTAGGGTTCAAGTTAAATATGCCTTTCTATCTGTTTATGATCTTGCATAAAATTTCTAAACTTTATCAGAAACAGAAGTTTAACCCACTGTCAAGTATTTTTCACCATGGTCTTATTCAAATTATGTTATTGTCACATCTAGCTAAGACTGGGGATACTTGGGAAGATTTCATGTGTAGAAATAACTTCACCCTACCTGCGAATACAGTAGAATCACCTCTTCATTTCAATACAAACCCTAGTCTCTATAACCCTACTGCCAAAAATCTAGCTGTTGATCCACATGAAGATCATGTGACCTCAGAACAAAACTTTTTTTCTATTAAGAACCCTTTGGGAAAAAATCCACGATATGATTTTGTGCCTAGAAAATCATTAGAGGAGGTTATATATGTGTTAAAGGATAGGGTTTCTTCTACTCCTACTGTTGAGCCAACTCAGGGTGTTATGAACAAATAGATTGTCAAGAAAGATCACAAACATAAGGGATAGAGTAATTCAGATTTGAGTTTTGTAAACAAGAGACCAGGAAGGTTAATATCCAGAAATCTAAGAAATCACCAACAAGATCATATGAGCTCGATCCCAATGATTGAGATTGATGATCACTTGTTTTATGATGATATCAATGAATTTCTTTTCCGAGAAGATGTAGATGATGAGTGCCAGGGAATGAAACCAGTATTAAAGCTATACAATATGTTTTTTTTTTCTAAGCTACGTCTGTTCCTAAAAAATCAAGAAGGCTTTTCTAGTATATGCCACAATCTGAAGCAAGTTGCAGAACAGACCAAACTTCCCTCTACAAAACACACACAACCTCTACCTACCATAGCTCCTGTACACTATGAAAATTGTCTTGAATGGGTTGATCCATACTACAGGGATATTGTAACACATCCACGATGGGGCATAAAAAATTTCCCTTTTCTTAAAGGACAGAACCTCCATTCATGGTTTCTAATTTGGAAATTTGGGGAATTAGTCCGAACTCCTGGTCAAGGATCTCTGATTCTAAAGCCATACAACTCTTTGAGACCTTGATGGTCTCATTATATAATCAAACAGAGAACCTTTCAACTTCTTGGTGCAGGTTTAAGGGCACCCGTGACCTTCCCTTTCACTCCCTTGTGAAATCTCAGAGTACTAAGCATTAGCTCCTTTTCTGGATAAGCCTCCTCTTGATGTGACCTTGGGTGTTGACCTTAAGGGACTGTGTGATTGAAGACATGGCCAAAGGTGGTTTGAATCAAACTGTTTTTTGGTTCGCAATTCTCCTCGAGCCTCCATGTGTCCTCTTTTCAAATCCACGGTTTGAATTATGGCACGACCTCAACTTTTTAATGTCCATGCAACTCATATCCTTACAATTCTATAGGACCGTCGATCTCCATATCTTGATGATACTTCAAAAAATGGCAGTTCATATCTACCCCTCTCATACCTACAAATCATATTTGACCTCTTGCAAAATCAATGGATGAGATCTCCTTCGTGATTTCGGGTTTCAGGAGTTTCAACTCTCAAAACCCTGCTCTCTTCTCTACTTCAATATTTTGAGTTGATGATCTGTGGACACCTTTCCTCCTAATCAATGACCCTACCTTTACTTTGGGTGGATTAACTTTCAACTAGATCAACGGTCCTGTGGCCCTCTTCTCGATCAACGGTCGATATCTCCTTTGGGTTTTAGAATTTTGAGATCTCAAATCTCAAACTTCACCCTTTTTCCCAATGGATTTTATCCAAAGTCTGTAATCCCCTCATGCATGTCCTCTTTATCTAACGATCAAGGATTACTTTGGGTCTTTACCTAAAGTCCACAGATTTTCTCCACGTCTCACTTAGATTTGACGACTATGAACTACTTCAGATCTTTATCCAGAGTTCTTATATTTCCACCACGTCTCCCTTGGATCTGTCAGCTCATATCCACTTCAGGTGATCCGATGCTTGATATTCACTTTGGACGATATGACAACTTATCCTCACTTCGGCTGATCGGATGGTTGAGATTTACTTCAGATTTTCAGAACTTCGGACTTCGCGAATCTCAAATCCCAACTGAGAAAATCTTGAATGGATTTCCCGAAGTTGTTGATCTGACGGTTGAGATTCACTTTGGAAATCCGATGTTTGAGGTTTACTTTGGATGATCTAACGGTTGATGTTTAATTCAGGTATTCACCCAGAATCCACAAATTCATGCCACCTATCCTCTAGATATGAAGGTTCATATCTACTTCAGATGATCTGATGGTTGACGTTTACTTCGGGTCTTCACCTGGAATCCACAGATTCATGCCACCTATCCTCTATATCTGATGGTTCATATCTACTTCTAACGTTCTGACGATTGACATTTAATTCAAATCTCTGACTCTCCGAGCTTCAAGAGTTTCAAATCTCAATCTGAAACTCTCGAAGTAATTCCTCCAGAGTTACTGATCTACTGACATGTGTCTCCTAGCGATCAACGAACAGGATTTACTTGGGTTTTTTTTCCTCCTCCTTGTCGACAAACCTTTAAAGTTGTGGATGTTACACCACTTGTCCTCCATGATGATGGACGGTCCCAAATTACTTCGAGACTTTAGGACGTTGACAATTCCACTCTCCTATACACCCTCAGAGGGTTAGACCTCGTGCACTTTCCTTGGGATCCAACAGTTGTTGGTCCTCATGCTCAGATCTGACGGTCCAGATATGATCTCCTCTATGCTCGTTCATCGTTGTTTGGACTCTAATCTAATGGTACAAGTTCTTCATAGTTCTATATCCAACGACCATTGTTGCTCCTCCTCTTGCGATTTCACTTTCTTCCCAGACTTGGAAGATTTCAAACGTTTCAATGGCTTCACCTTTGAACTTCCTCCTGTGAGCCCTATGACTTTGAATCTTGTTTGTGCTTCTGAAAATGTTGTATCTCCCAAGCTTCGAAACTTAGAATAAGTCTGACTCTTGTGCCCTCTTAGCAGTATCTCTTCTAAGCTTCAACTGCTTGGACCTCGAAGATCTCTATCCCTTATATTCCTCAAAGGGTGTTAGGGACCTAACTCCTCACATAGGTATAAAAATATATTCAGATGTAATAAAGGTCAATATTAATAAGGCCTTTCAATAAGGTAGAATAAGTCAAATGTAAGAAGACCTAATAGAATCTTCTACTTCTAGAAGGATCTTCCTCTAGATGGTTCTTTTGATAAAAAATATTTAGTATAAATAAGATTCGAGGGTATGAGAACCTTGGCTTGGATATTATTGTAATAGAGCTTTGCTCGACTGGAGGTTGCCCCTCGAAGAGGCCCGTGAACATTGCTCTCATAATCAAAGTCCTCTTCTGGTGTTATTTTGATATCATTTTAGTGTTATTGTGGTGTTGTTCTGGTTATATTGTTGTTTATCTGCCATTTCTAGCATTTTATTTATGTTTTGCATACTTTTATATTTGGAATATTACAAGTGGTATTAGAGACCTTTCCTTGACATAAATTATGGGTTAAATGTTTTTCAGGGTAGAGACATATTCCATCTTATTTAATCCACAAAGATCTGTCGTTACACACATAAACCCACAGTTGAGGGATTCATACATGTAAGAAATACAAGTGGTACTTAAGAGAACATCTATTGGCCACCCTTGTAACCACTGTTGGTACCCCTTCGAGTGGTAGTGCATCAAACAACACAGGTGTACGGATCGGCCTAGATTTCCTAAATCCCTCTTTAGATAAACCAATCAGCCACCTAATTTCTATAGTTCCACCAAGAACAACACTCGGGAACATACTCTCTAGTACCTGGGTAGTCGGGTAGTATGGCTAAGGGCATGGTCTAGCCTCATTAGTTGGTTCCCTGAGATATTGGGTCGAGTACTACTGTTCGACCCCGCATGTATATAAGAGAGATATAGCACAGGGAAAACCCTTATCTGTAGAACCCTTGAATACATAACCCTTGGGGATGGAAACAAAAATTAAAACAAACAAGATCTATTTCCATGTAACTGTGTTCGGGTTGCCAAATCACTACACATTTCTTCTTGATTAAGAATTTGGGCATTTCCTCACTGCAATATTCTTCAAAATGGAGTATAACTCCATTGTATTTATCTCTTCACCCTTATCACATTCATACATATCATTTTTTAGAAAAAAAATTGACCCCACCCGCCCCATTTCAGTTCCCTCATCATCATGGCCCATACCCATAGCCAAGACTTGGAATCTCACTTCAATACCTTGAAATATAATTTCACAGAGACCCAACAATAAGTGAACCATCTTAGTGCCAATGTTGCCACCATCAATACAAACATGCTTTCCTCCATCGTCGCCTCAATCGAGGAACTCAAACAAGACATGACTACCCAGCTTGAATATTTTGTTTCGATGATCTGCACCAAGTTGCATATCCCTACAGATAACCCTTTATCTAACCTGCCTCTACATACCAAAGTTGAAACTTCCTCTCATTCTCATAATTTTCATCCCCATCACTTTCATCTTGACCTATGCCTTCCATGGGTGGATGTTACCAAATTTGATGGCTCGGATCCCACTGGTTGGGTAACCCAAATGGAACATTATTTCTCTTTGTACATCATTACAGATGACTTGGCCAAACTCTAGTATGGTGTTCAACATTTAGATCAAGAACGTTGGCAATGGTGGCAATGGAGAAAATCTTCTCGTCAAGGGTATATTGCTTGGACACACTTTGTGGCAGAGCTTTATGAATGCTTTGACACTGACACCAACCATTTAGGTCATTTGACAAAGTTGAAACAATCTGGAATAGTGGAAGACTTTATACCTTCTTTTGAGCGACTGGATTTTCGGACAGAGGGCATGTCTGATGCCTTTTTCCGAGAATTTTTTATCAGTGGCCTCAAGGATGATATTCATGCCCATGTCCTCATGGATCGGCCTCATAGTTGGGTGGAGGATACTAAAAGAGATAATGAAGCACAACAGGCTCTATCTTCTCAAAACCGGAAAATCTCCTTTATTCCTTGCACTAAACTAGTAAATCCCACTACTCCCTTTGCTCCACTAAAGATCCAAAAATTGACCAGGGATGAAATGGATGAATGCCAACTCAAAGGCCTTTGTTATAATTGTGGTGACAAATATTTTCCGGGCCACAATTTTAAGGAATAAAATATTTTTATGGCCATCTCGGAGGATATTTCGTAACAGGATAATGAAAATCTCCTTATGTTCGAGTCACCTGAAACCACTGACATAACCCCTCCCTCAGACCCTCCCAAAGTAGAACCGGTCATTTCCCTAAATTCTCTCACTGGCTTCTCTCCTCCCCAAACCCTCAAGCTAATTGGTTACATCAAGCATAGGAAGGTCACTATTCTTGGATGAATTGAGTGGCTCCCAGTTCTTTACTAAACTTGATCTTCGTTCTGGCTACCACCAGATACGTATGAAAGAGGAATACATTTCTAAGACTTCCTTTATAACTCATGAGGGCCACTATGAGTTTTTGGTCATGCCCTTTGGCTTGTGTAATGCCCCCTCCACCTTCCAAAGCCTCATGAATCATGTCTTCCATCCCTTTCTCCGTCATTTTTTCTTAGTTTTCTTTGATGATATCCTCATCTATAGAAAAACCTAGACAGACCATCTTGCTCATGTGGATCGAGTTCTCCATTTACTCCCTCAGCACCAACGTTTCCTAAAATAGTCTAAATGCGCTTTTGGCGCCTCAGAAGTCGAGTACTTGGGTCATCTGGTTGGCAAGGATGGTGTCAGGGTGGATCCTAAAAAGATTGAAGATATGCAATACTGGTCTCACCCAAAGAATCTCAAATGATTGCGTGGATTTATGGACTTAATAGGTTATTATCACAAGTTTGTTAAGAATTATGGAAAGATTGCAACACTTCTCATTGCAATCCTAAAAAAGAAATCTTTCACTTGGACTCCAACAACTTCTCAATCTTTTCAAACCTTGAAGATGGCCATGTGCACAACTCCAGTCTTGGCCTTTCTTGATTTCAAAAAAACCTTTGTCCTGGAATGTGATGCTTCAGGGAAAGTAATTGGTGTTGTTCTTATGCAAGAGGGTCGGCCTTTGGCCTTTACCAGCAAACAACTTTCTGAAAAAAATATGGACAAATGAATCTATGAAAAGGGAATGTTGGCTATTATGTATGTCGTTGATCTATGGCGCCCTTATCTATTGGGGCAACGCTTCCAAATTAAGACAGACTATCAAATCCTAAAGTATTTTATGGAACAACGCATTTCCTCCCCAGAGAAACAAAAATGGGTGACTAAGCTCTTTGGATATGATTATGAGATCATTTACAAGAAAGGAAAAGACAATGTGGTTGCGGATGCACTTTCTTGAAAATATGAAGATGAAGGATCCATTTTCTCTCTTTCCTTCATTATACCAGATTGGCTCCAAGCCGTTCACCAAGAATGGCTACACGATCCCAAAATTTCACCTCTGATACAACAATTGCATTCCAATTCTCCAATTTCCCCAGGGTACTCTTGGCTCCATGATGAGCTTCGATACAAAGGTCATTTGTATTTAAGTAAACAATCAAAAATTAAATCCACAGTACTTTCTGAGCTTCATGCTACACACACAGCTAGTCACTCTAGGTTTACCAAAACCTATGATAGATTCAAACATTCCTTTTTCAGGGATGGTATGAAACAAGAAATTTGTAATTTTGTCGTTCAATGTGATGTGTGTCAACTCAAGAATGGATAAACAGTCAAATCACCTGGCACACTACAACTGCTTCCGGTTCCACCTACTATTTGGAGGGATATCTATATGGATTTTATTACAGGCTTACCCAAATCGGGAAATAAATCAGTCATCATGGTGGTTGTTGATCGCCTTTCCAAGTATGCTCATTTTTGTGCTCTTCAACACCCATTTACACCATTCACTGTGGCTCAACTTTTCATGGATCGGGTCTTCAAACTTCATGGCATGCCGCATTCTATTGTTTCTGATCACGACCCAACTTTCACCAACAATTTTTGGCAAGAATTGTTCAAGCTACAAGGCACCCAATTTCATCTCAGCACAACTTATCATCTCGAGACTAAGGGTCAAACTGAACTTGTCAACAAGTGTTTGGAAACATATTTTAGGTGTTTTGCATCAGAAAAGAAAAAATAGTGGGCTCAATGGTTGCCCCTAGTTGAATGGTGGTACAACACTTCATACCATATAGCTACCCGCATGACTCATTTTGAAGCGGTATATGGAAAAAATCTACCTTTAGTTCTCTCATACTTACCAGGTGTTCGAAGGTCCAGGCGGTTGACCAAACACTTACAGTTCGAGAGCCTATTCTTCGTACCCTCAAAGATAATTTGGTCATGGCACATAATCGCATGAAGCAACAAGCAGATCAAGGATGCTCTAAATGTCAATTTGAATAAGGGGATCAGGTGTTTCTTCGACTGCTACCTTACAAGCAAAATTCCCTCAAGGCCGAGCATTGTCAGAAGTTGGCACCCAAATTTTATGGTCCTTATACCATTCTCAAGTGTGTGGGACAAGTGGCCTATCAATTAGCTTTTCCCATTCATTCTAAGCTACATCATGTTTTTCATGTTTCATTCTTAAAGAAGGTAATTGGAACTAAGTGCCAAATTCAAACAGACCTTCCCGAGTTGGATGAAGAAGGATCCATTTGGCTATAGCCATGAGCATTTTTGGACCAGTGTGAGCGTCACCTACATTAGTGAACCATCAAGGAAGTGTTAGTCTAGTGGAAAGATACAACTCTAACAGATGCCACTTGGGAACCATCTACTATTCTACAACAATTTCCACATCTCAAGCCTTGAGGACAAGGCTCTTTTTAAGGGGGAGGACATGTTAGGGACCTAACCCCTCACATATCTAGAACAATATATTCATATGTAATAAAGGTCAATATTAATAAGGCCTTGCAATAAGGCAGAATAAGTTGAATGTAAGAAGACCTAATAGAATCATTTGCTTCTAGAAGGATCTTCCTCTACATGGTTCTTTTGATAGACATATTTAGTATATATAGGAGTTGAGGGTATGAGAAACCTATCTTGGATATTATTGTAATAGAGCTCTACTCAGCTGGAGGTTTCCCCCTTGAAGAGGCCCGTGAACATTTCTCTCAGAATCAAAGTGCTCTTTCTGGTGTTATTTTGATATCATTTCAGTGTTATTGTGGTGTTGTTCTGGTTATATTGTTGTTTATCTGCCATTTCTAGCATTTTATTTTTGTTATGCATACTTTTTATATCTAGAATATTACAAAAGGACATATGTTCCCTCCTAGAAACTTTCTCTCAAGCACTCCTTACTGAGTTGCAGAGTGTTTGGTAACTTTGTGAGTGTCTCCTAAGTGCTCTGTAACTTCACCTTCAGGGTTTTGGTCACTCCAACATGTGATTCTCCCGAAGTGCAGACTCCAAATCTCATAGATCGGATGATCGAGAAGGATACCAATAGATCCACAGATCCACAATCTAAATTAAATTCAGTACTTCGGCCTTCATAGGTTTAGTTTCACCAATACACGATTCTCCCATGGTGACAACTATGAACTCACAGATCTGACAGTCAAGGTGGGTCC
Organism: Picea engelmannii; assembly: GCA_009831015.1. Taxonomy (NCBI): domain Eukaryota; kingdom Viridiplantae; phylum Streptophyta; class Pinopsida; order Pinales; family Pinaceae; genus Picea; species Picea engelmannii. Next base: position 142,681 of record ML782740.1, on the reverse strand, counting down.
CGATAGATCCTTGGATCCACGGTCCATATTAACTTCGAGACTTTGAGACTTCGGGGATATTTTCTTCCCTTAAGAGGATCTCATAGTTCATTGAACTCGTAAAGTCTTAAGGACTCAAGGGGTTACCTCCCACACTACTTTCCATATCCAATGGTCACAATAGAACTTACCTCTTCCCAAATAATTTTGCATTCATTTGTCATCTGAACAAAGGAGCCTTCCCTTTTGATACTTCAATATCACTATTCTTCCTGAGCTTGGTTGGCTCTTGAAAGTCTTAGGAGCCTTGCGCTCTTTCTCTAGAACATAAAACTTGGAAGAATCCTTCTATGCACCCCTTACGTTCATTCCTCAACTCTAGAACTTAAGTGCTTCTCGGTCTCTGTTTTTCTCACAACAAGGTTGTGCATACATTCACTATCCCTCCTGAGATTTTATAGACTCCTTCCTCCAAGGAACTCATAATGACTAGGAGGGTCTACATGCATACATGAAACGATGCCCAAAGTCGACAAACTCACAGTTTGTGGTTCTAGTTTAAGCCCCCATAGGATGCAAGCATTTATGACTATAAACATATCCCATCCATATAATTTCCTACTTGCCTAATTATACAATCAAGTAGAAACCAAAATGGGGTACATTATAAATCATTAAGAAAACATATCTATTCCTGCAACATTCATAGGATATCCAACTTTAATTCACAGTACCACTTAAATACACAAGATATGTGATTACTTATCTATTATAGGTGGTAGCCAACTAACTGCCTGTGGGTGTTCATCCTTCCACCTGACCATAGGCTCAGAGGCATTCATTCTTAGCACTCTGGCCACCCCCTTTCCAAGCCATGATATCACCAGGGAACTCTTGCAATTCTCAAGGACTCTTTCTTTGTTTCAGCTTCTTCTTGGGTTCTGTTCTCTGCAAACTTTCTGAGATTTTCCTTCTCTGTTATGGCCTCAATGAGGTTTATCATATTCTCACTCAGTATCAATCTCACAACCTTCTATTCATTATTCACTGGAGAGCTCTACGCATTCTCCTTATCCCTTTGTATCTCTTTCTTCCAGGATGTTTCTCAACCCATCTTGTTCCTTCTGTCAGAAGGGAACTCCGGTCAGCTTGGTTTGTCATACCTAGTGGTACTTCAGGCTAACATTCTGCAGTTTGGCCATGCTTCCATTTATGGGAGTGGTTGATAATTCAACCACTGGTCCTTTCTTCATTAACTGATTTCTCTCCTTGGGATCTGAAGGAGGTTTATTATCCTCATCAAGAGAATTTGGGGTTATTGGATATAATGACCCTCTCTTATAGTTTTCTCATTCTTTCCTCTAGTGATATCATGGCTAGTACTTTCAAGGCTTCACCCCCACAGTCAGTTATTGGCAACTCAAACAAAAATACATTTACTCTATCCACATGCCTTAGCATGGTAATCCTATTTTATGATTAATTACAAGCTAGGGTAAATAGGTGTGTTACAATTCCCTCCCCCTTAAAGGAACACCGTCCTTAGTGTTCTTTCTCAAAACACATGTCATGTCCTTCTCATTCAGTTGTTTAAAAAATATTGATCCTTCTTCCTAGGTCAAATCCTTTTTCAGACCTTTAATCTTGGTCACCCACTTTCAATAATTCTTGGACAACAAACACGTTAATCATAGTCTTATGCAAAATCATTGCATAAAAAAAATAAATTCTAGGAAAATTTCTTAATCTTAGCACAATAATTATCTGCACAGTTTATGAATTTGTATCCACATGGTTGTTTTGTTATCTAGACTGATTTTTTTTCCTTGACATACCAATTGGGTGCATGATACCAATTCAATAGTTTACAAGAACTATCATGGTTTCATCTTCCTTGCAGTCACTGACCCTCCAAGCCTAGGCTCAGGCATCCCCTTCTCTGCTATACATTCCCTTGGGTGATCCATCTTGCCTTGCCAAGGTTTTCTTGCAAAGGAAGAATTACCCATCATGTGCATGATCCCAATCAATAGTTTACAAGAACTATTAAGGTCTCTTCTTCCTTGCGGTCACTCACCCTCTAGGCCCAGGATCAGGCATCCCCGTCTCTGCTATACAGTCCCTCAGGTGATCCATCTTTCCTTGCCAAGGTTTTCTCGCACAAAACAAATTCCAGAGACTCTGTCGAGTCTTACAGTCGAGGCATCCCTCAGACTTTCTCTACCGAGGCATCCCTCCATCTTGTGTTACCTCAACACAATATGTTCTAGGTGATCATGTCTTACCATGAGGTTCTCATGGCTTAGCAGTAGCCATTTTTCATGCTTTTATAGCTTGACAGCCTTCCAGCTCAGCTAAAGTTAGGGATGAAGGTTACTCTCCTTCTCCCAACTCAATCATAGATAGGGACAAAGGTTACTATCCTTCTCCCAAGTCAATATCTATTTCATGCGATTGGATTATACTCCTTCTCAACCATATCACAGGCATATAAAAATTCATGAGACATCATCATAAATTTTAAATTCAAAATTTTCTTGTAAATCTGTTACCCACGGATATCCAAATTCCACATTTTTTTTCCATATTTGTTTCGCACAGGAAATAGATTCATAATTATGGGACTTTCCTTCCCATAGTGGTTTGGCTCAGTAGGCAATTGGTCCTCCTTATGGCTTACAACGCTGCCATATTCAAGACTCCTTTGCTCCCTGCACTTTCAACTTCAATCAACCAAACAAATCGTTAGTTTCCATGCACATGCATTTTATTGCACCTTTATAACGTCATCACAAACAATTTCAGAATTGTGCATACTAACAACCAAATTCACTTTCTAAAAAAGAAAATATCATTCCTTGCAGTTTGGTTTAGTAGGAAATTGGTCTTCCTTATGGGATTACAATACTTCCATATTCAAGACCCATTTCCTCCTGCAATTTCAACATTCCTCATCCAAACAAATGGTTAGTTTTCATGTGCATTACCTTTTCAAAATCAAGCATACTAACAGTCCAAGTCATTTTCATCTATTCAATGATACAAAGCAAAAGGATACATCATCCCTTACGTATGCATCATTTCAGCCTACCAAAGTTTTCAGAATGTAATGCAAATATCAATTGACCTTAATGAATGTGCCAACATTCGTGGCCACCTTCATACCCAATGCACCCTTGCATTGATTTTTAATTTTCCCACACTTTATGACATGTACTTTTCCATGGTGTGTTGGATATTAGCCAAGCTTTTCACCATATGGATTATTCATTCTCATTCATTGTTTCAACGGGACTATACTTCCGGCTAAAGGATGATCACGATTCCCAAATCAGCACACATCAAACTCAAAATTTTCACATGAACACCTTTAAGCATTCTTCCTTCGTTGATAACCAGGGTGCCAACACTCATGGCCACCCAGATTATTTTTCCTTCAATGCTTGCATAATGTAAGAAAAACATTGGAAGGTCCTCCTTTCTTACTGAAAAATCCATTGTCTTCCATCTTATGCAATATGCATTCCCTCAATGCATTCCGTGCAACGTGCTATCTATGAGCACTTTTGTTTCCAATCATTCCTTGATTGGTACATGTATTCATGACATATTAGTTCATGAATTCTTCTGAGGATTACAATCAGTCCTTACTACCAGAGGTTCACACCTCCATCATTCAAGTTCTTCTTACTAAATCATGCCCTACTTGGGTATCCAAAGCATACAACTTCCTTTTCAATGTTTCATAGATAATATTAAGACCGTAAAACATTTCAGAAGGGATTCTTACCCTATCCCTTCATACCTTGTGCCACATAAGCATGAACATTTTTATATCGGTTCTGGCTGCTAGCACCCCCTCTGATTGTACCCCGCTAGTGGTGCTCCATGGGGACTTTTAAAGTCCCTTCAACAATATTTCAACAATAACCTTCTCATAGTCATCCTCTGATTGAGATTGTTCATTATTGGAAACTATCTTTCTCAATTGTTCCAATCTATTTCTTTCTACACATGGCATTCATCATAAATAGATTAGTCGTCATGTAAATTACAAATGAAACTACCATAGCATTCAAATAAATAAAACATTTTCAAACATGTCCTAGCATATCTGTATGCACTTCATCACATTATCCTTAATGTTTTCATGAGTGCAACCCAACATTTTTCAATCATTTCTACAATAATACAACCATCATCATTATGGTGTGAAAACATTTACTTTTATCCGCATACAATCTTTCTCATTCTAGAAAAGAACATAATACACAACAAAAAAAAGAATTGAGGGCTCTCCCCTTCTTCAAATTATTTCTACATCGCCTGGGAATTTTCAGCCTAACTGAGTTATTTCTAAGGCCTCACTATATTTTCTTTGCTTTTGCAGCTTAATCCCTGTTGGGATCTTCCTACTCTTTTCCTTGAGAAGCCTTGGTTAGGCCTCACCCTATCCTTTTTGGAATACAACAACATGTTTTAATAGAAAACCTTTTTGTTCATAATGGGTCATGAACCTGTGCATCCTGCACATTTCCATTCGGTTATCAGAATGGTCAATATTCATTTATTAGTCTTCTATTCCTTATATGATGTTTTTCAAAATGTAATCCAGGATTCTAGTATATATATATTTATATAAAATCTTGTGGCTCACTACTTAAATCTCATCAGTCATTAAGGTTGTGACTTTGTTTTCCTGACAGAGTCTTCACACAGTTCCTCCATAGGGAACTCCTTCAGCATGCAACTTCCTTATTGCATATCCATCACTATTTGTGATTGCCTCAACCTTGAGTTAACTTCAACAGTTTACCAAATATCCCATAAGAAATATCAACATGCATCTTTGTCATGTACCCAAATTATGTATCCATACATATTTTGGTTTTGTTAACTTACATCCATGATGTACTTAACCATATTCATAATCCTAATCCTTCTTGTAGTGGTCATAGCTATGTTTCACAACCCACCTACATCTCTACTTTTAAGATCAATCAACTCAGGATTGTTCACAATCCTTCTCATGTGATTCTCAAAGGCATAATCATTTTCCTCTTATTATGACAACAGAGCATCTTTGCTCATTTACCCTTTTTATCTAATTATATTAGTATTTCCTAAGGAATGGGAATACATTCCCCCTCAAGCTGTTATTTGGAGCAGAACTTTCATGACTCTTCGGAATGGAGTCAGCCATGCATCCGTAGTATTCATTTATTCTTGACAAGAGAAATTAAAGTTAATAAATGTTTTATTAACTCTTTAAAACAATTTTAATTTTTTGTAATATTCATTACTTCGACACATTGATACTTCGGTAGTTTGTGAACTCAATATTTTTTTAAACTCCCGAAGGGAAATGTCTCAAAGTGACATGGAAGAGATGATGTCATTATTGGTGACGTGTTTTAGCACTAAAAGTCACCCTCAGATTGTGGGAGGATAAGCCCAGTACCCATCAAAGTTTTTGGTGGATGTTGGTTTTATATGAGTGGAGGTCAATGGAAAAAAATCAATATATGAATGATGTTAAATATAGAACTAGACAAGAAATGCACAGTGAAGTGAGGGCCACAACTAACTTTAGTCAGTGAATTGAGTTTAAGTGTGAGCAGAGGGAAGACTTATTAAGAAAGGTGGACAAGACTGCTATGGGAATCAGGCCTTCAAGCAACTTGGAGAAGAAAAACTCAAATTCAATATCACTCTTAAGATCAAGCTTCAGACACTGAAATATGTCCAAAAAACATAGTCACAATAGAACAAAGATCAAACCTACATCACCTTGCAGCTACAACACCTTTACTAGATCCTCCATGCCCAAGACATTCAGTGTAAGAGGGGAAAAGATCACAAGGAAGATGACTAAAACTGGCCACGATACCATTGCAATCAAACCTATATTACAACAACAAAACAACCTTTGACTAGATCCTCCATGCCTGAGTGTTTTAGCACAGTTTTTACAAAGAGATGAAAAGAGGTTGACTTCTATTAATATGAAAGTATAAAATCCGATACATAACTAGAGAACATTTCTAGCATCAAAACATTACAAAATAGGGATATTTTCTCAACCAATTGATGACCTTAACAAAATATCAAAACTAATTATTTATACTCAGAAAAAATTGGCACTACCAAGAGTGTGACCTAGCCACTACAATCAAAGCTTTGCGTCTGTGACTTCTTCTGTCAAACTGAACGTGCATCCCTTTGTCAGACGTAAGCTCATATTGACATGGATTTTGCAGGGAAATATGTCCATAGGGGTACCACAAGGGTTCAATCCCCATGCTCGGACCCTTCATGCCTTCCATTGATGGAGTGAGTCAAGGTTTCAACCACCAACTCTGTTTTCATTAACTGCCTCCTCAGAGATTGAACGAGACATAATGCTCAGGGGGAGGCTAAGCACTTCTCTCAGATAGGATGCCATATAAACACAAGGTTGTGGGGCTGTCAAAAGCGGTTTGGATTCAGACCATCCTTGGGCCCGTAATCCATCACATTGCACCACCTATCATTTTCGCCATACCATGGTTTCTATTTCGGGACCGCTCAAGAAAAATATTGCCCGAGCATGTTGCGTCCCTGCAATGCACTGTGGTCATAGGTCTGGTCCTGATCTGTGATCTGAGTGCACCCGCTAGATTTAGGGCCACTACAAAGCTTAATCGACCACCAACTTTAGGATCTGCCAAAAGTGTGCCTTGGGATGGGGTGCTACTTTTGGCACTGAACAATAACAACTCTAGGAGGATGATCTGATGTGGAGGCTTGAAGTCACCATGCTAATATGACGTGGATGGAGAGGTGACATGTGTCACTTGAAAAAAGGCAGAAAGCATGTCTAAAACGCTTGAAATGAGTGCCATGTGTTAGCACTAGACGGATTCCATGAACTTGGTGCTCCAGGGCTCAAGCGCTAGCTCCTTTTCCTTTGGATCCTCTATGTGATTTTACTTGGAGCTAGTGATATGATGATGTGTGTCTTCTTGAATCGAATGAACTAGAATTACTTCAGATCTATAGACTCTAGGAAAATCAAATCTCAAACTTCCTCTGCCTTCAGCTGCTTTTACCCAGAGTTATGGATTTGAAGACACGTGGCCCTCCTGAGATCGACAGATGAGATCCCTTCATTGCTCTGGACTTCGGGAAAATCAAATCTCAAACTTGGGCTTCCAAAGGATTTCACCTGGACTCATAGATCTGATGATGTGTGGCCCTCTTGAGATCGACAACTAATATCTCTTCGTGGCTCCAAGTTTAGGAATTCTCAATAGTGAAACTTTATTTGCCCCAAGAAAATTTGTCGAAGCTAGGGATATGACGATGGGTAGCTCCTAGATTTGGACGGCTAAGATCCACTTTGAGTCTACAGGCTCTGAGAAAATCAAAACTCGAATCTTATTTACCTTATGTGCTTTTACTCGGAGCTATGTATCTGACAACGCATGGCTCCTAGATTCGTATGGATAAGATCCCCTTCAGGACTTCAGGACTTCGGTCACTTTGGCACTTCGAGACTTTCGCCACTTCGGGACTTCAGGTGCTTCGAGTCTTCGGGATCTTCAGGACTTCGGCCACTTCGGTTCTTTGAGCACTTCGATGCTTCGGGCCTTTAGAACTTTGGGAGGCACTACCGCTAATATCAATGGATCCCTACTGATTTTGAGATCAATGGTCCATGATTGCTTCAGGAGTTCGGGCTTCGGCTCTTCGGAATTTTTATGTACTTCTCACTTCGAAACTCCCAAAGCTCATTTCCCTGAATGCTTGGATCGACTGCCACCTGTCCCCCGAAGATCTGATGGCTCCCGCTTATTTCGGGCTTCGAGACTTCAAACCTTTGACAAACAACTTTAAGAATATTTCAAACTTCTAATTCCCATGAATCGTCAATCTGATATTCTCAGGAATGTCCATTATTGAAGTTGATCTCACCTTTTTCTTTCATTTCGAGCCCAAAATGGATTGCTCTGAACGTTGTGCTTTGATGTTTCTTGTGCAGGTTGTGAAGTTGGACAACCTGTTTCCCTTTAAAACTATATGTGATAACATTTTTTTCCATAGGGGATGTCATGCTCCTTGCAAGCTTCCAAGAACAAGCAATTCCAGTCGCCTTATGCATTAGGCTATGGAGTCATGCTAAAAAAAACTCATGTTGAGGATTAAAGGCCAACAAGAACATTATCCTAAAAATGAAAGGAAAATACATGGGCTCCAAGAGGAGCTTATATATGTACATTCCTAGACTAATTGATTTTTACAAAGCGCTAGGTGAAAGAAAACTTCCACCATAGCCATTCAAGCAACTCCCTAGCTGCAAACTTGTTTACTCTATCACTGATCAAATAAAAACAATGCAACTGTAACAACAAAATGATTATGATTTTCAACTCTCCTCCCAGTGCTAAAGTTAGGATAAATATGAGTGGCTCCAAGACATGAAGGAAATGAAACTCCATGTACTCCCTTACAGGTTCATAGAGAAAATAAAAAAATCCACTAGGCTGGTGACAAAAAACATTCTCTGTCTTACAGTTGCTCACAAATGTCTGAATATATTTGGAAAGCATGGGTGAGCGAATGAATGATGCAGGTTGACTGATCCCAGGTGATGGTTTCTCATTTGCAGGCTCTGGGAAGGATATGAAATACACATTTGGTTCTCCCTCTTCTTCTTCATGACTCTCCCAAAAATTAGAATCATAATCATCATAAACAAGAAACATGGGAAAGCTCTTCTCTTTGTCTTCTGTAGGCACAAAATGGAGGATTTCCACACAATGTTTTTCCTCAATGTATAAAGGAACAGGCTCCATGGTATGATCTTGGAAATCCTCAAAATCTTAAACATATGATTCCATGTGTATAGCCATAGGATCATGAATCATGTGACAAAATCCTGGATGTTTTAGAAGACCAGGCTGCTCCTCTGTAAATGCCTCTCTGCTTGCAAATAAAAAACCTCCCCGTTCCTTTGGAAAAAACTCTCGATCATCAGCAGCTATTGTATCTTTTCCTTTTTGTTGTTCCATCTCTGATTCATAATCACTATCTTCTTTCTCAGAATCTAAAACATGCTGACAATCTTCTTCCTTAGGCACATGCAATTTTTCAATATATGTCTGCATATGAATACCCTTTCTAACCCAGATGGTCTCTTTGAATTCTTCTACATCTTCAAATAGGTGTCTTAAAGATGAATATTCCTTTCTCTTAGGAGAAGGACAAGCTCTGAATGTTGAGCCATGACATAGTATACCATGGCAACAGTCTCTATGGGTTTGATCTCCACAGACATATTATGATAAAAACTGTAAAACTTCCTATTGAAGACAACCAAGGCTTCCTCTTCCCCTCTCCTCAAGGAATTAAAATCATCCAAGTACTGATCAAGGGACTCGTTCTCACCCCACCACTTTAGAAATGAATTTCATAGCTCGATCCAAGAACCAGTAGAACCGGCTCCCAAACATTTAAACCACACAACAACATCTCCAAACAAAGAGTTTGAGAACAACCTCATGGAAAAATCATCATGAACAATCTTGAACTGATTGAAAAATCTCTCAAAGGCCTCCAAATGCCTCTCAACTGTAATATGATCCTCTCCAGAAAACCAGGGAAGATACTCAAAGGAATAACGAGGATAAGGATGAAGTTCATGTGGCAGCCTTAAAGCTTTAAACAACTTATTTATGATTTTAATTTGAAAAGCAATGGGTTGATCATGAGGATTAACAAGTTGATGGAAAGTCTCATCAGGAATAATGGAGGGTAAAGATATTTGAGAAGACTGTGAATTATTTTCAACCTCCTCAGGGCTACAAGGGTGATCAATTTCAAGAGGAGATGCAATACAACTCTCACTTTTATGAATAGGTAGAGGTGAAGACATGAGATCGGTATCTACAACACAAGAAGAGGGCGTGTTTTCTTCTTCCAAGGATGGATAAATAAAGGAAGGCCTATTATCATATGAATAGACAAAGTAGAGGATAATCCTCTTTATATGTGAAGGAAAAGAGAGAAATGAGTTGATAAACAAGAACATGATTTCATGAATAAAGCTCATAAACGGATACCTGGTCTTCCCCTTCAGTATGGTCATCTCTCTATCAACAGGGTCCTCCCCATTGGAGTCTTCGATTGTGGAGTCGTCAGGTGTAAGTTGCAATCTTCAATGGTTTTGATGTCTAATGCACCTTCAGAATCAGAAGCTTGTTGTCATTCTATCCAGGGAAAAGTATTCAATTCGTTCCCCGAGAATGGCACCAAGAATGTTATCACTGAAAGTAACCCTCTAATTGCGGGAGGATAAGCCCAATACCCATCATAGATTTTGGTGGATATTGGTTTTATATGAGTGGAGGTCAATGGACAAAACTCAATATATGAATGATGTTCAACACAGAACTGGACAAGAAATGCACAGGGAAGTGAGGGCCACAACTAACTTCAGTCAGTGAATTGAGTTTAAGTGTGAGCAGAGGGAAGACTTAGTAAGAAAGGTGGACAAGACTACTATGGTCATTAATCCTTCAAGCAGCTTGGAGAATAAAAAATCAGACTCAATATCACTCTTAAGCTCAAGCTTCAAAAACTGAAATATGTCCAAACAAAATAGTCACAACAACACAATGATCAAAGCTATATCACCATGCAGCTACAACAACTCGACTGGAACCTCCATGCCTGAGCCATTCAGTGTAAGAGGCAAAAATATCACAAGGAAGCTGACTAAAACTAGTCACAATACCACTGCAATCAAACCTACATTACAAAATCATAACAACCCTTGACTAGATCCTCCATGTCTGATTGTTTTAGCACAGTTTTTAAAAAGAGATGAAAAGAGGTTGACTTCTATTAATCTAAAAGTCTCAAATCTGATATATAATTGGAGAACAGTTCTGGCATCAAAACATTACAAAATAGGGAGCTTTGCTCAACCAGTTGATGACCTTAACAAAATATCAAAACTAATTATTTATACTAAGAACAACTCACCACTACCAATGGTGTGACATGGCCACTACAATCAAAGCTTTGCATCACTGAATTCTTCTGTCAGACTGAATGTGCATCCCTCTGTCAGACATGAGCTCAGATCGACATGGTTTTTGTAGGGAAATTTTTCCACAGAGGTACCATGAGCTGACGGTTCAGTCCCAACAACCAGACCCTCCATGCCTTCCATTTATGGAGTGTGTTGAGGTTTCAACCACTAGCTCTATTTTAATTAACTACCTCCTTGGATATTGAATGAGACCTAATGCTCAAGGGGCGTCTACGCACTTCTCTCAGATAGGATGCCATACAAACACAAGATTGCGAGGCCATCAAAAGTGGTTAGGATTCAGACCACTTTTGGGCCCGCAATCCATCACATTTCGCCAGGTAGCATTTTATCCATATCATGGTTTCCATTGTGGGACCACTCAAGAAAAATATCGACTGAGCATTTTTCATCCCCACAATGGATTGTGGCTATAGGTCTGGTCCTGGTCTACGATCTGAGCGCACCCACTAGATTTAGCACCACTTCCAAGATTAATCTCCCACCAACTTTAGGATATGCCAAAAGTGTGCCTTGGGATGCGGCGCTACTTTTGGTGCTAAACAATAACATCTTTCAGAGGATGATCTGATGTGGAGGCCTGACATCACCATGCTGATATGATGTGGATGGAGAGGTGACATGTGTCACTCGAAAAAATGAAGAAAGCATTTCTAAAATTCTTGAAACGAGTGCCATGTGTCAGTGCTAGATGGATGCCACGTGTCGGTGTCAATGGTTGCCACGAACATGGTACTCCAGGTCTTGGGTGGTAGCTCATTTTCCTTTCTCTCCTCTATGTGCTTTTACCTGGAGCTAGAGATCTGATGGCATGTGTCTTCTTCAATCGAACGAATGAAAATTACTTCGGGTCTCTAGACTCCGAGAAAATCAAAACTCAAACTTCCTCTACCTTCAGTTATTTTTACCCAGAGATAGGGATATGAAGATTCATGTCCCTCCTGAGATTGACGGTTAAGATCCCTTCATGGCTCTAGACTTCAGGAAAATCAAATCTCAAACATGGGCTTCCAAGATATTTCACCTGGATTCATAGATCTGATGGCGTGTGGCTCTTCTAAGGTTGATGGTTGAGATCCCTTCATGGCTCAAGGCTTCAGACTTCTCAATAGTCAAACTTTATTTTCCCCAAGAAAATTCACAAGAGCTAGGGATCTAACGATGTGTGGCTCCTGGATTTGGATGGCCAAGATCCCCTTCGGGTCTCTGGGCTCCGAGAAAATCAAAACTCAAATATTTCTTACCTTCTGTGATTTTACCCGGAGCTATGGATCTGATGACGTGTGGCTCCTGGATTTGGATGGCCAAGATCCCCTTCGGGACTCCGGGACTTCGACCACTTTGGCACTTCAATACTTTGGCCACTTTGTGACTTTGGGCACTTTGGGTCTTTGGGACTTCGGGTGCTTTAGGACTTCAACCACTTCAGGCCTTTGACCACTTTAGTGCTTCAGGACTTTGGGAGTCATTGCCGCTAAGATCAATGGATCCCTGTTGATTTTGAGATCAATGGTCCACGAATGCTTCGACAGCTCAAGCTTCGACTCTTCAGAAGTTTTATGCCCTTCTCACTTTGAAACTCCTGAAGCTCATTTCCCTAAACGCTTGGATCGACTGCCACCTTTCCCCCTAATATTGGATGGCTCTCACTTATTTTAGGTTTCGGGACTTCGAACATTTGACAAACACCTTTAAGAATATTTCGAACTTTTGATTCCCATGAACCGTCGATCTGATATTCTTAGGAATGTCCGTCGTTGAACCTGATCTCGCCTGTTGCTTGCATTTTGAGCCCGAGATGGACTGCTCTAAATGTTGCGCTTTGATGTTTCGTGTACAGGCGACGAACTTGGAAAACTTGTTTCCCTTGACAACTATATGTGATAACAACGTGTAAAAAACAGGAGTGACATGTATCACTTGAAATCAAGCGAATAATCCAACACAAAAGTTAAAAATAAGTTCCACATTTCAGCCCTAAAAAGATTAAATGACACGTGTACTATGACTCATATACAAAACCTTTTATAAATTATCACAAGGAAAAATCTTCGAGACTTCATAGATTCGTGGTTTTTGTGTTTTAGATTTCTTGAAACTCTCGAAGCGCGAAGCTCCGAATTTTTTGTTAAAGCTTTTCTTTTAAAATTCGGGTGGCTTTTATATTTCGAAGATCACAAGAACTGTTCAATCAAATAGTACAACTCATCAACGGGCATTATTGTAAGCGCTTTATTAATATATAACGACCAATGAATTTATTTTAAATTAAAAGGTAATTTCCTAAAAAAAAAATTCTTTTTAGTAAAATTTCATTTCTAAGAGGCAAAAACAAAAGAATAAAAGTTCAGAATTCTAAGTGTTCTAACAATAGTAACACTTCAAATTCAGTGACATTGTTTGTGCAAGAAAACTCTTACCTATAGGAAAAGTTATGAATTTTACCCATAGGAGAGTACAAGATAATACCAACTTTGCTTCCTTCATTGGAGCATGAACCATCAAAGTGCATATGCCACATCTCATCCTCTATGTCGATTTGTTCCAAGGTAGGTTGTCCTCATATGAAAATATGGAATACACTCCTAGGTCCTCCTCAATATAATTCACATTAGGTTGTGGGACTCTTTCTATATAAGGTGAAATCCTTCCCTTCCTTAGGACTATGATGTTTTTACCATTCTGAGGAATGGATAAGTGTGTCCTATCGAGTGAGAGGTATCCACTCATCAAAGCTTGCCAATCTCTTCCTAAGATGATTAAGTAATTACTCACTGGCATATCGATTACCTAAATATTAAGGGTCGTCCTTATTTCAGGATGCGTGCACAAAACCAAGGTCACGTCCTTGATTTCACCTATGCTCGTTTGTTGTAAAGTATTATAAGAGAGCATTCTTATGGTGTTTTCATTTTTACAAGACAAGCCTAGCTCTTCCATAATAATTTTCGACATTACACTTGGGCTCAAACAACCGTCAATGAGACAACAATGGGCTATTTTGTCCATAATATTTACAGAAATAATAAATGGGGTTTTTTTTACATGGTGTCTAAAGCTATGTACACCTACTTTATTTATATTTGAATCCTCTTCATCTACCTCTTCAGAGAGGATGGCTACAATGGAAGCTTTTCCTTCCATGAAATTTTTTAGATGTTTTTGTTTCTCAGGGATGACAACCATGTCCAAGAGGGTAGCATCATATTTAATATTGGCCAATTGATCGATAATGTTGTATTTGGAAGAGGGAAGAGGGGAGGTAGTTCCTTGACTGTCATGACCCTTAGAAACATGAATAGTAGCAACTGGTGAAGATGATCTTGGGCTAGAATAAGTGCGACGAGGATCATATTTAGCTTTCGGAGAATATGATTTATTCCTAGTATTTATGATCATAACATCCTCTGGCTCTACAAAATCTAGAAAAACGATAGTAGTTTCAGGCCTTTTACCAAATATTTTATCTCTTTCACTCTTCTTTACCTCACACGTAATTTCCTCATGGCGATCCTCGCAAAATTTACACCAACTACGAGGAATGATGGCTTTAGGTTGAAATTTATTTTCATGAAGATTCTTAAAGGGTGGTGAATAAGAAGATGAGGCCCCAGGGGTAAGTGAGGGGACATTTCCTTTCCACTCATACATTATCATTTGATTGTTCATGTCTTGTACAAGCTGTAAGAGGGTGGACATATCCGTCTGTTTAACTGAGTCTCCCTTAGGAAGACCTTCTCTTTCAAGTTGTTCTTCATACTCTAAACAAGTATGCAAAGCAGAGCCAAGGTTATCAATGGAATTTTCCTCAATCCTATGACAGTCGGGGGAAGGTAGAGCATTATAATAATGCATGAAAGCGGCTTGGTTTTGAGGGCGAATGAGTTCATGAATTTGGTTATATAATCTGGTGAAACAGAAGTTGAAAGACTTGATAGTTTCACCATCCTTATAAGAAATGTTATTGTACTCTCGTAACTAATCGGATGGGATTTTGGACTGCCCATAGTTAGAATTGAACCAATAGACTAACTCCTCCCCAGTCAAACGAATCTTAGGAGGAAGGTAAAAGAAATTGGTCGTTTCTTTCCCTTCAAGGGAATTGACAAATAAGCGCATACAAGTGTTGTTACTATTGGCTCCTATGTTATGTCAGGCGTTAGAAAATTCCACCAAGTGTTCATTTGTAGTGACCGTGTTATTCCATGAAAACATAGGGACACTAGTACATTTGGGTCAAATTATTATGGCGCATTCGACACAATTTCCACTTTATATTGTCGGGATAATGACAAACATCAAACCCCCTCAAATGTCGTTTCACATGACATCACTTTTCCGATGCCATAGCTATTGTCTCTATTGTGACGTTTCATGTGGACACGTTTCATCTTGGATTTGATTGTCCAAACCCCATATAGTCGTCGCTATAGTGACATCATAGACATCATAATTCCAATGTCCCATTTCGTCGGTCTCCACTATGTGTGTGCTATGCAAGTGACGTTACTATATGTCGTAATAATGACGTAAGCTAATGTTGCTCAACCGACAGTCAGTTATTCATCTCCGACGTGTTTGCTATGGGAGCGACGTTACCATACTTCTTAAGACTGACGTATGGTAACGTCACTCCACCAACGATCAATTATTCATCTCTGACGTGTTTTCTATGGGACCGACATTCCCAGACGTCACAATAGCGAAGTCATGTAGGTATTTAAAAAAAATGTCAATTGTAGAGGGATGAGGATAAGGAGAGGGATGAGTGAAAGAAGATAGAGATAGATGTTGGACATCATGGAAAGCGTTATGTTACCCAATACGTGACTTATGACTTGAGGCATGCATGTGTAGATCAACAACAATGAATAAAAAAGAGAGGCAACGATAACTACATCATCATTTTTATTTGCACAAGGGTGTACAAAATCTTAAACTGGAGTGTGATGACAAGACTCCTAATTTTTTATTATGAGATCCATTTTTTAGATATCATGACCACATTTTTACTCCATGATACCTCTCTTAGCCATGATTAATATAATTATACTAGGATTTGTGAAATTGGTTGTTAATGAAATGATTTGGATGATTGAGTGTGTGATGTATCCTATTTTAGTTATGGTTTTGATGATTTCATGCATAACTAAGAATGTACTAGCCTATGGATCTAGCAAGTCTAAGTTCAAGTATTTAATTAACCAACATCTACATGAGATAAAAGGGGGTTTGTGTTCCCTTTTCAACCTCCAAGTCCAACCAAGCCTTCAATCACCTAAGGCACCAAATCTAGCATCATATCCACTTGAACTGTTGGTTGAGAAGGGTTAATCTAGAAGGGGATTTGGTCCCTAAAACATAGTGCCCTAATTATAGGGATCCTAAGGACATCATCCCTTCAATCAAGGGTTGATGAAGTGTTGATTGATGTAGTATTTTCTGCATAAATAGGGGCTATGGATTAGCCTTAGCTAGTCTCATTTATTCTTGGAGAATTATGAACTCTTATAGAGCTAAGGAATTCAAACTTATGGAGGACGTATTGTTGTTAGGGATTAATATTCTAAAGAAGAAAGTTTACTTCCAAATTTCTCGCTTTTGGTAGTCTTTCTAGGTTCCTTGTAAAAGGCTTGGGGAGGGCCCACTCAAGGATGAACAAGGAATCTATGTGTGGTGTTACATTTCTTTTCTTTAAACTATCTTTAGTCCATGTTGTTTCCATTTTATGTCATGCATCATTTACTGCAAATATTCTTCATTACTTGTAGCAAATTACATCATGTCATTTCAAGTAAACTTCATGGTTTTATGTCATTGATGAGGATGTACTACTAAATCTGTTTTCCTAAAATTTGCAGAAAGCCACTTCAAGTAGAAATAGCTATGTTTTCTAGTGCTTTGGTTCAACTTTACAATAACTTAAATGAAGTATATTGAATTATTTTTTTAGTAGGTTAACTGAAGTAGGTTTAATTCCATTTTGTAATAGGCTTATTTTATAACTATAGTACAATAACTTAGTTAGATAAACTTGAGTTTGTAACACTTCATTTTATCTCTCATCCATGTCAAGTTAAGTAGGGGTAGAATTTGATTAGTAGGTGCTTTCAAGATCTATTTTTCAACTCTTTCCATTTAATCATTTTGCAAGTTTCCTTGCATTATTGTTGTATCATTTTCTAGATTTCATCCAAAAGGATGTGAGGCTACATCTCAAACTAGATGAACACATTTGGTAAAATCATATCCATATTGCATGCCCCATACCTAACATTTGGTTTCATTATATATTTTCCCATTAAATCCTTACTCAATTTCTTCACCATTTCTTCATTTTCCTAGATACTATTAATCAATAATGGAAAAATGGAGTCATTGATTTCCTCATGATATTGTTTCTAATTCACACACCATTGTTTTTCATAATTTCTACCCTAGTCCTTTGGCTTGCAACTTCTAAATGTGCATCTTAAATGCAATCCAAAATCTTGTTTTGAAGGACCTAGTAAATAGTTTTAGTTAGTTGATGAAGGTAGCGTAAAGAAAATAATAGAATGGTCAATGAAGGTTGAGAATTTGAGGACTAAGTGCTTGCTACATTTCACTCCCCAGAAAGGTTTAATTCAATCCCAAATAAGACTTGCATTCCATTTATACAAGACCATTTCCCATGAAAACATTACATTCAAATCCAATTTATATTCCATAACCATGGCTCTAAATGATTTATGTTGATAACATTAATAAAATTATTCACTTGTCAAAAGGATCCTCGTTGATAACATTCATAACATTATGCATTAATTCTTATCCATGTTTTCTCTAAATGCTCATTCTACTTGACAATTAGAAGTTGGATGTCACCTTGACTCTCATCTATTCTAGAGTCATACATTTATTTTGTTGTATGTAAAGGGAATAACCATGGACACAAGATGTTGCATGCATTATGTTTGATTACTGTGTTGGAATATTTTATTTGGTTCTTAGCAAGGCTCATGTCATTGACAAGTTGAGGAACCTCACCAAGTCACCATGGAGCAAGTGCTTTCTACATTTAATTCCAAATAACGGTTTACTAATGTATCTGAACCAGCAATAATTTCTTGACATTTCTACAAGACCATTGCCGACAACAACATTGAATTCAAATCATATTTTTATTGGATAACCATGTATCTAATTACCTTTTTTTGGAGCTAATTAATCCAAAAATGTGGGCATCACACTAACCACGGTGATTGAGTTGGGTTTTATTCCTAGCATAACCTACATTTCATTGAAGAATGTTGTGATTTCATGGGAATGGTGAATCTAGGAATAACCAACAATGTTTTCATTTCATGGATATGCTTACCTTTTTCCAGAGATAATAAATATGCACATTTAGACAAAACACCAACCATGGTGATTGAGTTGGATTTTATGCCTAGGACTTGTGTTTTGTTGAAGAATATCAAGGCTTCATGGGGACCTAATGATTGCATTCCAATCAAAGAATGATAAGGCTTCACAACGATGGAGAATATGTGAATAACCAATAATGATTACCACAACATCTTGTTGAGGTATTATTTTGAACAATTAGTGGGAAATTCTAAACCTCCATGTGCACTTCTTACTTTTTTCTAGAGCCAAATTCCATAATAAATGCACTTCTTATTTCTTAACCATGGATGTAAGATTCCATGACTATCAATTTCGATAATATATAGTATAACAATTTTGATTCTCATGTTGGAACCCTGTATTTGGTTTATAGAAAGGCTCATGTCATTGACAAGTCTAGGAACCCTCGCCAAGTTACTGACTAAGTATTTTCTGCATTTGATTTTTAACAAGTGTTTATTAATTTTATCCCAACCGACAATGATTGTATTACATTTCTACATTACAAGTTGTAATATTCCAGATATAAAAATTATGCATAACACAAATAAAATGCTAGAAATGGTAGATAAACAACAGTATAACCAGAACAACACCACAATAACACTGAAATGATATCAAAATAACACTGGAAAGAGCACTTTGATTCTGGGAGAAATGTTCATGGGCCTCTTCGAGGGGGCAACCTCTAGTCGAGCAGATCTCTATTACAATAATATCCAAGCTAGGGTTCTCATACCCTCGACTCTTATTTATACTAAATATGTCTATCAAAAGAACCATCTAGAGGAAGATCCTTCTAGAAGTGGAATCTTCTTAGGTCTTCTTACATTCGACTTATTCTACCTTATTGCAAGGCCTTATTAATATTTACCTTTATTACATCTAAATATATTGTTCTACCTACATGAGGGGTTAGGTCCCTAACATGTCCTCCCCCTTAAAAACAACCCTGTCCTCAATGCTTGAGATGTGGAAATTGTTGGAGAATGATAGTTGGTTCCCAAGTGGCATTTGTTGGAGTTGTATCTTTCCACTAGACTAAAACTTCCTTGATGGTTCGAAGATGTAGGCGATGCTCACGTTGGCCCAAAACGACTTGTGGATGTAGCCAAATGGATCCTTCTTCATCCAACTCGGGAAGGTTGGTTTGAATTTGGAACTTAGTTCCAATCACCTTCTTTAAGCATGAAACATGAAAAACAGGATGTAGCTTAGAATGACTGGGCAAAGCTAACTGATAGGAAAATTGTACCACACGCTTGAGAACAGTATAAGGACCATAAAATTTGGGCTCCAGCTTCTGACAATGTTCGACCTTGAGGGAATTTTTCTTGTAAGGTTGCATTCCAAGAAGCACCTGATCCCCTTCTTCAAATTGACGTTTAGAGCAACGTTGATCTGCTTGTTGCTTCATGCAATTTTGTGCCATGACCAAATTCTCTTTGAGGGTATGGAGAATAACCTCTTGAAGTGTAAGCATTTGGTCAATTGCCTAGACCTTCGAGACACCTGGTAAATATGAGAGAACTGAAGGTGGATTTTGTCCATATACCACTTCAAAATGAGTCATGTGGGTAGTTGTATGGTATGAAGTGTTGTACCACCATTCAACTAGGGGTAACCATTGAGCCCATGGATTTTTCTTTTCTGATGCAAAACACATCAAATATGTTTCCAAACACTTGTTGACAACTTCAGTTTGACCATCATTCTGGGGATGATAAGATCTGCTTAGATGCAATTGGGTGCCTTGTAGCTTGAATAATTCTTGCCAAAAATTGCTGGTGAAAGTTGGGTCGTGATCAGAAACAATAGAATGTGGCATGCCATGAATCTTGATGACCTGATCCATGAAAATTTGATCCACAATGGATGTTGTAAATGGGTGTTGAAGAGAACAGAAATGAGAATACTTGGAAAGGTGATCAAAAACCACCACGATGACTAATTTATTTCCCGATTTGGGTAAGCCTGTAATAAAATCCATAGAGATATCCCTCCAAATAGAAGGTGGAATCGGAAGTGTTTGTAGTGTGCCAGGAAATTTTATTGTTTCTCCCATGTTGTGTTGACACACATCACATTTAGAGACAAAATTATGAACGTCTTGTTTCATACCATCTCAGAAAAAATAATGTTTGACCTTGTTATAGGTTTTGGTAAACCCAAAGTGCCCAGCCGTGGGTGTAGCATGAAGCTCAGAAAGTACTGTGGATTT
The DNA here is from genome assembly GCA_009831015.1 of Picea engelmannii. Classification (NCBI taxonomy): domain Eukaryota; kingdom Viridiplantae; phylum Streptophyta; class Pinopsida; order Pinales; family Pinaceae; genus Picea; species Picea engelmannii. The sequence goes on along the minus strand of ML782740.1, from coordinate 121,991 downwards.
AATTTTTGACTATTTACTTAAATACAAATGACCTTTGTATCAAAGCTCATCATGGAGCCAAGAGTACCCTGGGGAAACTAGAGAATTGGACTACAATTGTTGTATCATATGTGAACTTTTGGGATCGTGTAGCCATTCCTGGCAAACTACTTAGAGCCAATCTAGTACAATGAAGGAGAGAGAAAAAAGGGATGCTTCATATTCATATTTTCGGGAACGTGCATCCACAACCACATTGTCTTTTCCTTTCTTGTAAATGATCTCATAATCATATCCAAAGAGCTTAGTCACCCATTTTTGTTTCTCTAGGGAGGAAATGAGTTCTAGAAAATACTTGAGGCTTTGATGGTATTTCTTAATTTGGAAGTGTTGCCCCAATAGATAAGGGTGTCACAAATCAACGACATGCAGAATAACCAACATCTCCTTTTCATAGATTGATTTGCCCAAATTTCGTTCAGATAGTTGTTTGCTAGTAAAGGCCAAAGGTCGACCCTCTTGCATAAGGACAACGCCAATTCCTTTCCCTGAAGCATCACATTCCAGGAGAAAGGTCTTTGTTAAATCAGGAAGGGCCAGGACTGGAGTGGTGCACATGTCCATCTTCAAGGTTTTAAAATCTTGAGAAGCTATTGGATTCCAAGTGAAATATTTTTTTTAGGAGTGCAGTGAAAGGTGTCGCAACCTTTCCATAATTATTAACAAACTTGTGATAATAACCTTTTAAGCCTAGAAATCCACGCAAGTTTTTGAGAGTCTTGGGGTGAGGCCAGTCTTGCATAGCTTGAATATTTTTAGGATCCACCCTGACATTGTCCTTGCCAACAATATGACCCAAGTACTTGACTTTTGAGGCGCCAAAATCACATTTAGACTGTTTCAAGAAAAGTTGGTTCTGGGAGAGTATGCAGAACATAAATAAAATGCTAGAAATGGCAGATAAACAACAATATAACTAGAACAACACCACAATAAAACTGAAATGATATCAAAATAACACCAGAAAGAGCACTTTGATTCTGAGAGAAATGTTCATGGGCCTCTTCGAGGGGGCAACCTCTAGTTGAGCAGAGCTCTATTACAATAATATCCAAGCTAGGGTTCTCATACCATCGACTCCTATTTATACTAAATATGTCTATCAAAAGAACCATCTAGAGGAAGATCCTTCTAGAAGCAGAAGCTTCTATTAGGTCTTATTACATTCGACTTATTCTAACTTATTGCAAGGCCTTATTAATATTGACCTTTATTACATCTGAATATATTTTTCTACCTACGTGAGGGGTTAGGTCCCTAACACAATTTCCCACAATAATATTACATGAAAATCCAGTTTACATTGCATAACCATATATCTACTTACCTTGGTCTAGAGCCAATAAATATGCACATGTAGACAAAACATTGACCACAATGTTTGAGTTGGGTTTTATGCCCATGATCAATTACATTTTGTTGAATAATGTTAAGGCTTCATGGGGATGGTGACTTTGTGAATAACCAATAATGATTTCATTCCAAGGATCGAATTATTTGGTTCCAAGGCCAGTAAATATGCAATAGAACACTAACCATGATGATTGAGTTGGGTTTCATGCCTAGGACATGCATTTCATTGAACAATGTCAAGGCTTTGGGACCCAATGATTCCATTGCAATTGAAGAATGTTAAGTCTTAACATGGATTTCCAATGTGGGAATAACTTGCAATGATTGTAGTCCATCACCCAATATCCCATTTAGGTATATTTTGAACAATTAGTGGGAAATGCTAAAAACCCCACATGAACTTGTTACCTTGTTCCAAATCCAAATTCCATAACCAAATACAAATGTTAAAGAATAACCACGGATGTAAGATTCCATCAATATTAATTTAGATCGGATATAGTGGAAAGAGTTTTGATTATGGTGTTAAATCTTACATTTGGTTCTTAGCATGAATCATGTCAATGATGAGTCGAGGAACCTCACCAAGTCAACATGGATTAAGTGCTTGCTACATATCAATCCTAATAATGGTTTACTAATTCTATAATAATTATTAATTATTGCATTTCATTTATAAAAGATCACTACCCACAAAAACATTACATTTAAATCCAATTGTTATTGCATAACCATGGATCAATTTACCTTATTCTAGAAACAATAAATGTACACATGTAGTTAGAACACTAGCGACAATTCAGTTGGGTTTATGCCTAGGACAACTTGCATTTCATTGAAGAATATCAAAGCTTCATGGGGATTCCTGGCATGGGAATAACTAGCAATGATTGATTTGCATCAACTTACTTACCTTATTCTAGAGCCAATAAATCTACACATGTAGGTAGAACACTGGCCAAGATGATTACGTTAGGTTTTCTGCCCAAGACTTGCATTTCATTGAATAATGTCAAGATGTCATGGGGACCCAATGATTGAATTCCAATTTAAGAATGTGAAGGCTTCATGGGAATGGTGAATCTAGTAACAAACAATAATGATTTCATTCCATGACCCAACATGCCATTTAGGCATTCCTTTGAACAATCAATGGGAAATTCTAAAATTCCCACATGAACTTCTTTTCTTGTTCCAAAGTGAAATTCCATAACAAAAATGCACTTATTATTGCACAACCATGAATTCTATATTGCATGAGTATTAGTTTAGATTAGATATAGTGAAGAGGATTTTGATTATGGTGTTGGAATCTTCGATTTGGTTCCCAACAAGGCTCATGCCATTAACAAGTTGAGGAACCTTTCCAAGTCACCATGGACTAAGTCCTGGATGCATTTAATTCCCAACAAGGGTTTACTAATTCTATTACAAATAGAAATGATTGTTTTCTATTTCTAGAAGACATTGCCCATAATAACATTATTTTTGAATCCATTTTTTTTTGCATAGCCATGGGCTTTCTTACCTTGTTCTAGAGTCAATAAATTTGCACATGTAGACATATCACTAACCACAGAGATTGAGTTGTGTTTTATTCCTAGACAATTTGGATTTCACTAAGAGTTCCAACACTTCATTAGGATGGTGAATCTAGGAATAACCAACAATTATTAAATCACATGGACCTGCTTACCTCACTCAAGAGTTGACCTAAAAATAAACTAAATAGCTTACCTAAAAAATCTAAATTAATAAAATTCCAAATAACTAGTTATTAAAACATTTTTTTCTAGGTTACAAAGCCCAAGGAATCATCGGAGATATAATCTTGTGATACCATTGTTTTTCCCTTCTTATTAGACTTGCAACTATTAGTGGCTTTTTAACTATGTGATTGAAATAACCTATTGCTGCAACATAAGTACTCTAAATGAAAATAAATAAATAGCATTCAAGAAAAATTAAACTACAACTACAACATACACAAAACATACACAATACCTCACCTTAGAGTGCCACCCCTCAAAGGTTCAACTTGTGCACTTGCTACAAAATTCCCACACACTCTTAAAAGGAAATCATGCACCCTAATGATATTTGAGATATATATTAAGTGAAAGAGTGTTAGAATACTAACAATATATGTAA